>PKRV01000262.1:1047642-1136270 GCA_003709505.1 Hyphantria cunea
TATATATATATTTATACATATATATATATATATATATATATAAACATTAATATTTATAAACTACCTAAAAACTTAGTCCAAATTACTCTTTATTACATCAACTATCTACCCACAAAAGTCCCGTCAAAATCAATCCAGGCGTTCCAGAAATTTGCCGGAACAAACACACAGACACATAATATAAAAACGATATTTTGATATACGTATCGTTTTATTATATGTCCGTATATTAGGACGAGGATTGGAACACCTTGAACAAACCTACCTAATATTATAAATTCAAAAGTATATTACGCTTTCATGGTTAAAATCCTGTACCGATTATAATGAAATTTTACATGAAAATACTATGCTATCAATCTAGACGAAAGACATAGGCTATCTTTACCGCAATAACCGACATACTCGTGTGTGGAGAAGCGGACAAGTGTATGTATAAAACATGGAATAACTACAAAATACCAGTACTATAGAAAGTCGCTCGTAGCCTAGTTCCACTCGGTGATTAGAAACAAGGTCAGTACCTGGATAGATGACCGCTGGTGGCATGATACTATGAGCGTTTCCGAGATACGTATGTCACCTTAAGCAGTCGGTCCTTGTTGTTGTCATAGGATAACTGTTATGAAGCTTAGTTGGAGGTTTGGGTGCTAGAAAACATCCTACAGCAAGATTACGTAGATACAACGTTGTCTTGCCAGTCTCCAACCCACAGTGGGTTAGTGTGGGTACAGATGGCCTTAACCCACTCCTGAGAGGAGATGCGATCCCAGCAGAAGGACATTGTGTTGATGAGCACTAGAAAGTAAACCTGGAATCATATACGATTTGATTATATGTACCTTTGACTGTCAATTAATATAGTTAAAATGTTCTATGATAAGATCAATAATCATTGGCGATTAAAACTCCCATTACTTGAATTGTAGGAGGGCTTTTAATTCGTCGATCGTCGTTTCGGTCACAGGTTGTGTAAAACCCTTTTCCGGAAACACCCTTTGGGAACTACCTTCGTTATTATTGACGTGGATTTTCAAATTAATGGAAAGGACCTCCAAATGGTATTGTTAACAGCAAAGGATTAGAAATAATTTTGTTGCGAAGTATTTTGAAATAAAATTTACCGTGGGAGAGACACGTTTTGGCACGAATGTGCTGGCTCAACCTAAGTGATACCACGGCCTCATAGAAAACCGATGTCAAACAGCACCTGCGCTGTTTTTCACCGAGTGAGTGAGGATACAGAGGCCCATACCCCAAAACCCCTACTGGTCCCTACCGGTCCATCAAAGGCCGGCAACGCACTTATGGATCTCTGTTGTTGCGCGTTGTGTTGTGTGCCTCCAAGTTCATAAAAATGGGTTATCTATTAGTATTTAAAAAAAAGGGCTACCTATTAGTATTACAAATCATCACTATTAACATCAAATAAGGACAATGATCATCCTCAATACGACACGATATAAACATCGTTTCAAATATCTATTTATTACCTTGAACTGTATAGGTATTTGTTTGTATCCTGACTTCTGCAAACTCGATTTTGATCTATTTTGATGGTTGCTTTGTCGTCTGATGTGTTTCTAGCAACACTATAGGTATACATTTTTGATTATATTTGAAAGAAAGGCGATTTATGCCATATCTTTCATACCATCGAACGTACCGTAGCGATCATATATTTCCGAACGCTGATTTATTGAGCACCCCACCTTTTCCACAATAATAAAATATTTTTTGTTTAATACTTTATTATTGAATCAGTTTTTTATCTTTGTTTATTTATTTAAAACTTCATGCACTTCATGCACAGTGAATGCCCAAGGCATTCTCTTCCTAATTAGTTTTAATTTCTTTCTACATTACTTCCTCATTCTTATAGTTAAAACAGTTTTTGTAGTAGTACATTCTGAAGAAAAAGTATATATAACAAAGGTAGTCTCATCTAGCATAAATAAAATCTATAATACGAATCTGGGACAAAGTTATTTCAATTATAATGCAATTAAAATCTAATTTTGTGGGTTGTTAAACTTCGTACAGAGGAATTAAATTAAATTTACAACCACCAATACGAATACCAATTGAGTGCTCTATATATTATACATGTACATATATAGGTATGTAAATAAATAAACAGATTTAGGGCCAGTTTAACCACTGATTGATAAAGTTCCTGTTCAACGGTACTGACACTGCAGTTCAGTTCTTCTAGCATTAAGATGGTGGGTCTAATATGTTACTTTATTTAAAACTACATTCTTGAAATCAAACTCACTCTTAATTTTTATTCCACTTTTAATAGACTTTTAATACGCCAATTCATGCATGCATGCATGAATTGAATGGGCCGGCTTGACCGGAGTGCTGCCACGACCTCACAGAAAAGGGTTGTAAAACAGTGCTTGCGCTGTGTTTCACCGAGCGAACATACATAAAAGGGACACTAGAACTCCCAGAGTCAGCACAACAATTTATGAATCACACAAAGTGATGTTCCATGAGGGAGTCGAACCCTCAATACTTGGCGCAGTGGAAAACTACGTGGCGACCGCTTAAACCACTATTCTTACTTCCATGTAGCAGGTTCATTTATTCTTTCATAAAAACTAAAACCACACACATTATACGCACTATATACGCAATAATTGTATGCAGGTACAACCGCAACAACAGCTTGTATTCCATAAAGTAAGTTTCGAAGTAGAAATTCATGCTAACATCTCCCTAAAGTGCCATAAAGCTTCTAACAGAATTAAAACAGGGTCATCTCGTTCATTTAAATTTAAATGTCAGTAGTTTTACGTGCAATGTAAGTTGCAGAAACTTATGAACAAATGGTTTAGCTCCTAAGATTAGACTCAAAGCGTGATCACATAAATTAAAAACCTTTATGAACTGTTCATGAAGCTTTCTTGAGTGGAGATCGTGTGGGAAACATAGTATAGAATGCTCACCAGCCAAAAGGAGCTTGATGTATGCAAGAGGACTGGTAGCAGCTGGATGTCGGAAGCCGAGGGTCGAACTAAATGACGTGCATATGGAGAAGCCTATCTAAATAAATAAATATTTCGGACGTCTAACACACAACGCCATCTAGTTCCAAACCAAGCAGAGCTTGTGATATAGGCACTTAAAACTGATATAAATACATATATACTTTTTTTGTAAATACGTACTTATTATTTATAAACACCGAAACCAATATTTGCAGATCATACATACATTTGCTCCGACCCGGGAATTGAACCCGAGACCTCAATCTCAGCAGTCGCATACGCTATCAATGCGAAACAGAGGCAGTAACTCTATCCGTGGCAGTATCTCCAGCAATGGATGTGTGGGATGTTGATGAAAACTGAAATTTGTAAAAACAAAACTAAGTGAGGGTGCATAATAAGGTAAGGATATTTGTTAATGCAAGGGTGGATGCAAGTAATGGTATTCCGTACAGATCATAGTCTGAATAAACATCAGGATACTTTTATTAAGGAAAAAATAATTTACAACATCAAAATAAGCCGTGGTTTTGTTTTGTAATTTAGCCCTTAGGTTAATATTGTCTTTAAAATGGATTACACCGTGGGTCACATATATAATAAAGTATAGTACCAATATGACCGATGACAGAATACAGAACAGTTATACAATTACTGAGCTTTGCTCGGTACTTTTTTGGGTAAATTGACAGAAAATTAACCCTAGCTTGAAGAAAATTTCAGATTTAATTCATATATTAAGTGAGATTTTAATATATAGAATACTTTACAGTACCTTCAATAAACTGTTTGAAGTTGTAAGTGTTGCCAAGGTGGCTATAGAATAACTCCTTACGAGCAACCATAAGTTGCCTGAAACACAGGTCTTACCTATATCAGGCAGATCAAGGATTTAAAATATTGACCTTACTTAATTATGAATTTAACAAATGTATTTCATAGTAAGAAATAATAAATACTCAGTCCTATCGTATAAGTAGTTAAGAATTAATATTTAGCTTAGTTTAAGTTGAGTCTACTCTTAAGAAAATCACTTCTTGTACTTTGAATACGGAATAAATTTTATTATTATCTTATTATAAGTTAATAACATAAAATGAACCAATTTCAATGTAAATCATAAAAAATTAACCAAACTTAATCTTTTCAGATTAACTGTAGCTTTACATCGTGAATCACAATTTTAAAGCAAATAAAAAAAATAGAGCAGCTTACGGCAGCACTTGTCTTAAGAGACTTCATTTAATCTCGGCTCTGACTTGTGCTAAATTGCCGACATCAATTCAAGTGATTACTGTACCCTCTTCTATAGTACTGTTTTGTGTATTTTAGTACTTCTTATCTTGAGTAACTGCGATGTGAGAACTTTAGCTGAGATTTTTATCTGTAAATTCTGTTTTATGACGTGAAATTTAGCCAAGTTAAGGAATTTAAATTTCTGTTAACCCCGATGTAAGTACAGTAAATAATGTGTATTAACAGCAGAGAGATTTAAAGAGCAGTTCATGCAGATATACATTATCCTAAAAATACTAAACATAATACAGTAAACTATAAGAGCTTTCTATTTGTTACAGTCCTGACTCACCTCTTTTGCTCCGGCCGCATTCATTAATCGCTGCATGTATCGTCGCATCGGTCGTCGGTTTTCAGTACTTTACACACTTCACATATTAAGAACATTACCAATTTGATCAGTAAACGTTAACCGTAGGTCCACGGTTAACATTTACGTTGCCTTTTCTGATACTTTCACACAAATTCGCTTTATAAATGCGTCAATCGTGGCCAAGTTACCGAAGCATGTCCTTTTCAATGCTTGTTACTCCATTTTCTTTCAGTCAGCTCCAAAACTGTTTGTTAAGTATACAAAAGAACTCACGAGTGCACAAACTAGCCATGAATTTTTAATTTAAACTCAGCGCAGATATATATAGAATATTTTGAAACTTATTGATCCTGTATCGATTCAATATATTTACATAATATATTTGAAGGTCATAATAATACTTGTTACATATCTATTTAAAATATTAAAGAAGGATCAAAGTTGTAAAAGGAACTAAAATGTTGTTACGTATTAAATTTGGGCAGCAAATAGGATATTTAGTAAAGTAAACATATCAGAACTGACTTTCCTTTAAACAAAAAGTTCGTTGTTCAGAAATAAATTAAATTAACGTGTAATTTATTTCTGAAGTGTATGGCCTTGTTCAAAGTAAAAAAAAAGTTTCTTATAGAATTCGCGATTGCAATAATATATGTAACATTTGAAATCTCACCTTATTTCTGACAACCAAGTTCGTACACCTAGAGCTCATCGTTTGTTTAAACATACATTAAAGAAAAAGCACGGGATTCCCCGGCTTTCAGTGACTATTGTTTTTCCAAAACTCACAAACAAAATTATATTCCTGTCATTATTATGATTTACTTCACTACTCATGAGAGATTACGAAGTAAACACCGATCATGTTTTAAGGTATTATAATTGTAAGTCACCCTTAACACTTTGACATCACC
Source organism: Hyphantria cunea (assembly GCA_003709505.1). NCBI lineage: Eukaryota > Metazoa > Arthropoda > Insecta > Lepidoptera > Erebidae > Hyphantria > Hyphantria cunea. Next base: position 1,053,165 of record PKRV01000262.1, read on the forward strand.
TATTAATAAATCAATCTCACTAAGGCATCGTTATTAAGCATATTGAATCTATTGAATGAAATAGACATAATGAGTGATCATAAAAGTAAATAAAGTAAATGCTTATATTCAAACAAAAGCAAAGTAAAGATATCGTCAATACTTTTCTAAATCAACTTAAACGAAAACGCCCCCTTTTCAAATACTCACTTAACATACTTATTTATGCCTTTTCAAACGGAAAAGGTGCACCCGTATTAAAAGTAAACTCTTTCAGTAGCTATGATACCAACCAACTCTAAAATAAAGGGGTTGAAATTTCACCCCTAACACGTAAAGTTATCCCTTGTGAGCTGTAAAACTACCCTTTCTTATTCGAGTACTGCCTTGGGATATAGCCTAGAGCCTAGGGGAAGTCTGTCATAGAGTCGCTGCAGTTTTTAAAGAATTGTGCAGAAAGGAAAGTTTGTTGTATTTTACTTACATTATTTTTTCGAATTCCAATTTACTTCTAAATTGTACTATGGACAAATTTGAACCCACCTTTCTGAAGCTTGCTTTCTTACAGGCATTCAAATATTAGTAAGTCGACATTCACGTAAATATGCATTTTTATGGTAACCCCTTATTGTCTGTGTTTTAATTAGATTACCTTTTAAATTTCATAGATCTCCGACCAGTATTGAGGTAGCATGTTAATTATTTAAAACATCCTAAGTGCGGCATATACTGTAAAGGTGGAAATCTTTGTTACTTTGACAGTTTCAAACGAATTATGGGTCATGATTTAAGTTTGTCGTTGCAACATTTTTCGATATCGTGTATGCATTTTTTTTCTGTGTAACCTATTACATAATTGGATTGATAATGAGATCATTGCTGCTGCATATTCAATGCATGCTGCATATGCAACAAAAAGTAAAATCTCCAAATTAAATAAGAAATGCCCCTGGCATTGGGATCAGACTGCCGAGCCTTATTTATTTATTTTTATTTATTTATCTTTATTGTATACACATAGTAAGAAACGGTACAATAGGAACAGTCACAAAGTATGTATAACAAATGGCGGTTTTATCGCTCTCTGCGATTTCTTCCAGACAACCATACCACGGATATGAGTGTTTCAAAATTTTGAAATTTAGGGTAGGTTACATACAGGGAACACATAAAATATACAAAAAAACAAAGAGAAATAGTAGCGATCCATATACAAATGTTAAACACTATTCCCATTACACAAACATACTTATACCTACACAAATACATACACACAGAGTATGCATACACATACGGACCAATACACATAAAACATGAAATTTATTCAAAAATTATTCACAATGATAAATAGTAATCCTTCACTAGCTTTTTGAACATATCCAAGGTTTTTGCTCGTCGGATATTATCTGGCAAGTTGTTCCAAAGCCTTACCGCTTGCACAGTAAAAGACTTGTCTGCAAACTGAGTGGTATGTGCTGGCATTTTCAGTTTAAAATTCTCCGATGACCTCAGGTCTCTGCAATGTGTACTTTTTAAGAATTGAAAACGTTCTCTAAGATACGGGGGTGTGTGAGGATGAAACAGAACACATAAAAGAGTAAGGATATGCAGATTCCGCTGAAAGCGTATTGGTAGCCACTTGAGTTTAGAACGAAACTCTGAGATATGATCATATTTACGTAATCCAAATATGAATCTAATGCATAAGTTTTGAAGTCGCTCAAGTTTATTCAATTGGTCTTCGGTGAGGTCCAGATAGCTGACATCGCCATAGTCAAGGATGGGGAGTAGAAGTGATTGTGCGAGCGCAAGTTTAGTATTAGTTGGCAGGAAATTCCGTAGCCTTCGCAGAGATCCTGCTGCAGCAAATAGTTTGCGACTTACCTCCCCGATCTGAGAGTTCCAGGAGAGGTATTTATCCATACAGATTCCCAAGTTTTTCACCTTATCACTATATGGAACAGCCGTCCCGCTGCAACACACAACTGGTATCTGGTGAAAGTTAACTTTGCAGTGCAGCCTGGAACTACCCACTATCATGACTTGTGTGATAAATAACCAGATGGCCGACAAAAATACTTCTATATTTCTAAATCCAAGCTATTATTATAAAGAGGTTTAGTTTCTAACTTTGTTTCTATGGTTGTAAGGGGTAATCTTCGATAGTACTGATCCAAACCTGTAAATTCGTCGTCACAGAATTATTCGTCTTGGTAAGAAATGGAACTCATGACCTCCGGGTTGAGTGTCAACGTGACTAACACGATGAGGCCAACAGATGCGCCGTATATAATAATGTAATAATCATCATTTTCCTGGCCTTTCTTATTCCCATGATTATTTGGGCTCGGTTACTAGTTCAAGCGATTTTACCTGAATATCGATTTTTAAAAGTGAAATGAATTCGAAGATTAAACTAGTTGTCAGTATATTTGAGGGCATTGTCTTCCCAATAACGATTGCTACAGATATTCATGACAACCGAGACTGATGGCTTAGCGTGATCTTTGAGGCACGGGCGGGAAACACCGCCCGCTTTCATACTCCAGGCTGCTATTAAGAATTTCTTATAGGAAAGACCCAGAAATCGAACCCGAGACCTCTTGATATGCAGCCGCTTACGCTAACCAACACAATCGAGGCGTAATGCGTGCATAAACAACATATAATTCTTATTCAGAATTCAGTGATACATTCTTTTAAATTTCGAATACATTCTTTTTTAATTCAAGTTGTGAACTGTCAAAATTCTATTCTGAAGAGCAGCGCTGATATCCACGAAAGCACACGCGTTGCCTAACTAATCGCCGGTCGTACGACGCATCCGGCTCTCTTTACTGCCTATTTGCAATGAAGGAGTTTTACAACCATCCTCTATCCTGTTATTACGAGTATTTTTATATCACCTGCGTCACGCCATCTGTCTGTGACGTCACATTAATTGTAATGTGACGTGTTTATGGTATATTTTTTTGCTTAATACTCGTTTTATTGGAGTGGCAAATTGTTCTTTTCATACTAATGTTTTATTTTATTCTGTTTTGTTTTTGTCATTCAGATTTAAGATTTTATTAGTAGTATTGCATTGTGTAGGTAAAATAATGTTTTGTTTTAAATGTGTGACTCACTAAAGTTACTGTAAACAATAACAAACGATGAATTAAAAAAAAACCGCCCGCGTCAATATCATATATAAAACATATAAGTTTTATATATATATTGGTAATCACCATTAAAAATTCTTTACATTAATTGACTAGATGTATTTTGAAAAAAAAAATTGAGTTTACTTTTTGGCTCTGATATCTTTAATTTTGTTTTTTTTTTAATTTTGATGTTCTCTGTGTCACCCTCACAAATAAGACGGATCTATTGACACCACTCATAAAAATACGACAAGCCGTTTATGCTCTAGGGCGTGCCAGACAAATAACATACATACACACATATACTCGAAAAACATAACCCTCCTTCTTTCGCAGTCGAGTAATAAATGCGCGACGTTTATCCTCTTTCTTACTCTTTAGACAAGAAAACTTTTTGTTTTCATCTTACTCAATGAACACTACCTACTGACTTATGTATTTACAAAAAAAAGTTTACATGTATTAATATCAGTTGTCTAGTACCTATAGTACAAATACTCTGCTAAGTTTGGGACTAGATGGCGTTGTGTGTTAAAATATCCCAAAATATTTATTTAATTTAAGAAGTACAAACAGTCCAGAAATGTAAATAGGCTTCTATAGAAATTCAAACCACAAACATGAAACAAACAATTGAACCATTCGATAATTAAAGACAAAGTTTGACGTAGAACAGTATTATACAATGCAAGCGCGACACAATACCCAATTACTGCACGCAGCACGCAGAAACAGCACAACTCATTCATGCAAGAGCTTGTTAGACGTTCGTCTATGTCTAACTAAAGGGGTGGTCCTGTAATGCTGAACGGCGATCGTTGTTATTTTTATATATACTCTATTACTGAGAAGATCAAATCCATAATCTTGTCAAATTAGTCACGCAAATTAAGTAAAGTTAAAAAATATTCTAATTAGGTATGTACTAAAATAATTTGTTTTTTAATATAAACATCAAGTGGTTTTTTTTTTAATTTTTAGCATAATTTTACTATTTCAATTGTGGTAAGTGTGGAGTTTTTTTTTAATGTTATAAGGGGCAAACGAGTAGACGTATCGCCTGATGGTAAGCGATTACCGTCGCCCATGGACACCCGTACCACCAGAGGTGTCACAAGTGCGTTGCCGGCCTTTGGGGGATGGGGACGGGGATAGGGGGAGGGATTGGGGTAAAGGCCTCAGGTATCCTCACTCACTCGATGAAAAGCAGCGTAAGCGCTGTTTCACACCGGTTTTCTGTGAGGCCGTGGTATCACTCCGGTCGAGCCGGCCCATTCATACCGAAGCGTGGCTCTCCCACAGTTCATTGGATCTATTTCACACAACACGGTATAATCTTTAGTTTTATTGTTGATGGCTATAACTGTACTGTATTGCTTGTGAACGCATATTTAATTTTCATTTGGATATTTTATTATGTGATTTGAAACGTATAGGCAAAGCCATAAAGTGCCAGCCATTTGAGTTATACGAAAGATGTTCCTTTGGAATAAAGAAAAGTTGACACCCATGATTTTTTTTAAACGAGATAAAAGTATTCCAAGAGTGAGTTAAGCAGTTATCCAGTGAGCTAGACTATCAAGTGCAGTAAATCTGCTTTAATGGAACTCAACCTTAACCAAAGATGAGAGAAGGGTGAGCACCTGTGCGGGGGGAGGCCAGACGTCAGTTATCGATTATTCGAGAGTGAATACAGAGAACTTGTTCGAGACCCGGGAGCATTTCCTTTACAAGCATTTTGGAAGATATTATCAACCTTATGACAGATGTCACACAGTCCAATTTGGAACTGTATGCCCCATAAATCAGTCGTGCTCATCCATGTGTCTATAATAACACTTCAATCCGTCAAATTACAACTTAAAATTCACAGATCTAAAGTTGAAATTTGTTTGGGAAGTAATACAGAGTTTTATTACGGAATCAATTTGTGTTTATGAAAAAAATTCAGAGTACAATTCCCTGTAATATTATGGTTTGCTTGGGAATTAAGGAAGGATGACATTTTTTGTATGATAATGAATGTATATTCAGAATTACTTTTGAAGTAGAATGTGTGACGGATATTTGTGATGTGGGTGAAAAATTTCGCTCAGATATTCGGAGGCAAAAATAAGTTAATTTCAAGCTCCGAAGCTGACTTTTCCCTCAGAGACTTTACCAATTACTTACATAACTCCCGAGTAAGTGTAAAAAGCTTTGGGATCAAGACAAATAAAAGGTAAACTTTTAAATAAAACTTTTAACTGCAGAATTTCAGAGTGAGAAAATACATATATCCTAGGGAAAATTACAGTTTCCAACATAATAGTGGATTTTCCCTTTTTGTAAGAAGTTTTTCTCCGAAGTTTAAAAAAATAAGTAATACATTAACATGACTATTGATATTGCAAACGCTGACCAATGATACAGAATATGCTACATTCACTACTGACGCACTTCAATAGCAACAACTGAACACAGCACCTTCTTAGATACATAGCTCTGGATTTATTCATCATTTCAGGTAAATAAATGAATTTACGATTTTGACTGACTGACTTGTTTAACTTTAGATATTTTTTTCGAATATGTGACGTTTTCGGAATCTCAATCTCTCACTAACGTGGGAGAAGATATTCAAGGCATAGCAATGCATTTGTGCCTATTTTGTTGTAGGTATCTAAAGTAAATGAATATATAGTTTAATATCTGTAATATAAACGTAAATGAAAAAATCATGTAAAAGCAATGTTCCTAAAACAAGCATACAACTCAATGCGGAACAAACTCACGGCTTTCATACAATTTGTGACACCGATTATTAACATAACAATATCTGTGATAATATCTAGATCTTGGAAATTTATCTCTCAATTGCCTCCTTTGACGCTCAGTTTAGAAAGTGGTTTTCCAATAACGGAGACGCTTCTGTCTCAGGGCGACTTAACCGATGACAGTTGCACTCGACGAGGACAAGCAACGACGGCGCGGTTAGTACCTGGATGGGTGACCGCTGGTGGCATGTTACCGTACGCATGTTATGAGCGTTTCCGTGATTCGGATGTCACGTTAAGCAGTCAGTCCCGGTTGTTATCATACAATAACAGTCGTGAAGCTTAGTTGAAGGCCTTCGGGCGGCTTAAAAACATCCAACGGCAAGATTTACGTAGCCACAACGTATTCTTGCCAGTCCCCAACCCACACTTGGCCAGCGTGGGGACGTATGGCCTTAGTCCTATCCTGAGAGGAGACCCGAGCCCAGCAGTGGGACATTATGGGTTGTTGATTTATCTGTAATAAGTTAATTTTGTCAAAATTATATAATTCTAATTATAGTACATTTTATGATTGTAAACGAGCTCTGAAGTGTATACCTACTTTTTAAAATTATGTTTATTTCTTATGTGAAGTGATTTGTAATCTTTGAGAAATAAATAATTCTTACCTTACATTATTATTGCATGCTGGAAAGCAGAATAAGTCGTTACAAACCCATAGAGTCACAACAATATAAAGCATTACCCATATTTGCAATAATCAAAGTTTGAAGTAAACCATTACCAATCAATTAGTATCACTTAACTGTATTAGAATTAGATGATTTCAAAAAGAAGTCCATGCAAGCTCCCAACAGTCTTCAAAAGTGGACTTCAGAATTTTTGCCTGTCCGTTGAAAGGAGTTTTAAAGAAGTATCATGCAAGGAGGTTAAATTTTTCCTTTATTTAAAAAAATACAGGGTTTTTTAGCTTAAAAACAAAGGAAGTGCTGGCTACATGATAACGTCATAGCTGAAATGGGTATTAGTAAGAAAGTTATGAGTGCAACCGGGTAGAACTGGTGATAAATTCTGCACAAAGATTCGACTTCTTTTCATATTATTATCTGCAAAGTTTTACGCAGATGAAAATAAAGTTGAACACATCTTAAATAAGAAAATGCACCTGACCTGGTTAAGAATCTGAAAATCGAAAAACTTTAGAAGAAAAGCAATCAATTCAAATTTAGAATCATTTATCCCATTAAGACACTAAGTGACATTTGTGAACGTTAAGCTGAAGCTACAGCTAAAAATCATAGATCGACACAAACAGACGGATGTACTGGATTGTCAAGGAATTTGGTGAAAACATAAAAATCCAGTTTCCAAAGTACTGAAGCGTACAGTGGCGACTTCCACATTCAATGCAACAACAGAAACACGCTACAGCGCCATCTTACGAAAATACGTCGAACTACCGAGTAACTTAGGAAACTACGAAAGTACCGATGCTGAATCGCGCAATAGAAGTTCTCGCGCCGATAACATATATACAACTTTCCAACATCAATACAAAAGTGTTAGTATTACATCAAAGGTAAACAGTATAAAAGCTGTTTAAACCCAATAAAAAAGGTGTACATAACCTATTTTTGCTTAACAGAGTTATGTAAATTTTTATTGAGATAAGTGATGATAAAAGTAAAATTTGTTATCTATAAACATGACGTCGGTCACATGATAACAAAATTTAGCGTGGGTGAGTCAAGCTTCTACATTCGACAAACTGGTGTTGTTCTTTTTTAACCCCCGATGCAAAAAGTGGGATGTTATAAGTTTGACGTCGGTGTGCGCGTGCTTGGGCGTATGGTGTGTTTGTGTGTATCTATGGCGTCGTAGCTGTCTAACGGATGGACCGATGCGGCTTTTTTAGGCATTTCTGGCCAATGATTACTCGATTAAGTGCTTGCATAGGGAGTTTTTTAAATGTTTAATTTGAGCTTGTGTTGTTTTAACGAAACGTATGAGGTTATAGAAGACGCAAACCTCGTTGCGGTAGGGTACTCGTGTCATCCGGATGGCGTAAGAAAGCAGTTCCCGAATCTTTCCCGATTCAGGCGCAGAGTGGCACTCCGTGTTGTTTTAGTCGGTTCGATTCAGACACACCGCCCCGCCGCAAATCCCAATGGGGTGGAGGCCAGAGGGGGATTCCACACGTAAAAAAAAGGGTAATCGTGTCTCTCGACTTTCTGAAGACCAACGATGCCGAGAGTTACTTTCCGAAACCTGACGTGTCTGTTATGTGGGTAGTCAAGTCAAAGTCTGTGATTTTCTTACTTTTTTTTCATGGAATAAACGGCAAACGAGCAGACGTATCGCTTGATGGTAAGCGATTACAGCCGACCATGAACAAACGCAAAACCAGAGGCATCACAGGTGTGTTGCTGGCCTTGGGGGTGGGGAAGGGGGGTGAGAGGAAAGGTTGGATTATGGGCCTCCGCTAGTCTCATTCACTCAGTGAAAAATGGCGCAGGCGTGTTTTACACTGATTTTCTGTGAGACTATGGTATCACTCTGGTCGTGCCGGCCCATGCATGCCAAATCGTGGCTCTTCCACGGTAAGCTCTCTTTATGGTATACTATGAAACGTGCTAACAATATAATCAAACCCCTTTCCCCCATACTATAAATCTAACTAAGTTTACAGATCAATAAATCGAACGAACTCAATATTAATTCAACCAATATCCATCCGCACTTCACCGCCTCTTCAGCACATAAAATTCCGCTACTTTCCCCATAATACTGCCTGAATCATCAGTCAGTTTTCAATTCGATTACACTTGTCTCTCGCATTACAATTTGAATCATCCCATGATTGGCATCGATAGCTATTAATCGAATAAAGTTTTATTTAAATGTAACGAGACGGGAACGATCTTTCTGAATTTCATTTTTTGACAATGATGGGCCTCAATTATATTAACGAAAGGAAATATTACAAAATTATAAATAATAATACAATGAATATTACTATATTTGAAAATTCAGATATTATTTGTGTTCTGTTTCATAAGTCTATGTATTAAATTAACACTTTTCTCCCGCATCGATACTTTATTTTAACGCTTTTAAGAAACAATTAGTGGTGATATTGTTTTAAACTAATACATGTCTTCACCGGTGAAAAACTGATTTAATACAGTGAGATTACAAAACATTTTAATATATTACGTTTGTGAATTATTTGGATAGTATACGTATGATTCCAAATTAGTCATGTTTACATTTCGAAATCATTATTATCACTCCAAATCAAAGAATAGAATTGCTGCGTTGAAGTCGTCCCCGTCACGTGTCCGTCACGGTCATGATTAAAAAGACATATCCATTCAAAATATGTATATTTCGTTCATTAGTTTGTTAATCTGAGCCGTCAGCTCCCATTGGACGAAATTCTGTTCATAAAATCATTCGATAAATTAGTAAAGGCATTAAGTATGGGATAGAGATTTTGTTTATTGCTTTTAATATAAACTATAAATATTAAACTATTCTATATTTTACTAGCATTTTCGACCAGTTTTAATTGTGGTTTTAGGTGCATAATACTCTTAGTACACAATGTCGGAGATTTTTTTTTGCTGCTGAAAAATAATTAAGAAATATCAAAATTGGTTCGGACTTTCTTGAGCTGTAAATGGTCTAACTAACTTTACTTTATTACCCGACTGCGGAAGAAGGAGGGCTATGTGTATTTATTTGACACGCCTTAGAGGTTAAACAGCTGGTAGTATTTTTATGTGAGTGGTGTCAATAGATTCGTCTTAGTCGTGAGAGAGACACGAAACAAAATTAAAAGAATTATTTAAAAACATCTTTTTATCTTTTCAGTTCTACAATGAATTTAATAAAGATATTAACGCAGACGGTTTTTGTTAATAATTCTTAAGTGGTACACTTCACAGCTAATATTTCATCATATTTACTTCATCTTTCTTTCCGTGATCAAGTGAAGAATCATTCATAATAATCATTATCACAGCCGAAAGATGCTGAAAGATGATGCATAAAAATCAATTGAGACATGAGCTTGTCACAATCAACATCATTTGGACTCCTTCAATATCTCTAGGAATACTTTATCGTAAGAGAGCCACGATTGAACTCGGCTCAACTGGAGTGATACCACAGCCTCATAGAAAACCCGCGTCAAAAACAGCGCTGGCGCTGTGTTTCACCGAGTGAGTGAGGATACCGAAGGCCCGTAACCTAACCCAGAAAGGGTTCAAATCCCCCAAAGGCCAGCAACGCACTTGTGACGGCTTTGGTGTTACGGGTGTCCATAAGTGATGGTAATTGCTTACCATCAAGCGATAGTCTGCTCGTTTGCAAGTAATTCCATAAAAAAACAAGAAAATTATTTTTCTAGCTTAGCTTCTTTAGGATAACTAGTAGCTTCTATTCCACCAACCATCAGCATTATCAACGAATAATTCAGTTCGCGGACATTATGCCCCATAGAAAAAGTTTTATCATAACTTACAATTACTTATTAATGCTAAAATGTCTCGGGTTCATTAGGCGAATATATTTTTTTATTATGTTACTAATAATTTAATTATTCTCCCTCAAGTTTTATAATTAAACTTAATGTGAAAGGGTCCGGCAATAAACAGGCAGTGGCCACCTACCGTCATTACAGGAGTACCACAGAAGCAAGAGCTTTCAAGAGAAAAAGCCTTGTGTAATTATGATTAGTAATTCGGTAAATGGAAGTTCAACTTATGTTGGATACTGCACAAAATTCGTTAGATATTATTTTGCGAGACATTTTCTTATTTAATTTGTTAATGTTAAGCATAGTTTTTGTCGGTATCCTTGTTAATATAATTTTCTTTATAAGATTAGGGATACGTTGCCTACAATTGCAATGGAGTACTAAGGAATACATAAAAGGAATTGTAATACTTTATTTGAAAACAGTGCCACCTAACGGCTAATATAAGAACTAAATGATATTGAAATTTGTTGTCAGTTTGAAGCTACCTAATTCGTATAACTTACTCATAGATGTCGCTTAAATTGTAGTACGTCTTTGTGTAATATTTTTAAGCTTATTCCAATTACCCTGAAAGTTTAAAAGCTAAAAGTTGAATCTATTTATCAATATTCTACGCTTGGCTTTATTTAGAAACCGAATTATTCTTAAAAAGAACGTATGTGATGTAAGGGTCATTGCCGACAGATGTAGTTACGGCGAAGAGGCTAATTCAGTAACAATTTAAATTCAACCTAGTTTTTCAGACTTTCGTATGGAACAACCCTCAATGTGCTCTCCAAGGCACGGAGGGGCCCCAATGTGTTGAGTATGGTGGTCACCCGTTCCAAGGCTGACCTGGGCAAGATTCCTTAACTTTGCAATATCTTAACCTACTCGGTGCCCACTTAGATACAAACTGTTAAAGTTACGAATTAGCATGAAATAAATTATTAAATTTTTTGCCTATCTGTTTGTCTGTCTATTTCGGATAATCTGTGGAACAACTGGATCCATTTTGACGGGACTTTCACTGGCAGGTAGCTGATGATATAAGGAGTAACTTAGGCTCCTTTTCAGACTAGTTTCACCTCGCGGTTGTCGTTGGAATATTAGAACAACAACTTAAAGTTCCTTATTAAATGTATACTACTCAGTTACATATAATGTGTACTACTCAGTTACATAAATAACATTTTTTCCTATTTAAAGGATAAAAGTTGATGATAAAAATCTAAAATAAATATATTTATACATACATACAAAAAACATACTAAATATATATGCAATGTATGTATTTACCACAACATCAATTTTTACAATATCTGTCTTTCCGTCTGTTTGTGCCGGCTAATCTCTGGAACGGCTAGACTTTTCTAAGACTAGCTTTGCCTCGCGGTGTTACCCGCGGTTGTTGTTGTACCGCGATTCTCAGCTAGTTTTACATAAATAAAATTCGGTATCTAAAACTTGTGAAACCAATATCCATACCTAGTTACTTGACACAAGTTGACATGAAGTGTATCAGCAACTTTATAGGCAATTGACGAAACTGGCATCGAGTTAAGAATATGTTGAATATAAACTCCTTGACAGTTCCTCGTGTCGACGTCAGTACCACACATTACTACTGAGAAAGTAAATACAGCACGTACGTTATGAAGGAAAGCAAATCATTGATATTCAAGAAGCGGAATTGCCTTGGAAATTATACCAACCTTAGACGGGGCCACCATGCTTGAAATTGAAATATTCTCTCAAAAAACCTGTATGTGCACACGCGCGTATTTAGCGAAAACTTCTATAAGCAGGTTTGAATAGGAAATAAATTCTTTTTTTTATGTATAGGCCTGCCAAAATAATTCTACTTTGCCTGATAGAAAGCATAAGCAGAATCAAAAAATTTAGCTCACCATACTCATTGTGAATACAGAGAATGCGTCAGTAAAGCAAAGTGACCCATTAACTGAAGAGGTAAAAGAACTGATAAGATTGTTTTTTTAATTTGATGTATCTAATGTCTCTCTCACGACTAAGACGAATCTATTGACACCACTCACATAAAAATACGACAAGCCGTTTAGGCTCTGGAGCGTGCCAAAGAAATATACTATACATACATGCACTCGAAAAACATAACCTTCCTTTTTCTCAGTCGGGTAAAAGTACCGAGCGAAGTTATCGGTAACCCAACTATATATAAATTTAAGATAAAACTTTTTTTTTTTGTTCAATATCCGTATTATAAACTGTGTCTTTGGAGTTTGAAGTTTTTGTTTCTTTCTTCTAGCGGCAGTACTCAGGTCTGCTTTATGATTTTTTGTTTTATCAGAGTATTTGATTGTCACTAGAACCAGATCTGAACCACCCACCAGACATTAATCATTATATTCTTCTTTTGATGATATGGCAATCAGCCGGATCAGCTATTTCTGCCAATGTCTAGTATTTCGAGTCTTCAATTCTACGTCTTCGAGTCTTCAAGTCTTCGTCGTGATGGAATTAATGATGAAAAATATAAAAAATGTGGATGACATGAAGTGGGGACCGTCTTTCGCAAAAACAAAAAACGATCCTCCTAATCATTATATTTATTTATTTTTGAAAGAGACGCTTACAGATCCATGCCAGTACATGTTAAACGTCAGGAGGCAGGAACATATGAGGTAAAATAAAAAGGTTAAAGTTAGGCATAAAGGTTAAATATTTAGATTGAGTGCGTAGTTTTCTGATTGATTATCTAATTTGTTTTCCTTTTATTCATAAATGTATAATAATATAAGTAAGCTTAAACCAACTTAACAAATAAAAGGGACGTCCTTTAATATATTATTTAAATTTTAAACTATCTTCTAAAATCAGGAGGATAGTTTAAAATTATCAAAGGATTTTGTGTAAATCTCTTATAGAACACTTATTTTTATCACCTTTCTCATTTTGTTCCGTGGCCATTGGTCATCCATATTATGGATGACCAATGGCACTTATGCTTACAATTCTCATGTATCAGCAAAATTTTCTCCAATCTTTTTATAATTTTTCCCAACCATCATCATCATCATCTTTTCTGTGGGTATTTAATCCGCATTTGTAACCCCTTTTGGGATAAATGACTGCATTTCCCACGCCTAATCTATTATAAATTATTGTTTATTAAAGAAAATAAAATAATAAAAGAAAGAAACATCTCAACATAGAAATAAAAACATACACACTATGAACATTGTGACTTTATTATGCTAAATACGACTGATGTATAATTGGCTTGTCTGAACATAGGCTCTGCGAAACTTAGCACATGTACACTCGAAGTAACAAATAAGCAAGAAGTAACTAAAAAAAATATCCAATTCGCGTACCTGGGGGTATTATTTGATCGATATTTATTCAAATCGATTGAAATATCAGTCATGAAAATATATTTATTTTCAATTTTATAAGGTTTTAAATTTTAACTAAAATATACGTTAATAGATAACCGATATTTAAGTAAATCATCTGTTACAACTGAGAAAAGAAAATATTATTTCTTTTTTTTAGTCATTAAAATCGAAATCTCGTTTATTGACTACAAAATTCACTAATGTTTATAGATCTATTTCGTTTAATATCTTATATAAACAAATATCAATAACTTGTAAATAAAACTAATCGATTGAACTATTTGATTGTTCGATTGTGTTTACTTACAGTCAATGTCTAAGCCTAGACCACCGCCCTCCTTCCGTCGCCTCATGCCTTCGCGCAACCTTCTGTGCGAAATTCGGACTCGTCAACATACATCGGCCGTATTGTACGTGTGATATCACTCTTGTACAGGAAGAATCTACTATTAAATATGTCCGTCTTTAACGCGATTCAGTTTGTTACATGTACGACATATTCTCATAATAGGGTGAAAGATAGAGGTGTTGTTTCCTGTGCCAGATGTTAATAGAGACTGAAGACAGCAAACCCGGTCCATCGATGATGAAGTGATAAATGTCATTTGAATATTTGAAACATGACCCTTTCTCTATTTGAAGAAAACCTTCAGAACATAATGCCGGATAACATCTATAAATCACTTAGATAAAAAACTCTTTATTTGTACACCGTATTACAGTTTTACACAAGAGAATACAGAAAACGACAAATATATAATTTTTTTGGTTTTTTTTTCTCAACTCCCGCATTAGGAATATACATTCCTGTGTCGCGGGGATCTTTATAAACATGCATGAAACGGACACAAAGTACACCCAGACTTAGAACAACAATTTATGGATCACACAAAGTGTTGTCCCATGTAGGATTTGAATCCACAACACTTGGCGCAGTAGGAAGTGGTGTGGTGACCACTGAAACCACTAGGCCACCCGTGTACAAAGGGCGGTCTTATTGCCGAGAAAGCAATCTTCCAGGCAACCTTATGATGGATCAAAATGTATCGGAGAGACAGTACCAGTTGACGGAGCAATGAGTTTTATATACTATATATATAGATATATATACATATACACGTACATATATTAATTATTACGTGAAGCAAAAATTTTGTAAACCTTTTCACGAAAATTATTCGTACGGAGGAGTATACAATTTGAAACAGTTTAATACGGAAGAGTATTCAATAAAGCTGAAATACACAAGTAATAATTATCACCACTAGTTTTATAATATATCTTCTTAGGTAATTTTAATCAAGCATTGAAGTTAATTAAATTATAGCTATTAATGACCGGAACATTACCAATCATTACCATCCCATGTGAGAGTAACAGATAATTAATGGCTGAGCCGTAGAGAAAGGCATTAGATAAATAAATTGAACATCTGCATTAAGTAACTTAGCATGAGTATTGCACGATTGTCTTGAATACGTGATTTTCATTAACTATCTGCAATTAACTCTCAGTAGCTATTTGTGTTCATTGAGTAAGCGATGAAAACAGAAAGTTGTCCTGTGTAAAGAGTAAGAAAGAGGATAAACGACGTACATTTATTACCCGACTGCGAAAGAAGGAGGATTATGTTTTTCGAGTGTATATTTATGTATGTATGTACATTTCTTTGTTTCTTTGGCACGCCCTAGATCCTAAACGGCTAGTCGTATTTTTATGTGGGTGGTGTCAATAGATTCGTTTTTGTCGAGAGTGATATTGTGATCAAACAGTAAATAGTTGAGGTATTTGGTTTCCATTTCATCCTACTTAATAAGTGAATCTTTCAAATGTATTTATTTTTAATTTATTTATATTATTTAAAAAGTATGATAAATGTAAAGTTGGTACACGTAAGCAGGGCAAATTTGAAAGTATGGATAATAATAATTATAAAATGTTTATAAATATATTTATAATACTGATAATAAATGTGTACATCAAAATTAAAAGAACTAAAGAAAATATATAATACATATGAATTTAGTAAAAAGTGGTTATTTTAATATTACAAACAGACTCCAATATTATTTATTTGTATAAGTGACACCCCGGGCCACTATTATGATTACAGTGTTAAGCTGGGACATACAAACATACATATCCTGTCAAAAGTATCTCACTCACACGGTTTCGTCGTAGTCAGTTAAAAAGATACATGTTCTAAATAAGACAAGTACAAATAATGACACGAAGGTATAGTCAAAATTAAAGGGCTCACCTACAGCCTACTTCCACAAGCAAGTATGATTTGTCAGCTTATGCCATTGTATGAATTACTATATTCGTAATTCACAACAGTAACCACAATTGCGTGCGGGTGCACCGACACTATCTAAACGAATGGACTATACATCCTTGAAGAGTACACTAATTGTTAATGGTTCAGATTTCTAAATACATAAAGACAAATGTTTGACTAATCTATACCTCGTTAAAGCTAAATACAAAGACTGGGTACATTACCTATCTGACGGTAAATATCACCAAAATAATTATTCCAAGTGAGTGAGTCCGCGTGAGAAAGTAAAACCATGAAACACAATGGGGACGCAATTCACATACTTATTTATTTAGAAATCTAAAACTATACACTGTTTGATCTAGATGTAATACATCTGCTACGTCATACATAAACACCACTGCCTCTGTGGCGCAGTGGTAGCGTATGCTGTGCTCGAGGTCTCGGGTTCGATTCCCGGATCGGACTAGATGTTTGTATGATCTGCAAATATTTGTTGCGGAGTTTGGGTGTTTTCTATATTTAATATTATTTACAAAAAAGTATATATGTATTTATATCAGTTGTCTAGTGCCCATAACACAAGCTCTGCTTATCTTGGGACTAGATAGCGTTGTGTGTAAGGAGTTGTCCGAAATATTTATTTATTTAACAGCCTTCTGCTGGACATAGGCCTTTAGAAAGGAGATTTTGGTCTACATCACACTGGCCTAGTTGGCATAGGGTTTGTTTCAAGCTGAAAGGGGTTTGGATGTCGTAATAAAGCGGTTCCCGGATCCCTCCCGTCTCAAGCGCATAGTGGCATACCGTGTGGGTTTAGTCAAACACAAACCCCGGTGGGGTAAAGGTCCGTGGGGGTTTAAAGGTAAAAAAAGGGTTTGTTTCAAGAATTTCTCCACTTTGCAGTGATGTTGCGTAGTTTTCTCACTTGGTCGCCTCTTACGACGCCCATGGTATGAATAGCCATGGATTAAGAACACAACATGTCACCAACCGGTGTTCGTGTTCTTAATTCGTCACCACACAGTTGGATATAATACGTTAATTAATAAAATGGAATTAATCAATTAGGTAAATACTACTACACTACGACGAAGTGAGATGAGTACATACAACTAGTATACAGGTCATTATGATGAGAATGCATGGACGTACCCAGGGTGGGGCAGGGGAGGTCAGTTGCCCACCCCCCTCTGGATTTAGTTTACGTTCCTGATTCTTTGCTCGATAAATATTAAGAAAAATAACTTTCACAGTTACAATAGACATGATGAAAGCACCCAAGAACCACTAAAATTATTTATTCATCTGATGAAATAGGGTTTGTAGAGGATAAAAATCGTATTTATTTTCATATTTAGAGCGACATTAATAGTTAATTTACTAAAAGAAAACTACACAATACAACAATTTAAATCGCAATTCTTACCGAACATAATAAGACAGTTTTTAAAAATTAGTGTTATTGCCTATTAAAAGTTCATTTAGCATAATAAGCCCACAGGATTAGCAAGCTGAAGTGGCAGTGGGCTGGCCACATTTGCCGAAGAACCGATTAACCGTTGGGGTAAACGAGTTCTTGAGTGGAGACTTGCTCGGCAAACGTAGTGTAGGATGTCCACAGGCCAGGTGGAGCGATGATTTGCGCAAGACGGCTGGCAGGAGCTGGATGCGAGAAGCCATAGATCGAACTAAGTGGCGTGAAATTGGAGAGGCCTATGTCCAGCAGTGGACTGCGATAGGCTGATGATGATGATGATTCAGACCCGTAAAACTGTGGCTAAGATCGACTATGGACAAAGATAGAATAAAAGGACTTTTGTGCTCAATGTGCATGGAAAATTTGTTATCGTTATAAGCGATTCTTTCACGGAAAACTTCTCAAACCATTTTGCTGAAGACCCGAAAGTTGCTTTTAAAAAGCTATTCTGTAATTAAATAATTTATTTAGTGAACCACGCTTCGGCATGCATGGGCCGGCTCGACCGGAGTGAGCCTCACAGAAAACCGGTGTGAAACAGCGCCCGTGCTGTGTTTCACCGAGTGAGTGAGGATACCGGAGGCCCATATGCCAACCCTTCCACTCATCCTCCTCCCCATCCCCTAAGGCCGGCAACGCACTTGTGATGCCTCTGGTGTTGCGGGTGTCCATGGGTAGCGGTAATCGCTTACCATCAGGCGACACGTCTGCTCGTTGGACCGCTATTCCATAAAAAAAAATATTAAAAATATCTTTTTATGTTTAAATTTTAAGTTAAAAATCTGATTTGCCAATCCCAATTAAATTTGAAAGCTGGTGCTTGCCTATGTGGTCCTATTTCAATTTGGAAGAGTTTTTGAAAGCTGTTTTTTTTTGTTAAAATGTGTTTTTTTGCCAATGTTAACATAAAAATCATGGAAATGTTGTTTTTATAATATCTTTATAGGTTTATTTCAGATTTTGTTTAACTAGTAGAGCCACGCGGTGTTAGCTAGTCTAGTCTAGTCTAGTTAGCCAAGTGCGAGTCGTACTCGCGCACTGAGGGTTTCGTACGAAACTGTATACTAAAAAACTTCGGCCATTTCTGAACCACTTAGTGAATTTGACGGTAATATCTGACACCCATTCGATGTATTGGAAATTTAAGAAGTTTAAAAATGGACAAAAAATTCTCTCAGATCATAGTATGCTTTTTTATTTATTTAAATACCCTACATATCATCTTTCATTCGTTGTAATTATGTCTAATTTAAATATACAACAAATAAATTGCCAACAGATCTAATATTTGAACTATTTTAATGAAATAAAATATTAAAATTTGCCTACGGCAAACATCCCATAGACAGCCTCTGAGAAAGCTACTTATTAATCGTTCACTTATAAATTTTATTCAGTTGACATACAGAAGGACTGTTTTCTAAACATTTGAATCAACACTACGATGTCTCAATATTAGGCCCTTAAATGTGAGCCACACTACAACAATAGTTATTTATACTTTTACCTTTACATTTACCCAACGGAATATCAAACCTTAAGCGAGTGGCTAAAGGTTCGTTTTCGAATAGCGAGTTAAATAAATTTAGATGCTACTCTGGATGCGGATTGTCGAGTGCACGTAGAAACATTGCGCTATCGCTCGCGGTGTCGTGATGACGTGCTTGATACTGTTTTTGCGATTTCAAGTGTGTGTTCGAATGTTGAATTTTCGAATTTTGGATTTGTTCTAAGTTCTATTTTTAAATGAGTGAGTATTTTCATTTTGCTTCTTTGTAGATATTGGTTGTAGACTCTATTTGTTTCTTGTTTTTGTTTTTTATTGTTAGGTTATCTATTACCTATTAATTGATAAAAAAAATAGTTAAACGTTATTAACAAGCCAATATAATACATACATTGTGATATTATTTTATACATTCGCACAAAGTCTTAGCTACCTAATTTTAATGGTCGTATAATTAGGTCTAATCTGCATATAAAAAAATAAATGATCAATAAAAAAAATATATATTTTGTCTCTATGGATAGAGTGAGCGCTATTTATCTTTTACACGGTTACTCATATTACTTGCAAATATTTTAATTTACATTGTCTTATTTTTAAAAGATTCTATAATCATTTTCATTAATTCACATTTCATTAATCTACGGAAAACCTTTCCTAGCATTGGTTTATCTATCAATTTTGATGGGATATAAAGTAACCTAACTATTAAAGAATTCAAAATATTTCTGTGATTCTTCGTCCAGATTTACAAATATCACAATATTGTTAGTAGCCAATTTAAAAAGAAAACAACAACCTATTGGTGCAATCCTAAATTGAACTCATTTTCCCTATATTTAAAGTTCAAAAACCTGTGCGACTTAGAATAAGTGTTCTAAACGTAAACCAAATAATTTTAAAACAAACACTGTTTATGTAAACCGTGTCGGTAAAGTGTGGCAGAGTAATTACAGCTCAAGTGCAGTCATTTTAAGATTACAATCAGTGTGCACCCGACTGGATAACCCGTCACCTGTTCTAAGGATTTTGATATTAAAAGTATGTTTCAAAATGCTGCACTCTTTTGGAAATAAAACAGTTTTTTTTAAAGTGAAACTTAAGCCGCGTTGAACACTTTTTGGTAGGAGATAATCTTATGAGTTCGCGTCACCGACATCCTAATGTTTGATGTTGATAATTTTGATTTAAACATTATGAAATTTTTAATTTTACACATTAATTTTACAAAATAAAATTCTAAGTAATAAGTTTTTAGAAATCTTCTTCGGTTGAGCACTTTTAGTTAGAAGAAAATCTTATTAGTTCGCAAATGATTGTGTGGTTTTATTTTATTGTCTCTTGTTTTATGAGAGGTCGAAATATATGCCGGTTTGTGAGCCAGTTTTACAAAAAAAATAACATTAAACGGTTAGCAATAAGAGAATAGATGAGTGAGAGATGCCTGAACGTAGCTGAAATGCAAATCTATACTAATATTATGAATGTGAAAGTTTCTGAGGATGTTTGTTACTCTTTCACGCATAAACTACTGAACGGATTTGGATGAAACTTTACAGTAATATAACTGATACATCAGAATAACACATAGCCTACTATTTGCCGCGATAACGCGGACGGTGGACGGATAAACTAGTGCTGAAATGTATGTGTGCTGTGACTCGGATGGATGAGGTCAGAAATAAGTACATGCGACGGATTCTGAAAGTAGCGCCACTGGATGAAAAGTTAACAATAAGTTATCTTTTTTGTATGACACAGGGGGTAAACGAGCAGACGTATCGGCTGATGGTACGCGATTACCGCCGCCCATGGACACCCGCAGCACCAGAGATGATACAAGTGCGTTGCCGGTCTTTGGGGGATGAGGAGGGGGATGGGGGAGAAGTTAGGGTATATGGCTCCGGTATCCTCACTCACTCGGTGAAACATAGCGCAGGCGCTGATACACACCGGTTTTCTGTGAGGCTATGGTATCACTACGGTCGAGCCGGCCCATGCATGACGAAGCATGGCCCTCCCCCGGTGAATACGGTACGGTATCTTAGTGTAGACACCTTTTATAGAGTGATGACGAAAATATGGAAAGGAAAGTGTTAAGTGTGGAAGTTTAAGGATTCAAACGAAGAGGAAGATCAAACATAAGGTTGACGGCTTGTGTGAAAGATGATATGGCTAAAAAGAGAGTTACCCCCAAATAAAATTGATATATTACATATACACATATAGACGCACATAGCCCAGTTGCACTCGGTGATTAGAAACAATCACCGAGGGTAAGCAACGCGTTCAGTACTTGGATGGGTGACCGCTAGTGGTATGTTACCATGAGTGTCTCCGTGATTCGGAAGTCACGTTAAGCAATCGGACCCGGTTGCTATCATAGGATAACAGTCGTGAAACTCAATTGGAGGCCTTTGGGCGGCTTGAAAACATCCAACGGTAAGATTACGTAGCTACAACGTTGTCTTGCCAGTCCCCAACCCGCACTTGGCCAGCGTGGGGACGTATCTCTTGAGAGGAGACCTGAGCCCAGCAGTGGCGCATAATGGGGTTGTTGATGATGATGATGAAAATGGAGATAGGGGCAGGTATGTATATCATGATGATTGTTTGAGTATTTCTTCTACATAATAATGATAAAGATAATAAGAACAGAAAATTGTTTTATTTAGTTTCGTCTCAAGACTAAGATGAATCTATAGACACCACGCATATAAAAATACTACAAGCCATTTAGGCTCTAGGGCGTGCCTAAGAAATATACTCGTCATCGTCGACTAATCGTAAACAAAGTATTAGCCAATGAGACATGAGAATTTAGGCGTTAACGATTCAAAAAGGAAAACGCTTAAAGCTTGGCTAGGGGGCTTGCAACTTCTGGGAGGGGACCGGATGGCCTAAGAAAGCGGTTCCCGGATCTCTCCCGTCTCAGACGCAGAGTGGCACACCGTGTGGTTTTAGTCGGATCGATTCCGACACACCGCCCCGCCGCAAACCCCGGCGGGGTGAAATCCCGAAGGGGTTTCCACACGTAAAAAAAAAGGGGGCTTGCAACTTGGGAGCTGAGGTCTATATAACACTTTAGAACACAAGGCAAAAAGATCAGTACGATTTCATGGGCTGTCTTGTTGTATTTCACTTTTTGGTCTACGTGATGTTAAAGCAAGTCACAGAAACGTGCTTCGTACTTATATCTATTAAAACAAAATCATTCACTATGCTCAAAAAAACTTTTAAAAGTAAGTTAACTGATCCCTGCAACCTCGTCGGCCTCAAATATTTTTCTGTCTATATGCTTGATCCGGCTTATCTCCAGCTGGACCAATTTTAACGTGCCTCTTACTGCCAGATACCTGATAATAAAAGGAGTAACTTAATCTGCTTTTTTAGTAGACTAACCTTGCCCCACGACATTCCCGCGGTAGTTATTTTAAAGATAAAAAGGTAGTTAGGAATAATCTTAGATCGCAGAGTACTTCACAAGCGACACAAAGAACACCCAGACTTACTACAGTATTTTGTGGATCACACGATGTAAGGTTTGTACCCACAACTCTAAGTGCAGTAGAATGCCAGTCGTGGTCTGCTATTGCAGTCGCGTTGCAGTCAATTAGTTACCCATTCAGTAAATTTTCTTTCCACCGCATAATTATTCTAATATATTTAGCGATAAAACGATAGATTACAGCAGTATTGTGATGGAGTAATTACTATTGTTTTTTTATGAAAAGAAAGTAAAATAATACATCGTTACCAGCAATATTGATGACTTGCTGACCAAGTAGATAAAATAATTAATATTTACGATATACATGTACATAGAAACACATTATGCTTAAATACCTATTTTTTTTTGCAGTAATCTATCATTTTATACATTCTATACTTTTAAAACTTTAGTTTGGGACTAGATGGCGTTGTGTGATAAATATCCGAAATATTTTTTTTTTTTACATTAAATACTTCTTTTTGTCGGTTAAAAATTATGCGATGAATTGGGTGTACAATATATTATAAACTAGCAGAAACTAGCTGAGACCCGCCGTGTTACCCGCTGTGTTACCCGCGGTTCTTTTTGTATCTTTACAACCGCGAGTCAGGCCGCGCGGCGACGCGAGTCGAAAAAAGTAGCCTAAATTGTAAAAATGATATTTTAGTATGTATGTATGTATAGTTACATACATAAATAAATATTCCGGACATCTAACACACAACGCCATCTAGTCCCAAACTAAGCAGAGCTTGTATTGTGGGTACTAGACAACTGATATAAATACATATTTACTTTTTTTTAAAGTATATACATATCTTACATAGAAGACGCTCAAACTCCGAAACAAATATTTGCAGATCATACAAACATTTGGGCCAACCCGGGAATCGAACCTGAGATCTCAAAAACAGCAGACGCAAACGCTACCGCTGCACCACTGAAGCACTCATATGTTATATATTACTTATATATGTACATAACCATCATCATCATTGATAATTAGTATTTCCCGGGTTAAAATTATTATAAGTAAACCTCTTGGTAAGGAAAGATCTATGCCCAGCAGTGGACCGTCAATGACTTGAAGTGATATCATGTATAAATAACTCTATTTTAATGATTTTGCAATTTGTATTGATAACTTTTCTCTTTAAACTCAGTTAAAAAATAATCTTTACGTAATAACTCAACAAAGAAATATGAAATAACTTAATTTGAAGTATTAACATTTCAAGTACCTGTAGTTAATATAATGATAGCCAATTGGTCACGTTTAAAAATAACAAGAAAAAAGGCCTTTCATTCAATTTTATTGACCGCAAAGCGGAGATGGTTTCGCCACTATTGTGAAGATATGAATCGCTACCGAAAGAAATATTATTTCTCAAATCGTGTTTTGTCACGATAAACACTGATGGTTGCCTACAAATTGAAGTTTAACCCACAATATATTTATTTATTTGTTTGTCTTTATTGTATACACATAGTAAGAAACGGTACAATAGGAACAGTCACAAAGTATGTATAACAATTGGCCGTCTTATCGCTCTCGGCGATTTCTTCCAGACAACCATACGTATATATAATTCATATATAATTCATATGTATAAATTGTGGGCTAAACTTCAATTCAAAAAGGAGTCATTCCTTTAACATATATTGTGCTCATTAAAGACAATAGGGCCACAAATTAAAATTTACTTACAATAATTTTAATTACAAAAAAGTGCTCTCAATGTATGCAACTTAAAGTTTAATTGAAGACCTATCATTTTCGATTATATTACAGCCAAACTACACTAGCGCCACTTTTGCATTTTGACGGTTTGCTAGCTAACTTTAGTGCAAAGGTGCTATTTTGTTTGTTGCGAACCAACAATCAGATAGAACGCACGTTTGTTTTGTGAAAGAAGGGGAAAAGCCACGCTTCGGCATGAATAGGGCGGCTAGACCGGAGTGATACCACGCCCTCATAGAAAACCGTTGTGAAACAGCGCCTACGCTGTGTTTCACCGAGTGAGGATAACGAAGGTCCATACCCAAACCCCTCCTCCCATCCTCCAAAGGCCGGCAACGCACTTGTGGTGTTGCGGGTATCTATGGGCGATACGTCTGCTCGTTTGCTCCCTATTCCATAAAATAAAGAAAGCCACAACTAAAAAAATTACCACGTGAGTGACGTGTTTTAATGTTTTACTTTATGCAAAACTGTCACATTTCCAAAAACTGCTGTTTTTACTCAAACTAAAGGTAAATATAAAAATATGTATAAAAAAATACAAATATTATATAAATGCAGCATGACTGCACGGGCGGCCACGGGGATTAAGGGGTAACTTATCCGTCGTCTTTGTTGGGTAATCTACTGAATATAATGAATGCGATACACATATGGGCACAGATTGCCCCCAATGATAATATCATAATCTGTGCATATGGGTGTGATGCAAACATCACATGTCAACTGTGAGCCACAAATTATATGTGTGTTTGTATGTTGTACTCCGCAACCTAAGATACCTATACCCTTACTGCGGGAGTGATCTTATATCATAAATAAACTGTCTCATTTGTTGTTTAATCTAAAACTTGTTTTAATCATTTAGTAACTCTCCATTTTACAAGATATAATTAATGCTGATTGTTTATCAAGTGAAGCTATAAATTTACTGCAGAAACATATTATACGGTATGTATTAAACGTTTTTAGTGCCTTAGAAACTTACTTATTACAAGTTAATGTAAAGCTTTAAGAGACTATTAGCTGTGATATTTTGATTCTATTATAGAAAAAAAACTAATGAATTGAGTATAGTTGCTTTTACGGCAAGTTACGTCATAATGTCTTTAGAGAGATACGTCGTTACGTGAGTTATACTATTGGTCGTCCAGACTTACTTTAATGTGTAACATTATGCATTTGTACCCGACTGCGAAAGAAGGATTATGTTTTTCGAGTGTATGTATGTATATTTCTTTGGCACGCTCTATAGCCTGAACGGCTTGTCGTATTTTTATATGAGTGGTGTCAATAGATTCTTCTTAGGCATGAGAGCGACACCGGTTACATCAAAAAAAGAAAAACTACTATATTATACGAAGTCGGTTTTTTTTAATGATTGTCAATTTAAATAACTGTAAATGTTCCTATGTTACTGATTTGTCCGATCATTTGAACAACGAAATTTTATACCTCGACAAAACGAGGTGTGAAATTCCTTCGGATCTCGAATCCCTCGAGGACACAGGAGCCAGGAGTAAGTCGT
Organism: Hyphantria cunea; assembly: GCA_003709505.1. Taxonomy (NCBI): domain Eukaryota; kingdom Metazoa; phylum Arthropoda; class Insecta; order Lepidoptera; family Erebidae; genus Hyphantria; species Hyphantria cunea. The sequence goes on from PKRV01000262.1 coordinate 1,078,984, forward strand.
GTTTCAACTCAAAACACCCCGGCGCCTAGCCTCTGGCGCCCTACTCTGGGAGGACCCGGACCATGTTGTTTCATGTCCTCCCCGATTCGACGCCGTGCTATATCAGGAAATTAGTTTCCCCCTCGATCCCAGCATAGTAAGCTGAATATGCAATCATGCCGCTGTCCCGACCGCAGCAATCAATCTGCCACAATAGGTCCCCATCCTCCGGCGGCCCGTTGTTCCGTCTACAGTTTTTATCACCGACGCCTTCTTCGCTCGGGACCCTCTCGATCCTGTTAAGCGGTCTCTTTCTGGAGCATAACAGCTTCGTAAAAAGAGACCACTGTGCCCCAGCTCTCCTCACCCATGGCGACTTGAACCTGGACAGTCGGACTTATGGAGTGTACTGAGAACTCTTTTCCAAAACAATTCTTACAAGGTTTTTAATATTAACGATGTATCCGTTTATCAAAATCTATTTTTTGTAGGAATATTCCCCCTTTCGATACGAAATTGCAGTTAAGTCTTTATTGATTTCATTTTCACTTCTTATTGTAGAAACATCAATCATACCTCTATTTGCAGAATGTTAAAACAATCAGATCATTGTTAATAGTTTGTTTCAATGTCACCCCAATCTGCGGAAAAAATCCTAGTGACCTGTTTATTTATGTATTGGTTTTCCAAAGTGAATCTACTTTGCCTGGTGGAGAGATGCAATACCGTGCCTTCTAGGCGTTTTCTCAGCGCTCTACTCCGAAAACGGTTAATTTTACAGAAAAATGCAAGAAGCATTTTTTGTAGATAACTCAACGACAAACAATTTTTAATGCCTTTTATTGACTCGTGATTTATTTGTGAAAAACTGATTTTCGTGACCTTTTGACCGTTACAACTTTGTTAGTTAGCACGATATCAAGTCGATTATCATCATCATCATCATCATCGCCATCAAAAATCCACAATGTTCCACTGCTTGGCTCGAGTCTCCTCGAGTACATATTGAGAGTAAATATTGGCTTTCAGAAGGGAATAGATGCACTTCTTCAGAGAAATACCTCTACCAATTATCGCATACCTATCTTTATCTACAAGCAAATCGCAGGCAATCAAAACGCCTTAGGTTATGGGCGTCTATTATGCTATAAAGGGAATAATTTATGCGCTATGCAGAATACAGTGACCTGAATACGGGTACTTTCTAAGGATGATAATGCAGTACTTTGTTGTAGGTAGTTTTATTGACTAGGTCTGTTTAGTGCAGTGTGGATGGAAGGTTAGTCTACAAGTTGAAGTGCAACTGTGCAGATATTGCTTTAGAATGCAATAAAAAGTATTGATTAACGAGTACCTGTTAAATTTTCACCGAAAGACAAATTAGCAACACAATGAGCCATACTGCTCTTACAAATTGGAGAGAAGATCCTGGAATAGATATCATGAGAGTAACCCCAAGAACCATTAAAATTATTTATTTATCTGATGTAATGGAGTTCATAGACCATAAAAGTAGTATTTATTTCTATATTTAGAGCGAGACTAATAGTTAGTTATTAAAAAAAACTAAAAAATATAATCAATGGTAGATCTAAGATCCATGCAAAATATAGCAATCCGCCATGTAAATTCTATTTTGAATTTGGATTTGAGATTGCTATAATTGACACTGGTTGACAAATGGTGACGTCAGTTCTGCGAATTGGCGTCACAAGCTGACGCCATGACAACACCGAGCCTTTAGACGTGAATTTTAAACTTAAAATTGGAATCGCATTTTTTTCCTACTGAAACTTAACTTTTGTATAAAAATGATTACTTTTCAATAATACATAATGACAAAACAGTATTTTTTTAAATTGTTCATCATGCATATTATTGTAAGCTGATCAAGATAATCTGATGTTTTCATACTATTGCTAACAAAAAAAATTGAGCACAAAGACAAAATTCTTTAGTGCTAAAATAAGAGGAGTATAATTGATAACCGGCTGCTTACTACTAATTGGTTTGTTTGTCAGCCAAGCAAAGTGACTTCACTCTACCTGATGGAAACGAGCACGAGTAGCAGCCAAGAGTAGTGGTCACCATACTGATTGTGAATGCAGACAATGCAACAATGCAGCATGGTGATTCACATTATGGCAGCTTATTGAGATGCACCATTGTGTGCCAATATATGCCAACGATGGTAAAACTTTTCTTTTTTTTTATTTTCTTTATTTTTTATCAAGCAACATTCTATCCTCTAAAAATCATGTTAAAATAAACTCTCTCTAAACTTATATCCTTTGGTCATAGTTACTGTCATCAAATCAAACTAAAACTAAACAAGAGCGTTGCTGATCCCCGTGTAACAGATTGCCTCTAAACAAAAAGTCGTTAAAAGAATTTCCCACCACAACAATCTAGCTTTATTACAATGCCACAATCGATAACCTTCTATGGGAAAACCAGCTTTTTATATATTTTCCATGGGAATTGTGTACTACCCATCAACGAAGACAGTAAAAAGTTAGAATACAGATTAATGAACCATACTATCGCTTTTCTTGGTCCTGTTGCGCTATTCTTGAATTAGCATTTACGATTTCTCTAACTCATAAATTAACGATTTCTAAATCGTAGGCTAAGTGAGACTTGTATTTTATGTTCTGCAATGTACATATTTATATACTAGTTAAATACGTTCGTCTTAAATAAATACCTTTGCGCAATGTGCCACATCACATAGTATTTTAGTTACATTCATTTGACTTCCTCGGTGCTCTAGGATTCGATCAAAAGTTTGTATGGTCTGCAAATACTTGATTCGGAGTTTGGGTGTTTTCTATGTATAATAAATACACATTTACAAACAAAAAACAGGATATACTACTCTTGGTTTGGGATATATTAAGTACATGGGAGATCCAAGTTACATCTCACATGAGTTGACTAGACCAAAAAGTTACCAGGCCTCGCAGAAAACCGATAGAAATAATAACTTCGTTTCTTTTTATTGACCAGATCATATTAATTGCTCGAAATATAATAATTTACCTGACTCGGAAACGAACCTGTGAATCTTACTGATTCAAATGATATCAAACGCGTTCGTTTATATTTTTTATCTGTAACATAATCCCTCTTCTGATTCTCATCCAATGATAAGAGCTATTGTAATCATCAGCCTATCGCAGTCCACTACTGGACATAGGTCTTTCGGCAACCACAATTGATATAATATAAAGTGTTAACATAAATGTAGAGACTTTTTATTTTAAACTATATTTTCTCAAAGAAAAACTGACAAAATAATTTATAGACATTGGCTAATATTACTACTTACTATAAAATCTAGTAGGCTATGTACTAAAAATTTTGCATCTTTTTGTATTAATCTCTAATCCATGNTACGCTATAGTTTTTGTTTTAAATGATTGCTCTGTGAATAATATTCCACAATATTTATAGATCCTGAATTTGTCCACTTTATTAGTTTCATGTAGATGGTTTGTTGTATTACCTATCATCTATGATTTTAAAAGTAATGTAGAACCCTTCATTAATAAGCTTTAGGAAAACAGCAAGATAATGGTTTTTAATCAACCTAATATTATTCAAAGCGAATACTTAATAGTATATATTTAAGTACCCATTAAAAGTGTTAACAAAGGCATAGAAATGCTAAATTAAGCTATTAATCAAATTAATCTCCGTGTAACGTAAGCTATAATCTTGTATTCGGCAACTCGCATTGTACAATAAATTATAATGAACTGTTATTGTTCATTATAATTTATTGTACAATGCGAGTTATATTAGAATAAGCTATCTCGCGTCTCTCTCAGAACCACCGTTGTAGATTATCCGATACGGCTAATACATACATTTATTGTATTTTTATTACTTGATAATTATATCTATCTATCCTTACTAATATTATAAATGCGAAAGTAACTGTCTATCTGTCACGCTAAAACTACTGAACCGATTTAAATGAAATTTGGTACCGATATAGTGTAGAGTCTGAGAAAGGACGTTACTTTTTTATGCGAAAAAGAGTTTTAAGGGAGATAAAAGGTTGTATACATGCTACCCAAAGCCTCTATTCTAAGCGGGCGCATCGCATAATGGGCACAGCTCTTAATAAATAATTCTCATGTCACGTTGTTGCTCGCAATGAGCTCCGAAACTAAAAAATCTAACTAATGTTTACTTTTCTTTAATATGTATTTTGCTGGCGCGCCTAAAGAATATCAACATAAGCATGAACGAAAATAGGTCGACGAAGTTTTGTGGGTGGTTTACTAGCTATCTATGATATATAGATAATATCTTTAAACGAGTAGTTCTTTTATATATAAAATGAATATAAAAATAGCTTCAACGATATTCATGAAATTTAGTTGGCAGGGGGTTACGAGTGCAATAAATCGATCTAGCTAGGATAAAATTTTCCAAATAAAACCCAAGCTAAGCTTGATCATTCAGGTACTAAGGTACTATGATCTATGGAATAAATTTCGATTAGTTATTTTAATTGTTATACTAAATGTGTTCTACATATCTATTTTTTACATTTTCTTTAAATAGATCACTCAAAGTTGCCTTTGTGGTGTAAAAATTTTCATACAGAAAATGTTGTGTTTATCAATATTTCCATACACGATCATCTAATTAGACTATGATTATATTTATTTAGGTATATTGCGTTGCAGAGAAAATAATACCATCAAAAACAAAAAATAAAAAGTTTACAAAACCATAATCCGACTTTGCAAAGTCTTTTGATACAATTAAGTAATGTCCACTAACTATGTCACCCGGGTCGTTATTACAAATCCTTTAACACCTTATTCATAAATATTAGTTCAGTAGTTTATAGGCACTACGTCGTAACATACTTTTATACGTGTGGAAGCCCCCACGGGCTGTTACCCCACCGGGGTGTACCACTCTGCGCTTGAGAAATGAAGAATCCGGGAACTGCCGTTATTAAAACATCCAAACCCCTCTAAGCACCTGCCTTCAATGACGCGGGCACCGTCTACGGTTAAAACTTTCGAATGAAGGTCTCCTCAAGGAACGCCAACCATCCTAATTTTGGGCAGTCCACATCCATCCTTATACGCATGGATATACGTATATCCACCCGTATAAGAAGTCTACACATACGATGAAATAAATAGTAGTTATAATTGTTTATGGAAATTGCAAAGCATTTAATGGGGATACATCTACCCACTACTATTGTTACTAGAAAACTAACCGATAACCCTGGCATTGTGAGCAAATGTAAACACAATCATATGGTAGCAAGAATTAAAAAAACCTCTTGAAAGACATCCAAATTCACATCACATTTGCAAATTTCTAGTCACGAATTCTCCTTCTCGGACCTCATACCATCGCACCGTGACTAAGCATCGTTGAAAACTTGATTACATCTGACCTGATTTTCCCTCAACTCGTGCGCGTCCGAAAAGAAGGATACACATGAGTAAAATGTACTAAAATATATTATACCTAAGATATGAATTTTCACACAAAATACATTTTGTTGGAATTTCTATCTAAGAACAATTTTATGCTTGTTTACGGTCGCTTTGAATAACTCAGAGATAGGCTATTGAAATATGACTTAATGTACCTGATAAAGAGTGTTTGTTTTAAATCTTGTAAAAAAAAGTTATTCCTTCAGATGAATGAATTTTCAGTTTTAACTAAAGATAGGTTATTGAAAATGGTCGCTATTTTTATGTATTTTTAGTCTCTAAGTTGTTTTATTTCAATGATTTTGTTTACACTTTCTTTTATTGAGGTAGGGAAGCAGAAGTATCGCATGATGGTAGGCCTTTTACCGCCGCCCACGGACACCCGCAACACCAGAGGCGTTACAAGTACGTTGCAGGCCTTTTAAGATCAAGTACGCTCTTTTCTTGAAGGTTTGAAGGTTGTATTGGTCCAAAATACCGCAGGCGATAGTTCATACCACAGTTTTGTTGCGCGAGGCAGGAAGTTTCTAGAAAATCGCACGGATGTGGACTGCCAACCATTTAAGTGATAGGGATGAAACTACTGTCGCGTGGGACGATGGCGGAAAGAGCCGGCAGGAATCAGCCCGAACAATTCCTCGGAGCACTTCCCATGGTAAATGCTGTAAAATATGCATAGCAAAGCCATATCTCTACACAGCGCTAAAGAGTCCAGCCTAATTGAAACTTCTTGGCAGTCGATGAGTCGATTCGAGTCGCTCTTCGTTGAGTGCGGTCCAAAGGGAGGAGGAGCTCAAAATGAGGCCAGTATTCCAAATGAGGCCCAACCTGCGTTTTGTAAAACAGAAGGCGGTGGGCTGGAGTGAAATACTGTTTCGATCTGTTGAGCACGCTAATTTTTCGAGGCCAATTTAGCCTTATCCTCCAAATGGCCACGAAACTGAACAAAAAGGATATAAGCTACTTCTTGTCACGCAGGCGGAACCGCTGAAAAAGGCTAGTGACAAATAAATACAGTAACTTCCATGTGAGGCTTTTAATAGGGCGGTATTTTATTCAGGCATTCCAAGTTTTTGAGATTTTGAATGTGTTGATTTAAAAATCGACGGCTGTCGAGTGCATAATAAGTATGTTTCTCATATTTCAAGAAAAAAATATTGTTTTAACCCGGTGAGCTGAATTTTAATGACAGAACAAATGAGATTCTGATCATTTCCAACGTCATTAACCGTACAATACCTAGTGCTTAGTTTTTTTGGAGCTTACGACTGTGGAAAGGAAACATAATGACATATACTTAATGACCTACCTGTACTTTAAATCTAACTAGGCTAAGATAAATGTAAGTAGAATAAATATACCAGCTTCATATTTAACATAAAATATCCCAACGCCTTTAATTTGTGGTTCTCATGTCACGGAGTTATTGTCGGATTGATCCCTTGATGTGGTGTCGAGAGGCAGCTTCACTCTGCATTCTTGACTGCTTTTATTAAAGAGAGTGCTTCGAGAAGTTAGACTTGCACCGGCCGAAGATTTTTGTTAATATTCAATAATACCTCATTCCCCTCTATCCAGTATAAGTCCAAATGGGCCTACGCATTAAACACAAAGTACGCTATAATGACAGAATGTATTCATGTGTGTGTGGAATTGTAAACGGTTTGTTTAAATGGTTATGTGTGAGTTCGTAAGGATAGGCGATGCTTTTTGTATGGGAGTCTAAAATGTGTATGTGTAAAGATTCCACCCCGCACTAATTGACAAAAATGTTTATTTCTTCCATTCCGCAGACCTGTGTTGTTCTTTGGAGATAACAGAGTCTATGTTTGACTAAATATACATATATATATCATCTGCCTCGGTGGCGTAGTAGTAGCGTATGCGACTGTTGTACTTGAGGTCTCGCAATCGATTCCCGGGTCGGACCAAATGTTTGTATGATCTGCAAATATTTGTTTCGGACTTTGGGTGTTTTCTATGTATAATATGTTTGTATTTACCAAAAAAGTATATATGTATTTATATCAATTGTCTAGTACCCATAACACAAGCTCTGCTTAACTTGGGACTAGGCGTTGTGTGTTAGATGTCCGAAATATTTTTTTTAAGTTATAATCACTATCCATTATAAGAATAAAAACAACAAAAAACAAGTCTAACTTCCATATTATATTTTAGAACAATTATAATCGATGAAATTCACAAAACAGCACTTCGTAACTGGTTGTTACGAACACAGCATTCCACATTTGCTCGATTGATGAATAGCGGCAAGAATTTGTATGAACTTTACTGCCCTACGTTAACCGTATGTAATTCTACCTTCACTTGTTACATAACTAATCGATGAATTGATTGCATTCTTGCCTAATTGGTTTTACTATTTTCGACGAATGGTGTTACAACACATTTCTGACAATTTTCAATTGATAAAGTAGAGAGATGTTTGAGTTTGTTTTTGTCAATCTAATGACTGCCTCGTTGATGTTGTGATTAGCATATGCTGCCAATCACGAGGTTTCGGGTTAGCTGCCCGGGTAGGGCTGGAAGTGTTGTTTGGTTTTTCTTACAAGAAATTCTTAATAACAACCCTTAGTACGGAAGTTGAGAGGTGTTTTATTGTCTGTGCCGTTTAACCGTCGCGTCGGTCCCTGTCGTCACGAACATCCATGGCAATTGTTATTGGGCAGTCAGTGCCCACGGATATAACTATCTCAATATACTATAATAATATATAAACCCCAACCCGCACTTGGCCAGCGTGAGGACGTATGGCCTTAAGCCTCTCCTGAGAGGAGACCCGAGCCCAGCAGTGGGACATTATGGGTTGTTGATTGATTGTGATATATAAAATCTTAAATACAAGTGTCTATTATTTGAATTTTGCTTTAGTTTATTTGATCCGCACTAATTCACACCGCCGAGTTTACGACGGATTAAAGTTATTAAGCTGCCACGACTTCTATCAGAACTGTATCCACCAACCATTTAGTTTGTTACTCAATTTACTACCATAATCACTATGCATCAATGATGTATTTTGACTATATCTCTTAGTTTCCTTTTTAAAAAACCTTATCTTTGCGTCGCATTACTCGCAGCATGCATAATAATTTTTTCACATGCGTTTACGGCTTCTCATTCCGGTTACTCTTACGATAAGATACAACGTGCTGTCTCCTGTCTTTTCTTCCGTGGTCAGCTTTCACACTGATGTGATGCGACACTATATATATATATATATTCTTAATCCGTTACCACGCAGACGAAATAATAAATGCATGTTTTAAATCTATACAAGTAAATAAAATTGGAGTGTCTGTTTGTAATATTACAATACCTAAACAAAAATATCATTTTTTTAAATTTATGTACGTCTCCCTGTTTGTGTGTTTGTTCCGGGTAATCTTTTGAACTACTGGACCAATTTCGACGGGACTAACATTGGCAGATTGCTGATTTTATTATTAGTAACTTATGCTACTTTTTTAGCGTTGACACGCGACGTTGCCCGCGATTATAACAACAAACGTGGGCTTCAGCTAGTACAATATAAGACTTGTAATTGGAACTCAGAAAGCATGATATTACTACCTCAGACCTTCCTTGAAATATAAAAGTAGTTATACACAAAAAAATAGTGTCAAATGAATATTTTTATTGTGTAAAGGGTTACACGTCCACTTGTTTTGCTTAGAACGTGTTCTAATCTCTGTACTTAACGGCTTTTACGTAACAGATATAAAGCAAACAAGTAATAGCAGTACATAAAAAACAATTACGACAAGCGAAACCAAAACGATGCGTGACCGTGTCGGTATCAAGTATAAACATACTTCGATAAAAAGCAAGTGTAGGCAATATATCTTCCATAAAAATAAAGTGTATATAAAGTGTATACTGCATGACGCAAACATTGTAATTGAAAGAAAGTAAAAAGCTGTCCAGATTACGCGCAAGTATGTACGCTAGTGGTTAAAGAATATTTTTTGTTGTAGATACAGCTGATGAAGACAAAAACTAAGGCGATGTAGAAATTGTGACTGCGGCGCGACGGATAAACACATTGAGATATAATTGAAACGGGCCCAAAGGGATGAGGAGCAAGAAAACTGGAGAGAGTTCCTGTTGTTTGAATTTGAAAAGTCATTAACTATATTAATATTGTTCATTAAATTACGGAGATACTATGAAATATAAGATTCATTATCCTATACACATGGATATTGAGACAAAGAAGTTACGATTTTTAAAATTAAGATTAAACGTTGCTGGACGAAGTTAATACTAAGCCCTAATACTGAGATTAAGTTAAAAAAACATGTAATTCAATGTTTCTGGATGAAGATTTGACGTATGCAGTTTTACTAAAACAAGTAATGATTAATCGATAATTCATCGTTCGATAAAAGAAGAAACGATTATCATCACGACAGCTTATTACGAAATATACATATGTGTGAAGAAAATATAAATCAAACATTTGGAGAAAGTAAATCACATTAGAAATCAGAAGAGGACGAAATATACTCAAGATTCTCATGACATTATAATCAAATGTCAGCAAGATAACATATCGACTAGAGACAAAAACAAAGAAGCTGATTTAAATTCAATTTGTGATTAATAAAGATCATTAGCGGTTGATGAAGAAAAGACAAACCAAGGCTCTGTCGACGTTGGACAAGACAATCGTGTTGGCTTAGAACGCAGCGATAAACTTAATTCGACACGGCAATAACCTTTGCAAAGGTTACGTGAATTGGCGGATAATATGGTTCGTAATAAAGAATCACTTTTGCTGTAGTGTAACAGAGATAGAACAAGAGAAAGTGATACGAATTCCGTTGAAATGGAGTGAACAATTGACGCAGACGGCGGAAGCAGTGCTGACAGATGAGGGCAGGTGAGTTGTGTATTGTAGTATTAAAGTTTTCAAAAATAACTTAAATCATTTGAATATTATGGGATGTAGTTTTTGTAACATCGCGGGACTTATTATAAAACTATTTAAAAGGTTACGATACCTTCCATGTATATTCCGATGTTTCGGACCAGTTATACAGCTTGAATCGAATTTTATCGCGAATAAGTCCCGCGACACAACTTAAACGATATATCAAAGTCTCGAAAGTCTTAAAACAGTTAATTTTATCTCGTTTAAGAAGAAACATCCGTGAGATCAACTGACCCTGTACTAGAGTAATCTTTACCGGGTATATTGCGATATACCCGGTGATAAAAACAATTAATGAAAAATTAAACACTACTGCCTTCCGACTAATAAAGATATTAGCTCTAATGAAATAGTAAAATATATTTGGGATAGTTTCGATAGTTTCAAAAGAAACTGAAAAGATACCAGAATGAGAAAGCCCAAATGCCGTATGCGTTGTTAAACATCAGAGAAAATTGCCATCATTATATGTCCAAGGGGTATTTGTTGTTTGTAAAACTGATTTGTTATGAATTGTTCAAATTTCCCATTAGACAGGGTTGGCACTTGAGTTCTGTAGGTCTTTGATAAACTTTGATTGTAAGGCCACTTAAAAGTATGCATGTAATTCATGTTGGTGTTAAAAATATTTACGTAGAACTTTGATGATGCTGTTTTGTGTAGAAGGTTTCTGAATCTCGCAATGTCCCTCAACATCCTTGGAAATAAACATACTCTACTTGATATTTTCTCATATCAATTGATTCTCTCTTGCAAAACATTAGCGCATTTCATCAAATTTTAACTAGTTTGATATAAATTCACAATATTCATTGACTGATTTTACGAGACTATAAAACCAGATCTTTGCCTGAAAAGAATACTTCTATTGTGTAGAAAGACAGAACTACATAATACGAAATAAAATAGACACCATACAAATCTTTAAGAACTTAAATTATCAGGCCCTTAGTACCTACATGTATATGTCTGTCTGTATATCTATTTATTATATCTATATCTGCTATGAAAGTAGTTTGAATTATGTGTTTTTAACCGAGTTCAATAAAGGAAGAGGTTCTCAATACGACTTTATTTTTTTAACGATTGTTATCTCAGAACTTTCGACTAAGTGAAGCAATTTTGATGATTCTTTTGTCATTTATTTATTTATTTTATTACTCTATGCTCAATTACATGCATTGGTAGACTTAATGGTTAAGGCATTCTCTGCCAGTCGATCGATTGGACGATGCAGAGAAATGATGACATAGGTGCAAATATGAGGTCAAGGTCATTAAATAAATACTAATATTTATTTTATTTGACAGCTGTTGCTACCTGTATGGTAAATTTTCTTTTGCCTGTATATTAGTACACATGACTTCGCCATAACATGCATCACTACAATATATATACTATTCACTGTAAGGTTACGTGGATGATAACTCATGTTTGGTTTAAGCTCGCCGTTGTACACGTTGTTTACTTGTAACTAAAATGTTTTTCCATTTTTGTACAATATTTTAACTCATATTAAGGATATGTGAGAACCCTACAAGGTATATTATAACTATGAGAACTGCGAAGCTGATAATCGTAGACCTCAAATAGAGAAGCTTTCTTTCGTGACACCACCTGCTTGTCTAGATTAGTTAAAGACATAACTACGTGCGAACCGTCGAATATTTTCTCACGGTTAAAATTTCTGTAAACCACAAACCTTGGCATTGTTTTCACGTTGAAAAACATACCTACTTTCGTTGACTTTAACTATGTTGTGTCGCGGTGTTTGTTACCAATCTCCTCCGAAACGGCTGGACCGATCTTTTTGAAACTTTGTGTGCACATCATCTATCTATTTACTACATCTTTCTATTTTCATACTCCTAAATGATAAGGGTGACACATCCCTATATATATATTTTAATTTTTTGACAATTTTTAATATATACAGCAAAACTACATTTGCCTGGTCAGCTAGTTACTAGTAACTCAGTCCGTCTGTAACTATTTTTGGCATTTTGGCATAAACATACTTTGATTTAAAAAAAAAACATAATATCTACTCGTTTTTGCTATAACCGACATACATGTGGGCGGAGTCACGCAACTAATAGCATCAAATTTAGTACATATTATAGTGGGAGAGCCACGCTTCGGCATGCATGGGCCGGCTCAACCGGAGTGATACTCGGCCTCACAGAAAACTGTTGTAAAAGAGCGCCTGCGCCGTGTTTAACCCAGTGAGTGACACAATCCTCCCCCTATCTCCCTCCCCGTCCTCTAAAGATCTCTGCTGTTGCGGGTGTCATTGGGCGGCGGTAATCGGTTACCATCCATATAATCCATAAAAAAATGTATGTTAAACGACTAGTTTTACTCTTTTCACGTCTCTAAAACTCTATTAAATACTAGAACAGTACACAGTAGTCACAATAAAATAAATAAAATCACATTAACTCTACAATTTTTTACTGGAATTTCTTTAATCCACTAATGAATGACGGATAGTTGCTAAGAAAAAAACGCTCGAATTGAGAAACCTCCTTAAAAACAAAAAGTATTAAGCGAAAAGGGCCGTTTTTGTACGAAGTACTTTCATTGATTTATTATGGAAAAATGTTGATAAAAACTATTTGAGTGCAACGTGAAAGTAATGCGTATTCAAATAAAGATTGGATTTAAAGAGTCTTGATCTCATAAACAGTAACAGATTGAGAGTGATGATGTGAGAATAAGGGCTATTGTTGCGTGTACTATGTAAGAAATACAACATCCATAATACAATGAATTTATTGTTTTTTGAGTTTAATTAATACTTAATACCGTCGATTGATTGGTATTTGTCCGTATAATCAATTAAATTTAAATAAGAAAGCCAGCCCGAAAAATAAATCATGTCATTAGCAGACTAAGTAAAACTCGTATGGTCTAGATTTGTATTGAGTGTGAGAACGGAGAACCAATGATGCAGAAACAACTTAATAGACCACCATAATGTGGGTCACCATGTTGGATAATTCCATTGTCTGCATTCGCAATAAGTCTGGTAAACACTACTCTTTGATTCTGGTCATGTTTTCCATTTGCAGAGTATAGGCTCATACATAAAGAATAATAATAAATAGAATCTGCTAGATAAAGTAAACATGTAAAATCGAACCCTAGACCTCTTGATCTGCGGTCGCTTACGCAAACACAGCCACTATGACCAATGTCACAGTAAAAAAAACGACGTTCTTCTAGCCGATTACGGCTACGGCGGCCAGTCTCGGAGACCAGCCAACTACGCTGGAGATATTATAAGTATAAGTGTTTGCGCAGACACAGGTGCACTCTCTGTGCCCTCTTTCTCATAATCCGTTGGGACGGTTAACCGACACGATCAGGGAGAGATCAGGCGCAAGACCGACAGTTTTACTTACGTGCTCTCCGAGGCACGTAGATTCAGACCCCAACTTCCAAACTCCGAGCTGTTATTAAGTATTTATATAAACAGAAAACTCAATAACACTTTGGGCTCGACCCGGAATTTAAACCCGAGACCTCTTGATTGGCAGTCGCGAACTTCAACGAGGCAGTCAAAAAGTATATGCTCATTGAAGTTCACCATACTCGAGTATGGTAAACTTATAACTTTCATTAGCAGACTCAGTAAGACCTAAAAAGCAAAGCTCATATTTTGTTCCAAAACTCATAATAGATGCTAAGTTTAATTTGGATTTAAAAAATAAATAAATCAAATATTGATAAATGAAACTGATTATCATCATCATCATCAGCCTAACGGTGTCCACTGCTGGACATAGGCCTCTCCAATTTCACGCCACTTAGTTCGATCTATGGCTTCTCGCATCCAGCCATCCTGCCAGTCTTCCCGCGCAAATCATCGCTCCACCTGGCCTGTGGACGTCCTACACTACGTTTGCCGAGACGCGGTCCCATTATGGTATCTCACAAATGTACTTAATACCCATCTTAAGTTTTGCTTTGAGGTCTTTACAGAATAACCGTCAATTTAAATTTTGTTTTTCCGAGTCATGTTTCTGTTTCAAGAAAGCCTCTTGTCTAAGTGACGCTGAATCTAAGCCGGTTTATAAATAAATAAATAAATATGTTCAGACATTTTAACAAACAACGCCATCTAGTCCCAAACTAAGCAGAGCTTGTACTATGGGTACTAGACAACTGATATTAATACTTATATACTTTTTTTTGTAAATACATACATATTATACATAGAAAACACCCAAACTCCGAAACAAATATTTGCAGATCATACAAACATTAGGTCCGACTCAGGAATCGAACCCGAGACCTCTTGGACAGCAGTCGCATTCGCTACCACTGCGCCACAGAGGCAGCGAACATTAGTACATTTAACAACAGTTTCATGTGAACATTGCACATTGTAACTGAGCTATTGTAGAATGAAAATTAAGATCTTATTTATCTTTTGGAGATACAATAAATAGCCGATATTGCAAAGCTTTGGAGTTAATTTTTAATATAATATATACCTGTATGACCTGAATGTATATATTTGTTTGGTAAATTTGCTATATACTTATGAATCGTAGGTAGATCGGTTTATCGTCCCCGAAACCCCCTAAATTTCACGAAAACCGTTAGAGCCTTTCCGAGTTTCAGATTATATTTATAATATACTTATATACATATATCTCGATCTTGCTCGTTAAAGGTATTCGATTAATTAGCCACGAGTGTTACAAATTATGTTAATATCTCACTTCCAGCATACCAGTGTTATGGAACTCTTCACAGGTCATTATTGTTGTGATCTGAGGAACTCTTCTATTATTCCTTCACCAAATGATTTAGGTAATCGGCCATTTGAGTTAATAATGATAACTATCGATGGGTCAAGGTAGTTACTACTAGCCAGGGTCCGGATGGCGTAAGAGAGCGGTTCCCGGATCTCTCCCGTCTCAGGCGCAGAGTGGCACATCGTGGGGTTTTAGTCGGTTCGATTCCGACACACCGCCCCGCCGCAAACCCCGGTGGGGTGAAGGCACACCTAAAAAAAAAGTTACTATTAGCCACAATAAAATAACATATGTTGCTATATGTTTTTTTAGTATTTTTATTTACCGACTTTAAAAACCGAGGAGGTTCTCAACTCGGTTACATATTTTTTAATCATTTTTGATCGATAAATTCTGTTTAGTAAAAAAATCGTTTCAGAGCGGATTTCTGCACGGACGGTACTAGCCTCGCACAGAAAATCAACGTAAAATGAAAGCGCCCGCGCTGTCGTGTTTCGTTGATGAGTGTGACACCCACCCGACCGGAGGCCCAATGATGTAGAGGCATCACTGGGGCCGCCATGGTGTGGGTCACCGTGCTGCATTGTTGCATTGTCTGCATTCGCAATGAATATGGTCACCACCACTCTTGGATTCTGCTTTCATCTGGCAGAGCAGCGTTATTTTGGCAGAGCTGTACATATAAACAATTTTGAATTCTCTTTAATATCCGACCCGAATTTAGTACGCAAGCACGTTCAAACTAAATATCAAGCCTCAAATCTTTCTACTGTTTTTAGCGTTGTATAATGTAAACATCATGAACATTAGTATTAATAGTCACTATTGTGTCATAATTCACACAGGAGAAACTTCAAACGAATACAAAGTAGTGCAAATTGCTTTAGGTATTCAGTATTTTTATAGAGAGCGAGCGCGTTGATCAAATATTTTTTTGGCACGATGGTGTTAGAAGTATTAATATAGAGATCGTCCTGATGGTAAATACTTATTAACAACTTTCCATGAACATTAGAACATTACATAGCTGGTTTGACTGCCTATTAGCCCAGGCTATTAAGGAATCCCTGGTCGGGCCCGAAGTTTTGTTAGGTTTTACTTACAAGAAATTCTTACTGCCAGCCCGGAGTATGTAAGTTTAACGACGTGGTTTGGTGCGTGCATCAGAGAGCACGTAAGTTGTCGGTCACGGTTGTCATGAACATCTATGCCAATCGTTATTGGGAAGTCAGTATACTCAAATATACTGACAACTAGTTCAACCTTCGAATTCAGTTCACCCTAAAAGTTGCCCAGGCTCAATGCCAGCCGCTTCTTGGAAAACCTGTTGAACTGACCCTATAATTTTAAGAATAATAAAGACTAGGAATATACTGGCCAGTTTAAAGAAGCATGTTTAAATTCTCCTATGTTGATATGATGCTCATAGTCTATTTGCACTCGATGATTAGAAATAATCCTCGGAGGCAAGCAACGACTGCGCGGTCAGTATCTGAATGGGTGACCGCTAGCACGATACCAAGAGCGTCTCTGTAATTCGGAGGTCACGTTAAGCAGTCGGTTAAGATTGTTATCATAGGATAACTCGTTAAGCTTAGTTGCAGGTCTTTAAGATTTACGTAACCACAACTTTGTATTGCCAGTCCTCGACTCACACTCGACCAGTGTTAGGATGTATGGCCTTAACCCTCTCCTGAGAGGAAAACCGAGTCCAACACGTGGACATTAGGGTTTGTTGGTATAGTAGATCTGACTTTAAGTAGATTTTATCCCTTTCCTTAAGGTTATATACATTAAAACTCATACAAAATCACAGATTTATAATACAAAAAACATTTACTGCTGGGGACGCATAAACTGATAGATATAATCAGACATGGCCGAGATGTAAGGGTCCCTTGTTAGGACAACGCAATCTGAAACGAGAGTAGTTTGATAATATCAGTGCGTACAGATAGTATGTAAACAGAAAGATGGTATCTCTCACGATTCTGCGAGAGCGTCCAATAACTGTCACTTTAATTGAGAGATTTTAATCGTAAGATGAACACTGGGACCTTGGTTGTCTCGGAACTTTGGATAAAAAGACAACCGCGTCTCCAAGGCTAATTGAAACAAAAGCTTTTTGACTTTACGAGCGATAGACTAATAGGGATTTGTTTTTTTTATGTTATTGGCGACAAACGAGCAGTCGTATCGCCAGATGGCCAGCGATTGCCGCCGCCCATGGACACTTGCTCCGCCAGAGGCGTCGTAAGTATGGGATGGGGCAATGTGGGCCTCCGGTATTGTCATACTCTTCCTCAGCCTTCTCTGTGAGGCCATGATATCGCTCCGGCCGAGCTCTCCCTCGATAAACACGGTAGTCACGGTTTTCTAAATGTGTCTGTTTCTTTCTGTTTAAATGTGAGTTTTTTATTCTCGTCTTTTGCTGGAAAATCTAATACAAGTGTAAATATTCAGGTTAGCGTTTTGTTAATAAACATATACATCTCTCTCTATATGTATCCCTCGGGATGTCTAGCAAGACCTTTTGTTTCTTGATACAGGGAGCTTTTTAATTTGTTGACAAGTTGCCATAGAATGACAGAACTATTCCAAGAATTCACATTTTTAATTTCACATTTATCTTCTCTGACTGGGTTCTTTGGAACGCTTTACGATTATAGTAGTTTAAAATTATACAAATATATAAAATTGAAGAGTCTATTTGTAATTTTCAAATGCATATTATGAAAATATAACTGTACTTACATCAAAAATACAATTTTTATCATTTTTGTCCGTCAGTCTGTCTCTTTGTTGCGATTGACTCCGTGTACTCTGGAACGGTTGGACTAATTTAGTTTTCGCTGACACTGGATGGGTGATGATGTACAGAGTAACTTAGGGCACCTTTATAGACTAGTTTCGCCCCACGACGTAGTTGTAATGCGGGAAACGCCGTAGGGCTTAGCTAACAAGTAACAACGAGCTACTGGCAATTATGATACAATATGGAGGGTCAAATAATCAGAATATTTCTATTGAAGTGATTCTTTTAATATATTATGGAATTTATTTATTTGCATTTTTCTTATGTCTTTAATATGCAGGTCAAAAAAGTGAGCAGCGGTATAAATACCTAATTTTTAATATATAAAAAGTATTTATTTTGCTTAATGTAAGTCAGCGCCACCTTGTAACAGTCTGCCGAACTTCTAACTCGGCATATGTTGTTCAAGAAAGAACCAACAATATACTTCAAAATGTGTGCGCTAGATGTCGCAGTATTAAAATGTAGTACTCAGTTAAATTTCTAATCATGGTAACTAATGTGTTATGAACTTAAGTTTTTTACATAATAATGTTTATAATATCTTTTCTATGGCTGTTATAAATTTTAGTATTAATAAATAGATTTTTGGAACGAGTTTAAGCTATGAATTTTCATTCTCTACACTGCTAACATATTGATAAATGGAATAGAAATTGGAAAGAATGTGAAAATTTTGAGGAAGCCTGAACCGGTGTTGCAAAATTGCGTCATTAATTACAAGTAGACAGCCTCTACGGGTAGGCCTGATACCACTAACTGGCAATGTCGGACTCAAACCAAGTAAAACCGCACGCATCCCGGGTACCAGAACTCCAGGGAACCAGGTGCAATCTTGAAAGAATTTCCTTTCGAGATTTAGAAATTGGGATTTCCCTGGAACCCCGACGTACTGAGGTACGATTTATAGTTGGCCCCATCCTGTGTAGAAATCCTGGTGTACCTTTTCTACTCGGAAATAAGCGCTTGCGCCACCATCTCGGCTTGCTTCGGGGTGACAGATGGACTCACCTGTCACCCCCAAGCTTGCGCTTATGGAGGACGGAGATCGTTCGCGTCTATTGGTAGGACCTATTAAAAAAAATATGTATCTATTTATATCAGTTGTCTAAGTATACCCATGGTACAAGCTTTGCTTAGTTTCGGACTAGATGGCGTTGTGTGTTAAAATGTCTGAACATATTTATTTATTTTATTTTATTGTGTAGTGTCTGAGTGAAGCACTTTGTTCCGACCAATCTCTGGAACGGCTAGACCTTTTTTGACGGGACGGGACTCTGGCAGATAGTTGATGTAATAAGAAGTAACTTAGGCTAAATATATATTTAAATATATTTTCTGTCATTTTTTTTATATATAGCAAAATACCGTTTCCCGGGTCAGCAAGTTTTTATCTGAAATGACTGGTCTGATTTTGACGGGACTTGCACTGGCAGTTGCTGATGATACTAGGAGTAACTTAAGCTTTTTATTTAGACTGGCTTTGCTGCGTGGCGTTGCTTGCGGTTATTGTTGTAACGCGAGTAACACCGCGGGGTTCAGCTAGTAATCTACATAATGGGTCCGGATGGCGTAAGAAAGCGGTTCCCGGATCCATCCCGTCTCAGGCGCAGAGTGGCACACCGTGTGGTTTTAGTCGGTTCGATTCCGACACACCGCCCCGCCGCAAACCCCCGGTGGGGTGATGGCCCGAGGGGGTTTACACGGGTAAAAAAAGTAATCTATATAATAAAGCATTAATTTCAAATAATTAAGTTAACCAATCTCAGCCAGTTCAGTCTATGATGGGTGACCTTAATAATCTAATCCTTAACTTATTGAAACCACTTCATGCCTTGAAGAGTACGATACGGGTCAGATTTTCATACGAACACCATCGGCAATCGTTGCGGATAGTTGGAGTCCTAAAAAGGTTTGGGTTGCGGAGAGCCTGGCATTGTCAGGTCGTCACACCAACAGCCGGTCCTCATACACAGAGCTTTAAAATTTTCGGGCCAGTTTTAAGGATCAAATTAAAAAAATAACAATTATAGGTCTACTTCAGTTTTAGAATCAGTATTTTTTTTTCTTTTTTATTTATTTAGACTTGCGGCGCTCATAGCCCAGTTGCACTCGGTGATTAGAAACAATCATCGAGGGCAAGCAACGATGGCGCGGTCAGTACCTGGATGGGTGACCGCTGGTGGCATGTTACCATGAGCGTCTCCGTGATTCGGAGGTCACGCTAAGCAGTCGGTCCCGGTTGTTATCATACGATAACAGTCGTGAAGCTTAGTTGGAGGCCTTCGGGCGTCTTAAAAACATCCAACGGCAAGATTTACGTAGCCACAACGTATTCTTGCCAGTCCCCAACCCGCACTTGGCCAGCGTGGGGACGTATGGCCTTAACCCTCTCCTGAGAGGAGACCCGAGCCCAGCAGTGGGACATTATGGGTTGTTGTTTATTTATTTAGACTTAAAGGAGTGCCTCGTTGGTCTAGTGGTTAGCGTAAGCGACTGCAGACCAAGAGGTCTCGGGTTCGATTCCCGGGTCGGGTTTTTCTTAAAGAAATTCTTAAGAGCAGCACGTATAGAGTATGGAATATGGCGATATTTCCTGCCCGTGCCTCGGAGACCACGTTAAGCCTTCGCTCCCGGTTGTCATGAACATCTATGGCGATCGTTATTAGGATGCCATTACCCTTAAATATACTGACAAGTAGTTCAACCTTCGAATTCAGTTCACCCTCAGGGTTTCGGAGGTCCGATGCCAGTCGCTTCGTGTTAAAACTGATATTCAGGTAAAACCGGTTCAACGTTCAGCCGACCCCAAATCTTGGGAATAATAAGGTTAGGAAGATGATTTATTTAAACTTAAAGAAAGCAAATAGTGTTCATATACTGACAGATTACAGGCAAACATAAAAACGTTTTATGGTCATAAAATTACATATCAAAGCCTCATAGTATTACGTGCACAAACTTATAACTGTCGTTTACATATATTTTGCAATTCATCGTACGGAACCATCTCCAAACAGGTTACCTCGTACTTTGCTGGCCAAAACAAGTCTCCCCCAACGACAATAACACTTCAAATAAGTAAATATTTCGGACATCTAACACATAACGCCATCTAGTCCCAAGCTAAGCAGAGCTTGTGTTTTATGGGTACTAGACAAGTGAGTCCGTATGGCATAAGAAAGCGGTTCCCGGATGTCCCCGTCTCAGGCGCAGAGTGGCACACCGTGTGGTTTTAGTCGGTTCGATTCCGACACACCGCCCCGCCGCAAACACCGGTGGGGTGAAGGCCCGAGGGGGTTTCAACACGTAAAAAAAGAATGGGTACTAGACAACTAATATAAATACATATATACTTCTTTGTTTTTGTATATACATACATGTTATACATAGAAAACACCCAAACTCCGAAACAAATCTTTGCAGATCTTACAAACATTTGATCCGTCCCGGGAATCGAACTCGAGACCTTAAGCACAGCAGTCGCATACGCTACCTACGCTACTGCGCCATCGAGACAGCCCAACTGAATTATATATTTTATATATTTTTGGGATATTTTACATAATATTCTTTTATAGTTTTTAATTTTATATGACTTTCTTGTATTACATAATATCGTTTTATTTATTATAAATCAACTTCATTGGTAGATAAAGTTATAAATCTTAGGTGTGTCAGTCACAAGTTATTACTTGAAATGTTAGTTACTGCCAGTTTTATAGGTATAGTAATTAGGAACAGAAGTTATTAGCCCAAATTAGTTAACTTTTGTATTAAACACTGCGTACAAATCAACCATTTGTTGTTGACGTCGATAAAAAAATCGGGTATCCGGCTCCTCCGGAACTGAGGATCCAGCTCTGATTCCATTAAAAACATTCTTGGGTGTACTTGGTTCCCCGGCTCCTAGTACCCGAGACTGCGTGCGGATTTAGTCGGTTCGAGACTGACATGCCACCAGAAGGTGGCATCCGAGAGGATATCCGCACGAGGAATAAAAACAAAAGCCCTGTTCTGAGGGAACCTGGACCAACTATTTCAGATCTCTTTCTTATCCAGACTTAATCCTGTGGGAATGGGTTTCCCCCTGCCTATCGGCTCTGTCGTAATATGTTTCGGAGGCTTGGATGCAGCTTTGCTTTCACAAAAACGTTGGTGGCCTTTGGAGGATGAGGAGAGGGTTTGGACCTCCGGTATCCGGCCCATGCAAGTCGAAGCGTGGCTCCCCCACGGTACAGGATGAATAGGGATGGTTTTAATACGTCCCACGAAATAGGTTTGCTTTGAAGAGTATATATATACCTTAGATTCCTACTCTTTGTGATTATGTAAAACAACTTTTGTAATAAAACTCATTTTTACTTAACGGTGCATATGAACATGTCAGGTAATTACGTATTTTTGAGGTCATAATTTGCTATCCAAAGTATTGAAGGGTACAGAATCTAGTTTAACCTGTCAGTACGCCTTAAGTATATGGAAATCAGTGTGTCATTCTGTGTCTATTTTGCCTTAGTAAGTGTACTGATACGCTTGTAGTTGGAATGCACAGTGTCTTGTGCGTCCTACTCGGGGAAGTAGCACGTTGTACCGTTACGCATCTTCGGGAGCCAGTCTATCGGTATACGCGGTGATACCCGCTCGTGTCGCGAAATTTATTTAAACGTGTTCACGTGTGTTCGTTTCGAATATTTCACTAACGGTAAGTTTATTTTTTTTGATCAATAGTGCTGGCCTACCATTGTTTTTTTTTTATTTACAGGTTCTAAATTTAAAATTTGGTAGATATTTGAACTTTTTTTTGTTTAATTTTAAGCTCTATGGTGTCCTTTTTTTTTAAAAACTTTATTTATTTTTTTAATAAATAAATGTGGGCATAGAGGTTGTTATAGTTTTAATAAGCCATGGAGCTGTTACCAGTTATATCTAATGCATTATCGCATTCTTGCGTACAATTATATTATTTCTTTGCAACAGATAACCGATAGTTAAATGTATTAGGTTCGTGTTCTTTACGTTAAACCGCTACGGCAAACGGTCTGTTGTTAAGTCATGCTTGGCGGATGGAGATGGTGATCATTAAATGTATGTTTTTTTTAGAAGTACCGGTGTTAACATAGTTTTGTTTGAGTATGTTTTAGTGAAGATCATCTCTGAGCTTTTCAGAGCGTGATAATACCCATTTTTGGTTAAATTACGATATGGTGTTAAAGAACCAATTTACCTACCTAAAATTATACATAAAATATATTACCTGCTTTAGTAGTGTTTGGGTGACTGTGTTACTTATTTTAATATAAAATTTGTAAGTCTCATTAGATTAACGTTAGTCTCAAAAATATCTTTCAAGAAGTATCCTAAATTCTGCGTGTGTGTCTGGAATTCTTGAGATTGATGTGCAATGAATGGTTGTATAGAATAATTAAGTTATTCTTTGAAAAAATATTAATTTTTCTTCTATTGTTATGATATCTTCCTAAAAGTTAATATTATTTTGCGCACTTTATATTTTCGTTATATTATCATGGTGTTTTAACTTACGGTATTTTATCATATTTATTTGCTAAAAGATTATTATGACATAGACTGAAGACTACAAAAATGAGAACGTACATTTTTACAAATAAAATATATATATATATATATATATATATATATATAATATTTTTATATATATTTATATACTTGACTGCCTCGGCGGCGCAGCGGTCGCGTAAGCGACTGCTGTTCTTGAGGTCTCGGGTTCGATTCCCGGATCGAATCTAATGTTTGTATGATCTACAAATGTTTGTTTCGGAGTTTGGGTGTCTTCTATGTATGATATGTATGTATTTACAAAAAAAAGTATACATGTATTTATATCAGTTGTATAGTACCCATAATACAAGCTCTGCTTAGTTTGAGACTAGAAGGCGTTGTGTGTTAGATGTCGGAAAAAATATTTATTTTTATTTATTTATTTATTAACACTGATAACACCAACAGTGTAATACTTTTATTACCAATATTTATTATAATTTATGTACATGTTTTATGTTAATACAGAATATATATCATGCCTATCTCAGAACTAATGTTATCATATCACACCCCTAGAGCGGGACTAAGAATTAGCAAGTCATTTGTTATACTGCTACTGTTTCCAGTCCCTGGTAACCGCTTACCATGAAGTGGAGTTAGCAATCAAAAATACTGCACTTACCATTCATTCATAGGTTCCGATATAAAAACTTGAAATAAACGGCTCTGAAAAATAAATTTCAAACACAAGAACTCAGAGTTCGAAAGAATCTTAGACAAGACCTAAATCAATACGATTTGATTATAGTAATCTAATATGTTTACACATTTCATGTCATAATCGATACTACGATCTTTTGAGGTCGTTTAAATTCATCGAATAAATAGTAGTTTTTGAAATATCAAGATTCAGTCACTCATTCAGTTGAAATTATATATGAATATGAATTAATGTTTTAAAACAATCGATTTTCACACACGCACGAGTCAGACACCTACAACAATTGCTATTATTTTTCACTTCTATTTATGAAACGTGTACATTCAAATTCATAAAATTGTAAAGTTACAAAAGTACATAATGGTTTCATATAATTTCTCTGCGTGTGTACACAAAATGATATTCTGTCTTATAACTCGGCTATGCACCTGATAAATTCTTGACATTGCGGCAGAGAAATCATAGAATTATGCAATTTATAGAATAGAACAATGTTAGAAAATGAAATTAATTGTTGTTAATTAATTTAAAAAGATTAGATCCCTTTTGTAGTGTAGAGAAACATTGGCACTGGTTTACATGAGCTTTTATAGCGCATGGAATTTTAACTTACGGAGGCATGCATGCGTGTAGTACTCTTTTTTACAAATAATCGCTACGAAAATTGTTTGAAACTATTATGAATAAAGTTCTAGTACAATCTTTGGACTAGACAGAATGATAAATGTATTGTTTTGTGTAAGTTATTAGCATGAGAACCAAAGAAATACTTCTTTGTTATTATTTTGTTTTATTTGGCCTAGTTTAACTTATATTTGAGTAATATTATACAAAACAGTTTCGAAACTATAACAATCTTTATTATACGGTATCATTTTTGGTTTCTTATAATATTAGCTATAGTATTACTCTAAATAAAACATAAAAAGGTCAACAGAGATGTTTATTGTTGTTTATATCGATATTATATTATTATAGCATCACCCAGGGCTGTAGACTTTCTTAAACAATAAACATTCTTATGTAGGTCGTATGGTGCTTAAGAAATGAAAAGAAAATTTTCATTTTTCGTTTGTAAACTCAATGTACTCGGAATTGCCTTAAAAAGTTTTCTTTTCAATCGCATTTATGTTTTTAACACTTTTTTAACACACAAAGTTGTTAACACCCTCGTAGGCTCATCCGCTAATGGCCTACTCCCGAATTCATCGATGGTTTACCGTTATCTTAAAGATTATGAGCAAGTCAAAAATCATATATCAGAACTTTTGGTTTTTAGAGGGTTCAACAGATTATTTTTTCAGACACTAATCTCTTTGATGCACTGGCTGTATCAATTATCCAGACAACTATAATCCTGCAACATTTAGAAGTAGAGAGTAGTTAGTAGTTAGAAGAGAGTACATAAAATGTACTCTCTTCTAACTGTTATATTGCTTAAAGCCATCTTTTCCAGGCAAAGTAAATAGGGGCAAACGAGCAGACGTATCGCCTGATGGTAAGCAAATACCGCCGTCCATGGACATCCGCAACACCAGAGGCGTCACAAGTGCGTTGCCGGCCTTTGGGGGATGGTGAGGGAAGTGGGGCATGGGACTCCGGTATCCTCACACTCTCGGTGAAATACAGCGCAAGCGCTGTTTCACACCGGTTTTCTGTGAGGCCATGGTATCCCTCTAGTTGAGTCGGCCCATACCGGCGGCGTAACTCTCGCACGCTCGCAATCAGCGTATTCGATCAAGTAAATAGTGTATTGTTGTCAACTCCCAAATTTGGTTCTTACGTTAATATGTGATGTATGTTTATGTAAACACTGACTGGTGTCATAAACTCGTAACCTAAATACCACCAACTATGCTAACGTATATTATTCATACATCTTATTTTTCAAATAGTAATTTTGTTTTCATCATAGTAACTTCTCTACGGGCTCTTGTTTAACAGTTATGCCTATATAAGCTTCAAGCTTATGGCTTTTTATGACTATGTGTTCTACATTATGAATATTTTTAATCGTGTTTTAAACAATTCATCGGGAAAATGGATCCCTCAGTTTTCTAGAAATGAACGTAAAAGTACCTGAACAGTCGGCAATAGAGTTGTGATTATTAAGATGTTGGTGTCAGGGGCATCGGCAGGCACTATCAAAGGTTCGTCTGTTCGTTTCCATTTACTCGTATTTTGGGCTCCCGATAGCTATGTATAACATCTTAGAATAATTATCTAACCAGTTCATTATCTTGAAACAAAGTAACTATTTAAATTAATTATCAATGTATAATGGTTTATGCAGAAATACTAGCTGACCCGGCACACGTTGTTTTGCAATAAATATATAAAATTGTCAAACAAAAATTTGGTGTGGGTTACTCTTATCATTGAGGGGTATCAAAAGTAAATGTTGACCGATTCCCAGACCTACAGGATATGCACACAAAATTTTATAAAAATCGGCGCAGCTATTTTGGAGGAGTTTGGTAACAAACACCGCGACACGAGAATTTTATATCTTAGAAAATATAGAATGAGAACCCAAGTTGAAACTAACAGTAGAATAGCAAACACATCTGGGTCAGTCATAATGCCTGTTATCAACTTTCAAAACAGAACAAAATAACACTTTGTCCATTAATGTTACTCTCTGTCTTCGATGCAATGGCATCTCTAAATACATACACAAACAAAAATCGCAGTGAAAGTACTATAAGTGTATTTATCTCTGCGCCCGCGCCGTGCCGAAGAATCATTTTCCCTATAAGAATCAAGTTCAAGCCTACTTTCGCTGGATTATTGTATTTAAGGGCACTTTCATTATAACAAACAATCCTTTAAGTACTACGCTTTCTCCGTTACGCATGAAAGAAATGTTATCTATAAGATAGAGATGAAAATCATGACCTCAATTTTCTAGCGCAGGAAAGGATGTTGTGTTACGACTTAATATTTAGACATTCATTGGTTATTAAATGTTCTAAGATACAATGCGTACAAGATAGAATCAAAAAATGATACCTCCCTTAATAACACCACGAAAATTCGCTTTATCAAGTTAAAAACATTAAAAAGCTAAAATGTGTGTCATTCACTGTGATCACTCAAGTCCCGTTGTTGGCCCACTTGGCCATAAGCGAAGGCATTCTCTTCCAAAACAAGGATCGCTTTCTATATTTATTGTTTGGTAAAGAACCGGCCTGGCAGAGGATGTTTCACTCAAAATAGAACCAGTTTACAAATTATGTGTATTATGTACGTAGGAATTTATTTATATTAGAAAAAGCCGTAATGTCCACATATTATTAAGAGAAACGGGTTTCAAGAATGTTCCCATAGCATCTTTGTTTGTATTTTGTGGTTACATATTCTTGTATGATTTTGAATGAAACTTAACCTCGCGAGTTTTTTATTGTTAAGGTTTTAATGCAATGAATATACAAAATATAAATGTGTAAAAATTACTGGTTATATAATATGATATATAATAAATTCATCTTATTCAGGAGTTTTTCAAAGTATTGTTGAAAATTATAAATCAATTGACCTTAAGGATGAAAGGTATAGATAAATTAAGAAAAATTTTACTCTATTGATTCTTTTTCCTTATTCAACTTGTTATATTCTTCTTGGTTTAATATATTTTTAGTAGCTACTAAAAAGTAGTAATGCATAGTTTTACCTGTGAATTCGAGCGGTATAACCCGTTCGAAGCATCGGGATATAAAAGGTATCGTAATCTTTTAGGTAATTAAATCACGATTACGTCCCGTTTACACATAGTTTTAGTTATAAACACAAAAAAGTTGTAAAATTATAAACAATTCATTCATTTGTAATGAATAAAGTAATAAAAATATAAATAAAACTTGTTTGTTTGCTTTTGCCGGCCTGTTACCGCATTTAGCCTCTTGATTGAGCCTTTATACGTAGGATAAATAAAACTTAAATAAATAATAAAATTAAAGAATCACATCTAACTTTCTTAATCTATTTTTTTGTGCAAATGTGTGTTAGATTTTTCGTTATTTTTCTCTGTCGTCTCTACGATAAGTAATTTGAGTATATTAAACACTCTCGATTATGTTTAGAGCATGTATGATTCTTATAACAATATTTGTATCACAAAGTGAACAAAATTATCACCGTTCTCTATAGTATTGTGAGATGTATATTACTATACATCTATAGACTTCAGGTGACGGAATATGTTATAAATGTCACTTGAATGTAACAGCTGATCTAATTTTTTAAATGTTTCGTCGTTACATTTCTTCAAAATGGAAGTAAAAATAAAACAATGCAGTACTGGACGACCTAGGAAATAAATAATTGATAATTATTAAAATTAAACTCATCACTTATCGCATAACACCACCCATTATGCTCCACATTCTAATCGAAATATAGCATTACACAATTGTAATAAAGTAGGAAATGGAATGACAATTGTCGTGTGCTGTCAAGCGCAGTGTGACATGGATTGGAAAGTGTTTCCTTTGCGATGGACCGATGATACCATAGTGTTGCACAGAAATTACAGTGCAATCTAAGTATATATTACGTTTGTTCATGTATCGTGGAGGGTCTAATGCGGTTATTAGCTATTGAAATAGTGCAATATCGTGGTGGTATATCGCAATCTTAATTTACAAATGTGATTTCTTGGTTTAAGTTACAAATGAGGTTATGCAATGGTGATTTTTTGCGCTGTCATATTTTAAGCTGTCGGTTATCGGAGATTTTCAATTTATAATTATAATTCGTATTTTCGTAATATATTTATTATAATTTTAATATTTCTTTTAGTTTCGTTCTATTCAAAATAACCCTGGTCTAAAAATTGATGATGACAAGTTAGGAATTTTGTTACAAAGCAATTCAATACCATTAAAGTCAACAAAACATTTTAGCTGGTTGTAATTTAACAATTATTTCCCATCAGCAGCATCACAGCTCAGGAAATCAGACTAAAAAACTAGAAACTTTAGACCTAATCTATTAGAAATGGGACGAAATAAATTTAATATAGTCACATTTCCGAGAGTAATTTGTATCTTTTCTTGAGTTTAAAAACTAAATTGTTGTATCAAATGTTGGGTAATCACGCAATCTCCGTTTGAAATGTAGAACGCGTTGCAAACTTTTTTAATTTTGTTTTCTAACCAAGTGTAGGTCACAAATGAAATATAAACAACATAACAAATATCAAGTTAAATAGGAAGTACACTTTTTTACAGCTATTGTGGTCTTTGTAAGTTGAGGAAAAATATAAAGGATGGAAATACAGTCGTTCATAATGTCCTTTCTGTAACTCAGAGGGGGAGGCAGAGACAATTGATCTGTACTTACTACAAACCTGACTCACCTATTTTGCTTCATCCGCATTCATCAATCTCCGCATGCGTGTTTGTCGATTCCTGATACTTTTATGGCCCTTTCTCTCAAAATCATCAATTTGGTCAGTAAATGTTCGCCGTGGAAGACCTTTTTTTTTTTTTTTTTTTTTTTACGTGGGGGAATGCCTTTACCCACTTCCTTTCCCCCTGCGGGTACAGGGGGTCCACTTCGTGTGGGACTCCTGACTGACCCCGGCCAGACTACCCACTAAACCACCACGGTGTCCCCCTCTGCGCCTGAGAAGGGAGGGGTCCGGGAACCGCTTTCTTACGCCATCCGCCCCCTCCCAGATCCGGACCCCTCCCAGGCCGTGGAAGACCTCTTCTAACCCATCAACACGAATTCGCTCCATAAATTCCTTTCATAAGTATTCTATCATCCGTTCTCTGTATGTGTACAAAACATTTTTGTGTAGTTATTTATGGTATAGAGATAAACAAACAANGACGTGGTGGAATGCCTTTACGCACTTCGCTTTCCCCCTGCGGGTACAGGGGGTCCACTTCGTGTGGGACTCCTGACTGACACCGGCCAGACTACCCACTAAACCACCACGGTGTGCCACTCTGCGCCTGAGAAGGGAGGGGTCCGGGAACCGCTTTCTTACGCCATCCGGACCCCTCCCAGATCCGGACCCCTCCCAGGCCGTGGAAGACCTCTTCTAACCCATCAACACGAATTCGCTCCATAAATTCCTTTCATAAGTATTCTATCATCCGTTCTCTGTATGTGTACAAAACATTTTTGTGTAGTTATTTATGGTATAGAGATAAACAAACAATCGGGTTATCTAATGGTATAAAACTAGAACGGCCCATAGAAACATGTAATGAAATAATTCAAGAGATAATGTTGCTCTTTGGGAGCCAATACCTCAAAAAATGGTGAGGTTTGGACTTTATAAATCTCATACACTCAGTGAAAAGTAACAAAAGAAATGATTAACCCCAGGTTTCTGTGAAGCCTTGTTATAATTACCATCGGCCCGAAAAACTTAAGGAGGGCCCTTAAGGTTCCTTAGTGCGGTGGACCGGATTTGCGATCAATATTTAATTATTTATTTCGGTCCATTGTTCTGTACTACAAAGAAAGCCACTAAATAAATTGTTACGTTATCATGCAGGAGAGAAACAACACACTTTTAGGTAATCGCTTAAATCTTAGTGCAATAACATTTTGCAATAACTAGAGCATAAAACTATCTTTCTCTGTACGATAGCCAACATTAACAGTTGGATTATATAGATGGATGGTCTTCTTTTAAAAGCGTTCTATAATTTTCATTAAGAACACGCAATGTATAGTGTTTTGATTGGTACCGTTATTCTCTCGCCAATTTAGTTTTAACGAACATTTGTTTTTGTTATTGACTGACCTCGTTTTAGAACCCCATAAAGCTACAAAACGTTTGTTTCTACTATACAGATGATTAGTATTAACCAATGTACCAAACTTAGAATGTCAGATAATTATTGAATTTTGCAAAAATTTCCACCGATATTTTTCCGTATGTGTGTCTATATCACATAGAACTTTACCGTACTAAACCTGTACTGTGTGAGGGTAACCTACAATCTCTTTGCCATAAAAAACGAGAGAAGTAAACACAGTGTGCGACTGCCTCTGTGGCTCAGTGGTAGCGAATGCCACTGCTGAGCTAGTGGTCTCGGGTTCGATTCCTGAGTCGGACCAAATGTTTGTACGATCGGCAAATATTTGTTTCAGAGTTTGGGTGTTTTCTATGTATAATATGTATATATTTACAAAAAAAAGTATATAAGTATTAATATCAGTTATCTAGTACCCATAGTACAAGCTTTACTTAGTTTGGGACTAGATGGCGTTGTGTGTTAAAATGTCTGAACATATTTATTTATTTTGTTTTATTGTGTAGTGTCTGAGTTAAGCACTTTGGCGGTTGTGTATATTATCCATTATTAATATTATAAAGTCAAAACAGCTTAACCACTGCACCGATTTCAATGAAATATTACTTGGAGATACTTTCGTTCTTAAGGAAGGACACGGGCAATTCTTAACCATGACAACCGACATACGATTAGCGAGCAAAAGTGTTTCTGTATTTCCACCACCACAGTCTATATATACCTCTTTGATATACATATAGGTATGGCAGAAAAAAACGTGATTTAATTCAACACTTTTAAAAAGAAACTGTTAATACGCTCAAATGGATCTAATAGGCATGATTTGAAAAACTGTTTTATGATGAAATATGATTGTTTTTGACAATAGAAGTATCTTCTATTGTCAAAAACAATCTTATTTCAACAAGAAATAAAGTTTTATTTATTAAGAAAAAATGCAATTTAAATTTTAAGTTTAAAATTCACACCGCAACGCTCAGTCGTGTTATGGCGTCTGCTTTTGACGTTTCGTCGTAGAGGTGACGTCACCATTTGTCAACCAGTGTCACTTATAGCACTTAAAATCAATAAAGTGATCGTTGATCAAATCAAAATGAAATTTAAATAAACTTGACATAATTCGCTCTCATTGGTGTTCAGCTTAACATAGCGGATTGCTATATTTCGTATTTTATTTTTGTTAATTAACTATTAATCTCGCTCTAAATATGAAAATGAATAAGCCATTTCATCGAATAAATAGATAATTTTAGTGGTTCTTAGTTACTGTCATCATGCTTTTTACCCGCTACGCTCTTAAGTCTTACCACGCGATGTCAATGTACTGAATTTGTTGTAACAAAGTGGTTGAATGTTATGGTCAAGTAGTATTAATTTGTTGGTTTTTGATGGAGAAGGAATATGTCCCAACATTTTTATCCAAATACCAGCTAAATAATTTCAATATTCTTGTAGAAAATCCCATTGCGTATTTTTTATAAAACTTTATCCCGACTACGTAGAAACTTTTGATAAAATTTATTTAGCCTATATCACCCGGTCTTTTATTATGAATCTGTCGACATCTCATTCATCAAAATCTATTCAGTCGTTTAGACGCTACGGTGGACCGTACAAAAGTACATAGGCTGCAAAAAAATCATTTTGGGGTAAAAATTTGTAAAGTAAAATTTATTTTAGTAATTTTTTATGCAAATAAGTCTATTAAACAGCTAAGCATGTAGGATATTATTTTATATTATATTTCAGTATACTTGAGCTGTATTTAGTTAAATATCTCATAAAAGATTGTTAATACGATGATATAAAGACACCAAAGAACCATAGAGAAAATCGCTTGCTATCTGTGAAAACCCGTTCATTTCAATTCCTAGAAATCGGTCGTTGAAAACACAGGTACAGCAGTTTCCCCTTTAGAATTGTGCTAGGAAGTTATTTCTATAGAATTTTCTACTTTCTAAAAAGATAAGGATGCGATTATTGATGTACGAGGACGTGTATCATATCCAAAAATGCTTTTTAATCGACTTTAAAAAATGAAAGACATTCTCAATTCGAGTGTTTTTTTATGTCATTTAAGCTCATAATGATGAATGAAGATGATTTTTTATTATTATTTGAATGCTGGTGCTTTAGCGTGGTCCTCTTTAAATTTGGTTCACTTCTTGAAATCATCATCAAAATTAAGATTTCTTGTAAAAATAAATTCAGAAAAAAAAATGTTTTCAAAATACTTCGAGTTTGGTATCAAAATAAATAATTTTTAACAATGATTACGAATATATAACTTATATGTTTTATTAAAAAAAAAACTGAATTTAATAAAGATGATTTGATGATAGATACAGACGCAGTCGGGTTTTTTAAATAATTTTGTTAGTGTGGAGTAGTGGATTAACCACCTCCAGGCATAAAATTCTCCACCTGTATTAACAATTACAAAAGTAGTGTTGGTGGAAACCTTAATCTTTTCAAAATATTTTTCCTGTGAGTGTTTATCCTACTGACCAAGAAGGAGGGTTATGTTTTTCGAGTGTATGTATATTTCTTTGGCACGCTCTAGAGCCTAAACGGCTTGTCGTATTTGCATGAAAGTAGTGTCAATAGATTTGTCTTAGTCGTGAGTGACGCGAGTGATACAGGCTACATCAAAATTAAAATATAAATTAAAAAAATAATTTCTTTTTAGTTCTTTCTATCTTTTCAGTTCTTCAAACAATTCAATAAAGATAGCAGATATTGACGCAGTCGGGTTGTTTAAATAATTCGTTGCTTGTTTAAAACCTTTTTTAAAACAACTCTTCAAAAAAAACAACGGAACCGACTCATTCTTAAAAATTATCTTATCCCAATTACTGCCCAATTATATTTTCTTTTTAAGTTTTGATATAACGGCAAAACGGTAATTTAAAAATTTGTGTAACGGGGTCAATAATCCAAGGTACTCAAAGCCAGTCGGTCATGGCCGTGCGGCCGTTGACCCCGCGCTGTCTCTTTCTAACAAACAGGTGATGATCTTGAGAGGAAACGGTGTTTACTATCATTAGGCAGTTGGGTACTAATTTTTTGTAAGTAAGCTTTAATGTGCAGTATACTTTTTTAAAACTTATTTTTGATAACGGCTTTTTGCCAGTTATTATAACTTCGCTATTTTTTTGTTCTTGTTTTAGCGCTGTGTGTTTGTCTGTACTTAATCAGTATAAAGTACATATTTGTTTTTGGGTTACGTGTAATAAAGAAATGCGTATAAAAAAAACTTTAATAATTTATAACATATGAAAAGTATAGACGGTAGATACTCACATCAAAAAGCATTTTTTTATTATTTTTTCTGTCTGTTTGTTCCGGCTAATTTCTGGACCGACTAGACTAATTTTGACGACATTGTCTGTCTGTCTGTGTGTTTGTTTCGGGAAATCTCTGGAACGGCTGGACCGATTTCGACGGGACTTTCACTAGCAGATAGCTGATGTTATAAGGAGCATCTTAGACTACTTTTGTTTTAGACTAGCGCACCCCGCGGTGTTACTCGCGGTTATTTTCATTAAAGGTATAACAACAACCACGAGTAACACCACAGGATGCAGCTAGTATTAATAAAACTTAATCAATTGTTCAAAAGAGCTATTCTTACCACTTAGTGAATTTGAACTCCACTAGTGAACACTTTTCAAAAACGATTTTACGAGATTAAACTATTTTAATGTATATTATTTAATGTATAAGGGGCAAACGAGCAGGTCTTTTGCCCCTTATACATTAAAATAGTTTAATCGCCACCAGAGGTGTCACAAGTGCGTTGCCGGCCGTTTGGGGATAGCCTCCGGTGTCCTCATTCGTTCGGTGAAACACAGCAAAAGCGCTGTTTCACACCAATTTTCTGTGAGGGCGTTTATCACTCCGGTCGAGACGGTCCATTCGTGTCGAATTTGGTTTGGCCCGATCCGGGATTCGAACCCGAGACCACTCGGTCGACAGTAGCATACGTAAACAGCTAGACCAACGAGGCAGTTAAAACCAACTTAATTATTAAGTCAATCAAGTGCATATCATAAAATAGTATTCAGATTCGGAATTAGGTTACTGTAGACTTTCTCTTACCTAGCTTATATGTAGAGCTCTACTTTCAGACACAGATATTCTGATGAATCACTGCGATTAGAATCTCATTTATCCGAATGATAAGCTGTAATTGAACTGTCAAGAAACTTACTTCGATAATTATTTGTCTAATTTAGGAATGCTAATTACTAGACTCTATGTTAGGATCTTCGCACCGAGTTAAGCGTTCTGTTGCAACGACATCAGTCATTACGCTCACATTGAACAAGAAAATTTTTAAAAAACTAATAAATATTGAATAATTAATTAATAACTCATTCATTAAAATCGGTTCAGTTGCTTAGGAACTGCGCTAGAACAAACAAACATGCATAGACTCTAAAACTTATTTCTCTTCTTTTGGCTCCGCCACAATCGGACTAATTAAATGTATAGTCAATCTAATTAAAAACTGAATAAAAAATTTGAGGTGTTAATTTATTATGTGAAATTTTAAGTAAGCATCAAGAATCGACACACTTCAGAGAAGAACTTCTCATAAAAGAATATAATCATCATCATCAGCCTATCGCAGTCTGGACATAGACCTCCCCAATTTCACGCCACTTAGTTCGATCCTCGGCTTCTGGCATCCAGTTCCCGCCAGCCGTCTTACCCAGATCTTCACTCCACCTGGCCTGTGGACATCCTACACTGTGTTTGACAAGACGCGGTCTCCACTGAAGAATCCGATTATCCAAACGGTTATCAGTTCTGTGGCTAATAAGGCCAGCCCACAGCCACTTCAGCTTGCTAATCCTGTAGGCTATGTCGATGATGACTATTATATATATACAATATTAACAAATCGCAGTCCACTGGTTAACGAAGGTCTCCCCCTATAGGTGCGCCGACTATCCCGGCACTGGGCACTCCACTCAAGTGATTAGTATTTTTTAAAGCTAAGTATATCTTAGCTTTAAAAAATACTAATGGAGGGCAAAACCGTCATTTTTTAAATTTAATAAAATTCAACACAAAACATGAAAAACTTTTCGTTTGATACTTTGACATATACATCTGTTTTTGGAGATAATACATATATAAATATGTAAAAGAAATAACATGTGGAAAACTTTGCATGACGAACCATATAGAGTCAAAAAAAAAATTGCTAACATTTATGCTTCAGCTCCATGACAAAGAAATACAAGTAAATACACTTATAGAAATTAAAATATAACTTTTAAATTTTTATTTACTGGTAAACCACAAGACGTGTCAAAAATATTTTACACACCTTTGTGTATATTTCAAAGTTTCAAATGATTTAAAACCACAAACAGAAATTTTTATTATTTGAGTCATCATGGAAAGTATGTTTAATTATCGTGGTGCTAAAAAGTTGTGGTTTTCGACTGCACTTTTGGTCACTGAATGCTTATTACTTTCTTTACTGTAAACAAAGTGTAAATGATTGTGAAATATAGTGTTCATGTAAATGAAATACCTTTAGCACTGTAGGTTACAACAATGTAACTACTTGTTAATTAATCATAAAAACCGATCAAGTGCGAGTTGTACTCGCGCATCGAGGGTTCCGTACACAAAGATGACGTAACTAAAAATCTATGCTTTTCGCAATTTTTACTTTATCTGTGCTATAAAACCATACCTCGCCAGTGAAAAATGGAATCCTTATAGCATCAATTTCTTGTCCGTCTGTATGTCTGTACAGACCCTTTTTTCAAGAACGCGCGGAGGTATCAAGCTGCAATACATATCAAATACTCAAGTCTACTATCTCTTGGAAGTGTGCAAAAATTTAACTTCTAAGCCTACGCAATCAAAAGATAAAGCTGTTTATGCTGCAAATTTTCGACACTCGCAGGGGAATCAAAACCCACAAGGTACTTTCCGTAAAATCAGAATCTCGAAATTTGGTATGAAGCAACTTAGCACAAATAAAGGAAAAATTGCAAATAGCATAGATTTTTAGTTACATCATCATATAATATACCTATAGGTTTATACGGAACTCTCAGTGCGCGAGTCCGACTCGCACTTGGCCGGCTTTTTTTTGTGGTAAAATTTCTGAAAATCGTTGGAGCCGTTTCCAAGATTCGTTGTTTCGCCATATTTAAAAAAGTTGTAAAAAAAAATATTTATG
Organism: Hyphantria cunea; assembly: GCA_003709505.1. Lineage (NCBI taxonomy): Eukaryota > Metazoa > Arthropoda > Insecta > Lepidoptera > Erebidae > Hyphantria > Hyphantria cunea. The sequence goes on from PKRV01000262.1 coordinate 1,116,221, forward strand.
GGTATTCTTATCATTTAGGGGTATGAAAAATAGATGTTGGTAGATTTTCAGACCTATCCGATATGCAACAAAATTTTATAAAAATCTATTAGAAATCTACAGATTAGGGCAACGCTTAACAATATGCGTTCTATTAATCAACAAGATGACTTAATTTCATTGGCTATTGTCGTAATATTTTTATATAATTCTATGCATGTGGAGACAATACCTATAGGTTTCAGTCGTGGGGTTAGATCAATCGATAAAGAAAATTATTTGTAAATTGAAGATGAAAACACTTTAATAATTGTTCTTCACAAACAGGTGATGTTGGTAATACATGATGTAATAAATCTGAGTCTGTTTAGATGTTATCATCAGTACTCCACAACCTATTAATGGTTATTATTTTTAAAACGACGGATTATTTTACGAAAGGTTAGTAATTGATTTATATATCAAGGGCTTTTTTTAAAAAACAAGCGTCTATTACGTTAATAAAATAAATAACTTTAGGCCTTTCATTTGATATCCATATTGGGTGGGTTGTTTACAAATATGTAAGCCGCCACTTTGTTAAGGCGGCCATTTTTGATTAACAATAGTACCGATTGGGGGCCGAGACCGGCCTTTGGGGGATAAGGAGGGGATAGGGGGAGGGATTGGGGTTTGGGCTTCCGTTATCCTCTCTCACTCGATGAAACACAGCGTAAGCGCTGTTTCACACCGGTTTTCTATGACGCCGTGGTATCACTCCGGTCGAGCCAAACACGTTTGAAGGTTTTTCACTTTACGAGATACTCGAAAGAGTGTTTTTAATGAGGTCTTTTATCAGTTACTTGCTGATCTGGTCAGATTCAGATAGCTTATCTGACAGTTAACCGGTATATAACCCGATGAAACAGGGCCTTGGTGAATATATTTGGACATTAGTGAAGGTTAAAAATTCCACGTAAATATGTAATCGCAAGATGTTTAACATACCAATTTAGCCTTCATTCTTGTACACACTTAACGAATGAAGAATGTGTGTGAAAACATAAATTTGACCATCAGAAAGGACTCAGTCGTAGATGCTAAATGTATTTCATGAAACGGATACACATAACAGTATCGTTAAGTATCATTTTCGACTGTAATTTGATTTAAAATTTGAATTCGATTTGGGTTATAAAATTAACTTTTAGGTCGAGTTCAAATCGCAATCAAAAACGCAGGTTAGCTTAATGTCACGTTTCAATTAGGTCGTCAACTTTAGGCATATTAGGCAGACTCAGAAACTTCAATTTGTTATCTACATTTCTCAGTGGTCTTTTTGCCGCCCAGGCTCTTCGTAGTTTAAGGGTAGACGGCCGTTCGTGACATGGAATTATTATTATTATTCTATAGGCCGGCTAATTCGAATCTACTATACCTGATGAAAAGCATAAGCTGAATCCAAAGTGCTGGTCACCATCATCGCGAATGCGGACAATGCAACACTGCAGTATGGTGACCCACTCCATGGCGGTTTAGTGATGCTTATGCATCATTGGGCCTCCGGTTTCACAGTCGCCAACGGTACATGACAACATGCATGCTCTTATTTTACGTTGATTTTCTGTGCGAGAATGGTACAGCCCGGTAGAACCGTCCCGTTCGTGCTGAAATCAACATGGCTCTACTAACTTCTTTCTTTCAGTTTCGAATTGCTTAAATTTTTTATTGTTTATCGTCAAGTCTGTTCGATGTTTATAATATTTTTAGGTCTATTTTTTTAATATATCCTTGAAAAGTAAGTCGCAAGTCGTCTGAATTCTAAATTAAGTCTCAAAGCCACCAAAACGCACTCGTACTTGTGTCCTACTTTAGACTAGACTTTTAAGTCATCGGAATCTTCGTATAGTACCTTAGTAGAACATATTAACGGTAATTTAATCGTGGGTTAGCGGATCATCGAACGATACAAAACAACATTCCGATAGGAACCTACAATCGATTTTTCAACTTATCTTTAGGCTCAGCTCCGCTACGTAACTTATTTCTTTATTTACCTTTATCAATTTGTAAATTGATAAAAGATAAATAAAATAAAAAATCTGTACACATATAGATTTTCTCCGTTTCTGTAAATTGCATCAACATCTTCGTACGAGTATACATTTATAAGACGTAGAGATAAAATCTATTGAAAATTTAACAATTGTAATAATAAAAAATTAAATATATAAAAAATTATAAAATTAATTACTCTGTCATTAATAATGTATTTTCTTCTTTTCAGGTAATCGTTGCAACGATGACGCGGCGAAAAATTGTGTGTTTAAAGTGGACAATAGTTTTATTAGTAGTTTTAGTTTGTCCGTCTGTATATTCACGACCTCAGGAAGTGCCTGCTATCACCGCGAGTAGGGAACATGAGGAAAAAACAACCTCAACTCCAATAAGGTATAGACATAGCAATTTAAGTTTGAATAGCTTTAAGTTAGTACCTATATTAATAACCTTTGTAAATAAAACAATAAGTAGAAGTAATAAAAAAAATATATCTAATAATTTATATAACAACTCAAATAATGCTTTGAATCTATCAATATTTCTTAGCAGCAGTAACAGCAAAGAAGTTGAAGCATTAACTAATGAAACCGCATTTTCAGAAAGATTAGGTCGTTTGATAAATTTCAGTACACGAGGTGTACAAAACAAGAAACGATTTAAACCAGTAACAAAAAGTAATCAGGAGGACCTTCTCGTTCAAGATCAAAGAAAATCAACAATAAGAAAAGTAATTACTAAATGGCAGGACAAAACTAAATTTGACGATTTCATTTTTTCTGACGAAATCACAAGTTCTCCAGAACAAACGCACAATGAGATAAATTTTAACAACCACTCTAATGACTCAAACATAGAAAGTTCTGAAGACATTAATTCTAAGAGGTATAATAGACCGCCAAGTGACATGTATTATAACGGTCACAACAGACCTCGACCTCAATATTCACAGGAAAGTCATACGTATTCTAGTAATATTCAAGTTGTAGACTCTAACTCTCATCCACATATTCAAGTAATTGAGCACTATCCACGTCCAACTAGACCTGTTTATGTCCATAGCATTCCCACTCCTACACCAATTATTACTAATGTAGGTTATCCTAAACCTTGGACCCAAAATGTCAGAAGAACTACAACACAAAAACCAAGACCAAATTACGAATATCACCACAACGTAAACCACCATGGCGGTAACTATGAAGTTACGACCTTTCAACCAACAAATTCTTACACTGATAGAATTATTATACGACCTGAAGAATATAGCCCGTATCCAGAAGATTGTCCAACTATCTATTTGACTCTAAATAATACTTTTCAAGGTGAAGGTAAAGAAGCTTGCCCTGACTTAAATATAGCAGTTAATACTAATGTAGTGAATAAAAACGTGGTAATAGAATCAGATGAGGAAAGCGAGGGTCTCTTTCCGGGATTTGGCTTAGGTTTAGACGAAGATTCAGTACTAAATATTGGAGACAATTCTGGCACCGATTCTTCTAAAGATGAAGATTATTCTGAATCGGATGAAAACACTGATCAAAATGATAGTGCATCTATTGAAGGAACAGAGTTAGCTAATTATCATTCTGCAAACAGCCCTATTCAATCACAATCCAGTGAAGCTGGCGGATATGGAGCTGCAACATCTCCGTTATCTGCAATAACTAAGCCCAGTTCGGGAGGGGAAGACGATGATATATTTAGCTTTTCTTCTTTAATAGACTTTTTTCGCCCGGCATTAAATGCTTTCAGTTGGTTAGTAACCCCGTTAAGTTTTGGATTGCTTCCCCTTTTGTTAGCTCCTTTAGGTTTACTTTTTGCGGGGACAGGAGCTGCAGCATTATTTTCCCCTTGGTTTTTGCCAGTAGGAAGAGAAGCTCCCAAAGTTATACAGGTTTACAAACCAGAATGGCGATGGGATGATAAGTTAAAAACGTGGCATTTAAATTCATTTCCAAGTAATCGGAGAGTTGTACCTGCAATTGGCAGAGCGAGTACTGAATCGAAACAAGCCAATGGCATTTTACCTTTATTTACGCGATTTAAACAGTGGGTTGTTAACTTAACAAATAAAATAAAAGAAAATAATCAAATACAATCAAATGAACGTAGAGTTAAAAGAAAAAACAGAGAGACATGGACAAGACGTTTAAATTAAAACATATCACAAAACTTAAGTTTAATTACGTAACACAGCTTAATTTTTGTAATATGAAAAAGAAATTAAAGAAGAAAAAATGGAACAAAGTTCCATTGAAAACGTTGCGTTCCCGTTCTGATTTATTTCATTTTTAAATTCATTCGCAAAATAAAACTTAATTCCCATGAAAAAGAAGCCAGCAAAAGAATTTATTTGAAAGCCGGGTGAAATTGCTTCTGACCCAGAATATGTGTAATGTTTTGGTAATAAGGATTCACACTCATAAATTTATGGTAAAGTTTGTAAGATACTTATAGTTTATGGAAGGATCCATACTAATGGTATAAATTCGAAAGCAACTCTCTTGATCAGTTAACCCTCCACGGCTAAACGGCTAATCCAATTTGAATGAATATCAACATCGAAATAAATTAGAGCTTGGAAAAGGACCTGCGGGTAAAGCCGCGGGCATAATATATTTAGTGAAGAAATTAATTTATATTTTTATGTAAATAAAAGCACACGTACAACTTAATAAAAAATCAAATACAATGAATCATTATCAAATATGTGGTAAAGATAATTGATTTTGAACAGTATTATGAAACTTAATTGATAAGATTTAGTTTAAGTTCGCATCTAGGTTCAATTAGCTAGCTTGAAAGAACATGGTCTGGTCCTCCTCGTAGCAGGGTGCCTGAGATCGGCTACCGGGGAGGTTTTTAGTGGAATCACCACATACCTGGCTCATCAGTTCCCGGAGAGCCGGAGATCCGAAGGGATTTTCCACCACATGAACAAAATATAAAGGTATAATAATTATTTTCACGCCAATTAACGCGATCACTAATTTAAAGGTATTACATACCTCTGATTTGCCTGACTTTCGACCAGGTTGCACTAGCCGTGGTCACACGCACAGCTTGCGATTGCGTTAACTCCCGTGAAAATAATTATTATAAAAAATAAAAGTTCAGTTATCTAGCATGATATATATCATAATTTAGTATAAAAATATTTGTAAGAAAGATGATTTCTAATTTGTTTACATTTATTGTTAGCTAAAATGTACAATATTATCAATTGTTTTAAGTCTGCAATTTAAACTATCTTTTGTTGAAAAATGATTTAATAATTAATTGTCTATTTTAGGTATCTATCTAATCAAATTAGTAAATGTTATGATGATAATATCATCTCTGTATTTATAAATGAATTGGCGTTCGCTTTTCTCGTTACATACACATATTACAAATTTAGATCTTGAAATTGTTGTGAAAGATCAGGGAAGGTTTAAACAATAAAAAACAAAACAAAAAAATAAAGTATAACAAAAAAATACTTAAAACTACCATTTTTATTTTCCAATACAAACTGTACCCAGCTGTCTTGTCTTTAAAAAAAAAGAATGTCATTGGGTTGGCAAATATTTATGGATGCGTTCAGAAATTTGTCTGTTTCATGGAGAGTTCCGAAATCATACACAGATATTTGTAGATGATACGAAGTTCACCGGTTGATCTGGTTAGACATAAAACGAACGTTAGAAAACTGATAAAGTTTTCTATTTTAATTAAAGTTTTCTGATCGCTATTAGAATTTTTTATCAAACTTTATCAGTATTACTATTCAGTTTAATGTTTAATAAAATATATAGAATCATTACATTCCCTGGTTTGATTAAATAGATACGATACGATACAAACGATAGTTTAAAACATCTTTTTTAAATACATGTGAGGATAGTTTTAGTATTATTAATATATAGTTATTGTAACTGATATCAACTATTTATTTAAGTTATTTATAAATACAATGTACTTATTGAATTGTCTGCTTGTATTTAGATCGATTGCGTTATTCTGATCGTGACACGGATATACTACATATCCGAGTATTTGGCTTTAATGTTGTAAAAATTTTTTCAGATTGGATCTTGTCTCTGTTGTATTTAAACACGATAAATCTATTCGGTACAAAATAATAAGGGAAAATGGAGGATTATGATACAAATTTAAATAAAAAAGTATTAAAAAACTAATTGTTTTTATTTCATTAAGCATATCATGGGATTCGATTTCAATATATTTTTTCATAGAAAAAAAGCTGACCGTTAGAAACAAGCTACTTTTGTAAATATAAATTTAAAAAATATAATTTAATCATAACAAAATTTACATCCTTCTCTTTGCTTTCTTGAATACAGGTTATTTCAGTGTCTTACAGAGAAGAGAAGAGGAGCATTTCCACTGCTAGAAGTTTGGTAGCCTACCCACCCTACTACCGAGTTAGAGATTAAACGATTATTGAATCCGTACTTTTAAAATAATATTTTATAAATTCGAAAGAAACTCTGTATTATACTTCCACGGGTACTACTGCACCTACTTTGATGAAATTTAGCGCGGAGAAACTTAGGTTCTTAGGGGAGGACATGCTTCTCTTTGAAAATGATAATCGATATACACGCGGTGGAGCCGCTGGCAAAAGCTTGTTATTCATGTTTCCGAATGCAAATATTTGTTTACAGTATTCGGTAATTTGAATATTGATTGTTCTAGCATATAGATTGTTAAACTATGAGCAATACGAACAAAATATGACGATGCCCTAATTTTTCTCCTATTAAAATTGACCCTAAAAACGTTTTGATTGGAAAGTAAATTGAATGAAGTTCAAAACCTGCGTAATAATGAACATATAATTTTTACTTAGTTATTATTAGTGAATTGACCTAAAATTATGCATTGATAGTTCTACATATGCAAATACAGTAAGGGTTAATAGTGTTTCTTTTTGCACGTAGAAACAACATTACCCAGAAGATACAAAAATCTACATTCTCACGAGTAACACCGCAAAAAAGTTATAAATAAAATAAAATTAACACAGTATTATTACACAGTACTATTTTGAAGTGTGGTGATATAATTAATTAAGTAAAATAGGCTGTAATTTTGGTCAAATTATTAGCTCAGTTCCACCCAGGACGAAATCATTGTCACACACGCGCATTTTCACTTTATCATTTATCCTATGCCTGCACATCATTTACCTTAAATTATTAATTAATTATTATTATTTTTTATTTTATATACTTAGAAATATATAGGTGTCAGATAGACGCTTACATGAATACCCCTAAGGCAGTTAAAATGTCAATGTTTAATAAAGGGTGCAGGCCAGTGTATTATGTAAAATACCGATATAGCGGTGAATGTATGCGGCTGCTGATCCAGAGGTCTTGGGTTAGATTTCCGGATCGATCCAAAAGGGTCGTAAGCTTCAAAGAGCACATTAAACCGTTTGTTTAAGTTGTCGTGAATAACTATGCCAATGGTTCTTGGCAAGACATTGCCATTAAATGTACTGGCAACTAGTTCGACCTTCGAATTGAATTTGCCTTGAACGCCAGACCAAACTGTCCTCCTTATTTCCGCTTAGAATAATTTTCACCAGGGAATCCAAATGAAAGAGTTATTTTGTGAATAGCCGTATCTGATCCATTGTAATATTATATGCATATAGTATTAAATTACATTTATTGTTTTTTTCCCATTTCAGAGACACATTCACAAAGACAGGCTCATCTTTACCAGACCAATTAATTCAGCCAGCGTCACCAGCCCCTGAAAACACTGCTAGAGATGTGAAATCAAAAACTCCGATACGAGAATCTATTAAAATGGTTGCTATTCAACTAATGGACAAACCTAACACAACGATAGAAGCACCCATTATCTCAGACACTAGAATGCCACCAAAGCTTAAAACTCAAGTCAAACATAAAATAAGAACGAGAAATGAAGACGAAGAACAATACGAGAATGCACATCCAGGTGAAGCAGTACCTGTTAGTATGGAAGAATTTGATACACACAACAAAGTAAGTAACTTGAAACTTGAATCGTCCACCTCAAATGAAGGCATTTCAACTTGGCATTCATTAAGTAACGGACATAAAGATAACACACCCACTGAACCTACGAAGATTGATGATAAAGAAAAGAAAAATAAGCCTGCTAAAAGCAAACCAAAACGGCCACAAACAAACAAAATAAATAAACGGCCTATCATTGGTAGCACAAATAAAGCTGACTTAGTGGCTGGGGGATCAGCTATCAGTGAGAACGTTTTAAACAAGTTAAAAGATACAGTGCTAACAAGTGTTCAGAAAAACAAAAATACTGTAAAGCCTAGCACAACTACTACTACCACAACCACTACTACTACCACCACTACAGAAGCAACAATAACAAAAAAAGAAACTAAACCCTCTGTAACTCCGAGCGTAAACGTGGTTAATAAAACAAAAAAGAAAAACAAGAATAAACAGAAAACTGCTAGCACTACTTCACCGTCACCTATTAATGATGATTCAGCTCTTTTACCCACTGAAGCAAAAGAACAAGAAATTGAATTAGAAGTTAGCACACCAGCCGTAACAACAAAAAAACCAAAAAGAAATTCAAGCAAAAAGAAAAATAAAACAAAGAAACGTAAGACATCAACGCCTAAACCGAGTACAGATCTCGCTATTGCTGATTTAAAAACTTCGAATAAAACAAAAACAAATAAAAATTCTAAGAAACCAATTGCACAAACTGGTGCTATTACTACGCAAATTTATAATTACTTGTCAAGAGAAGTTATGCCTTCTGTGGGAGTGGGTATGTTAGGCTTAGCAAGTTTGGTTGGTATCGCTGGTTACTTTTTGTACCCATTCGCTACTCCAGTACGTAGGACTTTTGAAGTTGACAAGAGTGATGATTTATATAGAAATAACGCTGAAGAATATGCTAACGATGGTAATGGACAAGCAGAAGAAGAAATGTTGGGGACTGTATTAGCTGGAATGCCGGCTTATGCTAAACAAAAGCTAAACCCTTATGCTGCTCAAACCACTCATATTAATCGATATCCAGTAAAGAAAGAACAAGATATTAGATATAAATATGTTACGCCTAGCTACAACCCAAATTACAAAACGCATTATGCTCAACAAAAAACAGGAATAGCACATGCCGCTGTATACTCCAAACCTTTGACTTATGGCCCATATGAAACACGTCATTCATATACCACAGAAGGAAAACATAATTATGAAAAAGCTAAGCAACACAGTTATACGCCTTATTCTGCAGCTGCTGTAGAGCCAATATATGCAGCACCACAGACTGGCCCTTCGGGACTATCGTCATATGGAAGCGATGCATCAAACACTGTGGTATATGGTGTCAAACCATCATCAGAATCTGATTTTAAGCCTGTTTATCCCTTGGAAGGTCAACTTTTCGGTGAAACAACAAGTAGCTCTGCGACTTATTCTCCAACATCGATGTACTTAGGTTCAAACAATAATGCAGATAATCAGGAAGACATGATTAAATATGAAGAAAATTCAAATAAATCTGAGGCGGATAATCAGTTTGTAGTAGGAAACGTTCCAAAAGAGTTTTCAGATTCTGCCACACCCGCTGTGGTACCTGAACATGGACCAAGAAAATTAAGGGAAAAACGCAGCGTTACTTCAGCTTCATTAGAAGAACTTTTGAATGACCCTGATTTTGATAAAGACCCAGTAATAAGTAATGAAATTGACGATTTTCAAAACAATAAAATGCCCATTAAAACTCTTGACAGTATTTCAACACCTCACACCGAACCACAAGTCAGTTTGCCAGAACCCACAGATGCTTCAGCTAATGAGGGCTTAAATTTAACAAACAGTGATGTTAAAAGTAATGACTCCAATAACGTAAATACAGAAGAAACCGAGGGAGATAAAATGAGTTCTGTTCCCTCAACAGATACAGAAACCCCAAATACAGATCTAGACGATTACGTAGAAAATATTTCAACTGTTCCAATAAATAGTGAAACAACAACAGAAGCTGAGTTATATGACGAGCCAGAAACTACTACTCAGTCTGTCAGTGTTTCTGAAGACCCTTCGACTTTTACTACTACTGACGCTAGACGTATAATTAAATTAAATAAATCAACAACTGAACAAACCATGACATATCAAACTGAACCTGATACTGAAATTAAAACAACATCGGAGATAAAAGCTGATACTATTGGTATTGTACTAAATACACCCCCACCTACAGAGCAGCCTAAAGAAGGTTCAACAGCGAAACCTTCAGATGAACCTGCAGAAAGTGTAACAGAAAGTACAGATTTTTCGTCACAGTTCGGAATTTATTCATTACTTCAAAAAATTGTGGTTTTTAAATTAAAACTCGGTCTTGGACTTATACAAAGTACGGTAGATGTTTTAAATAAACTAAAACTTGATACTACTAGTGTACTTAATAGTGTCTAACTTAAAGTATTCGTAAGTAACTCACCGATGAATTGATGATATTTATAATTTGTCTAGGGACTTACTTTTCTTGAAAGGAGAAGAGAGTTAAAACTTTTTGTATTGTTAAATACATGTATATATGTATTGCATGTATAACATACGTTATGGACTGAAGTTCTCAATGTTAAAATACAATTTAATAGCTTGAAATACAAGAGTATACATTGAGTAAATATGAAATTATTTGTACGTTCGAAAAAAACAACTTTGCTAAAAAATACAAAATGAAATTTTTCGAAGAGAATTATTTGATTAACTTCAACTTTGCTTTATACTAGATTATACAACTGTAAGGTTTCATGAAGAAATTAATAATTTGAAAATATTCTATTACTAGTACTGTAAGTTGTTTATTCGCTGTGATTTATTGCAGACAATATTTTGATCCAAGTTAATTTATTTATTCTTTGATTGTATTTATTATATGATAATGTTAAAAATATTTTTCATACAATCATCGTATTATTTACATGATATAACCACAATATTAAAATACTCTATGAATGTTTTAAGTTAAGATTAAGTACAGGGAATGTCATTGGAGGAAAATACAATAATTTTATAATTTCAGAATGTTGTCCTCGATTCTGAGCTTGAGGGAAACCTACTGAATTTATATTGTGATAAGAAATATTAAAGGAATGTTTACTTTGGAATTTAAAGTCTTAATTTGTAAGATAATATTACTTATTACTATTTTACTATAACGTGAGTAGAACGCAATTTGTAACACAAATCGAAGAAGAACGGTATGTGTTTCTGCTTTCAAAGCAAATAACACAATTTTTATACATTTTGTAAATATTGGAATAAAGACTTTCTATAATTTTGTTATGTTTTTTTTTTGTATAATCCTCGACTTGTTCGCAGAGACAAGTTATTGAGTAGCGATCTGGTACTACTAAAAGCACTATTTAATGTGATTCGACGACCTAGCGGAGGCCGGCGGATACAGGGAGCACATGAACTGGTTGATGTGGAGAGCCTCAAGGGTGGCCTACATCCAAAATTGGACGTTGATTTCTAGTTGAAGTCACATTTTTTGCTAAGAAACATAGTTGTAGTTCCCATAGTGTGTATGTATACGTTTAAATAAATTGGGAACTGTATATGTGATGTACAAACTATCTACATCACCCGAAGGTTGACTGGAAGAGAATGCCCTGGGCATTAAGTCCCGCCGATGTACAATTGTAGTGCATAAAGTTTATAAATAAATAAATGAATAAATAGTTCTTGAAATCTTCTTCATAAACAAGCTTAGCAATTTAAGTAAGTTACATAAATTAAAATGGTAGGACTGCAAAGACGGATTTTTTGATGGACATAGGATATTGAGTTACACGCCATATCCAAATAGATACGAGAAAGCCCATCGTCATCAACAGTCCTTAATAGTCATCTGCTGGATATTTTTTAATGGAATAGCGGGCAAACGAGCAGACGTATAGCCTGAGCGATACCGCCATCCATTTCCCACCCGCAACACCAGAGGCGTAACAAGTGCTTTCGCGAGTGTTATAACTCGGTGTGTTCGTGGGCCACTGTTGTTGATCCTGATGTACAGGAGCACAGTGGTGGCCGCTCACTCACTCGGTAAAACGTAGCGCAAACTTTTCCATTCTTAGATTTCCCCTTGAAAGAGGACGAGAGAGAGACGTCTTTTTGCAGGGATGTTGCCCTGCGTATTTCTGCTCCCTAACTTTCCATTTTGCTAAAAGTCATGGTCCACTCTCTTGGAAATAACTAACTATAAATCAGTTCATAGTAGCGAGTAAATTCTTCATATTATAATTTCAGTATCTCGCTAGACGTACTAATTCTAGTAGGTAATATCCTATTAATATTATAAACGCGAAAGTTTGTAAGTACTGTTGGATGTTTGTTACTCTTTCACGTATAAACTATTGAATGGATTTTAATGAAACTTTACAATAATATAGCTTATGCATCACAATAACACAAAGACTACCATTTATAAAGATACTAGCTTCGCCCCACAACAACAAACGCGGGTAACTCTAATGAATGGATTTGCATGGATCTATACAATAATATAACCTATACATCATAACAAAATATACGTTAATATAGGCTAATACTCTCGCTGTGACTCAATATCCTGCTTTCGATGTTGAATCTGAGTAAAAAATATGAATGTTGAACTTTTCTATGATTAGTTTACGTTTTAATTCTCACAAGTACAGTTATTTAGACGAACTCTTAACATGTTTTTGAACGCGAACAAGAGTTTTGAGACGCTCATAGCCCAGATGCACTCGGTGATTAGAAGCAATCACCGAGGTTAAGCAACGACGGCGCGGTCAGTACCTGGTGGCATGATACCATAAGCATCTCCGTGATGATAGTTTGGCAGATTCTATTCCTGAACAAGATCCTTTTTTTCCGTTTATGTATCTTTATATTAATAAATGAAGCAAAAACTTTGGCCCCTTTTTAGAAAAATTGCGCGGACGGAGGAGTATGAAACACACTTATACTTTATATGTAGGAGAAGTGCAGAACGCTAATATTTTTCAATAATAATGTTTATAAAGTACATTAAATCAACAAATAAAACGTTACACACACAACCGTGCATTTGAAACACACATACAAAAATTATTTATGTCAAAGTCAAACTATTTTCTTCTTTTGATGATATGGCAACCAGTCGGACCAGCTATTTCTGCCAATGTTAAGTATTTAATGTCTTCAATTCTAAGTCTTCCAAGTCTTCAAGTCTTCGTCGTGATGGAATTAATGATAAAAAATATAAAAATGTGGATGTCATGACATGGGGACCGTCTTTCGCAAAAACAAAAAACGATCTCCAAAGTCAAACTAAAAAGATGATTATTTTTTTGTCTATACTGTCATACTGGATGTCAAAATTAACCGTTATGAAATCTTGGATTAAAGAAGTGTAATAGCCTTTGACAAAAGAAATTCTAAATAGTTTTAACTACAAATTTAAAAGAATTATAGTCGAATTTCGACCTCTAGGCGAACACTTAATTTACCTAATAATATATGCATTTACGTTCTGAAGATATTAATGGCTTTTTAAAATTATAATATCTGCCACTGATCACGAAAGATTCCAGAAGAAGATTACAAAGAATTTCAGAAAAAAATGATATAGCAGCTTTGGGAAGAATTCTATAAAATACAAAGCGCCATCTATTCAATAACGGCGGTACTGTTACTAAATCGTTGTAAGCGAATGCCTCGAAAGCCTATAATAGTATATAGATGTTCTTCTAGATGGCGCTTTTACAAGCAAGGTCTTATGTGAAACAATTGTAGAGTATTTCAAACTTTTATGGTAATGGTACAAGTGGGTACTATTTCTTTTCTTTAAATAGGACGTAAAATATGTGAATTTATAAAACCGTATAAACATCAAATGTAGAAGCAATATTGTTATTAATTATTTTATAGTTTCTTTTATCACCATTACCATGAAATGGCATGAATAACCCCTTGCAGTCCACAACTAGACGTAGGCATTTCTTTAAAAAGAGGATAAACCGTAACTATGGCCATATTATTTACCGATTTATGATATATTATTAGTATGGAGCCATAATCGATATACATAATATACTAAAGACAGTATGACATCTTTGAATACAGGCTGTATTAATACGAAAATAATTGAAAATTTAGGTCAAACTAAGCTTTACTGCAGAACTAATTGTTTTCCAGCACTAAAACAACTTTAATAGATACCTAAATTCATTTTATACGGTGCTAATACAAGCTGGAGACATTAAGAGCACATTTTTAACGTCCCCGAGATAATAAAAGCGAACTAAAACCTTTTCCCCCAGTAATAAGGCGATCCAAAGTTAACACTCTGATAGTTGTATAATAAACCTTCGCTGCGGTCACGGGGAGGGTTAACCTAAAGGGTTAAATCGTTAAATGTTATGACATTGTTTGAGCGTTTTATGTGAATTGAAATTGTTAGTTGTGAGGGATTGTAATTATATAAACGCTTTAATAGTTTCTGGCATTTGTATACAAAATAATGACTTGCAATTTTCTTCATATCTATGAGTGTTAAACGAGAGAACGATCTTTCAGTTGGGAGAGCCACGCTACGGCATGCATGGGCCGGCTCGACCGGAGTGATACCACGGCTTCACAGAAAGCCGGTGCGAAAGAGCGCCTGCGCTGTTTCACCGAGTGAGTGAGGATACCAGAGGCCCATAATCCAACCCTTCTCCTCATCCCTCTCTCCACCCCCCAAGCCCGGCATCGCACTTGTGACGCCTCTGGTGTTGCGGGTGTCCATGGGCGGCGGTAATAGCTTACCATCAGGCGATACGTCTGCTTGTTTACCCCCTATTCCATAAAAAAATAAAAAAATACTGTGTACTTACCTTACGTTAATATTATTTACCTTTTACAGGCGGCTCCGTCTGTGTGTATGTTGGAAGTCACGCTAAAGAGTAGCCTTTGTTCTTCCTCAAGAATCACAGCATCTCCAATTAAAATTTCAGTATAATCGGTGAAGCGTTATTTGCAGACAGGTACAAAGAGTTACTTTCCAATTTATAGTGATTTGTGTAATGACTGCCTCGGTGGCGCAGTGGTAGCGTATGGGGCTGCTGTGCATGAGGTCTCGGGTTCGATTTCCGGGTTGGACTAGATGTTTGCATGATCTATATATATTTGTTTCAAAGTTTGGGTATTTACTATGTATAATATGAATGTATTTCCAAAAAAATATGTATATTTATCAGTTGTCTAGTACCCATAATACACGCTCAGATTAGCTTGGGACTAGATAGCATTATGTGCTGCATGTCATTATTATATTGTAGTATTAGTTAGTATTGAAGTATTTCTCCTTCTGCTTATACAAAATTCTCCAAATATTTTTGGAAAAAATAAGCACTTCAAATTAAGAACGGTTCCACAAAGGTTTGTTTATCTTTCATTTCATCAATTAAAACAGTATCGCAACTTGTTCAGTATTAGCAATACCTACGTACCGCTTTTGTATTTAAATCGGGTCAAAATCGTTCTCTAGTTGTGAACAATAGGTCTTAATTTATTCCGTTGGGTTAATTTCGTATACAATTTTGTTAGCCAAAGGCTTGGATGGGACGCTGCGGTTTTTAGTACCGAAATTTGATAAGTGTCTCTAAGGGATGCGAATAGTGGAACGATTTGTAGTGTAATTAGTTTGTATTGAGGGTCATGATTAATAGCTTTCGTTCGAGAGTTTCCTTTTCGTGGTTCCGTTTATAAATGAGGGTATTACATTTGTATTTCCTATATTTCTTCTACTCAGATTGAAGATTGAATAAAATGGATTCTTATGCAACTGTAGACAATGTTATTTTAGGTGAAAGGATTATCAAAGGACTATGACCGGTTGGGGTATAAGAAGTTACCTAATACCCAAAGTCGTAGATATTATAGGTAACTTCATTAAGTCCTTTAAGCAGCGATCAATTAAAGATTAAGTATTTGATACCCTATGGCACAGTCAGAAGGTTCTTGCTTTTGGAACTCTGAAAAAAACATATACATCATCATCATTAGCCTATCGCAGGCCACTGCTGGACATAGGCCTCTCCAAATACACGCCACTTAGTTCGATTTTCAGCTTCAAAATATATTCAAGTGGTGTATATTTTTTGTCAACTTTTCCTAATTTACTACAAAATAGTTATAAAGTAATTAATATTTTTAGTATTCTAAATTAAGCATATTATATAATAACCATTTCTCATATTTCTCTATGATTCCAAATAAGGTAGGATATACATACATATAATGAATAACTGCCTCAAGAAAAAATCATCATGTCCAAAGCATAATTTCATAACGCGGCTCTGAATCGAACTCTGGCCTTGCTGGATCGTTAACTACTGAGCCAGACAATAATCAGTAACTTCTATCAACAACCCATAATATCCCACGCCTGGGCTCGGGTCTCATCTCAGTAGAGGGTTAAGGCCAGACGTCCCCACGCTAGCTAAGTGCGGGTTGGGGAATTACCAACTTACTTTCTTATAACTAAATTAAAATTGGCTAACGATGCGCAAATATAATTGTGTGCCGTAATCGGTACGATATTGTGATATTAATTAAAATTGGTCGGGTTTAATGTTGTGTGACCAACACAAAAGGGATGGGGGCCGCATTCAACCGTGATTGCATGAATAAAATTTATTAGAAATGGTGGTCACCGCGTGACTATTGTATTGCTTAGCTCAAATTTATTGTATTTTTTTCGTGCTTTAGTCTTTTTTATGACTTGTTTTGTGACATTTTTGATTGTATGTGTAACTATGTAATACTAGCTTTTGCTCGCAGCTCGCTCGCAATCAGTACACGAGGGCGCATCAAAGAGAAGCATATGTCCTTTGACAAGAATCAAAGTATTTCCATGTCAAATTTAAACGATATCAGTGCATCGGTTTTAGTCGTGAACTCGTAACAAACATACATAACATGCATGAAACGGACACAAGCATACATGAAACAGTAACCGACCGACGGACCAACAGAATTTCTTTCAAATATTACTGTGGTAATGGATTGCCCAGAATGAAATATATTTATATACTACTTATATATTAATACAACAAGTTACGAATTATTTAAAATAAAAATAAAATATGTGCCATCTTTAATAAATTCAGGTATTACTTATTTGTTATTTTTTTTTTAATTTTAATGTACCCAGTGTGATTCTCACGACTAAGACGAATCTGTTGACACTACTCACATAAAAATACTTCATAATTTTCATTATTATTACCTCATAAATATTGTTTTATGTTTTAAGAAGAATGCTAATGGTTTTCGAGTGTATATATGAATATTTCTTTGACACGCCCCAGAGCCTAAACGGCTTGTCGTATTTTTATGTGAGTGGTGTCAATAGATTCGTCTTAGTCATGAGAGGGACCCTGGGTACATCACAATAAAAATAAATTAATAGTTCGTTATTTGTTCACTGTTTTTATTACACTTTTATATTCAGATTGGTTTAAGTCTAACTATTGCTATTTGTCATGAGTCTGCCTATGGGAGAACAGGAATATAATTTGATTTCATGAGAAAACTTTGAATTTTGAAACTAGTCGAGCAACATATGTAGTGCTATTCCCTATAATGTTAGTTTAAACTACATTGTGACCCACTTCATCAGCATAGTTCATTAAATCAACAAATTACGTGTTAAAAACTCTTTGAGAATAGTCACAAACGGAATCGTGAGGGGAGCTAAATAGAATAAAATGCGAATACTATGGAATCGTTACCGCTGTGTGTAATGTGCCGAAAGGAGGGCTAGGTTTTAAAAGACACGGAGACGCATTATATAATATCTATAATGTAAGCGAGATTACATGCAATACTTGTAAGTAGAACTAGAGAAATATACTTAATCTGATACTTGCAACCAAATAATAACAGCACCAATCTCGCTTTTACAGTCTTGGCTGTTACTGTTCTGAAAATTGCATGCAAATCTTTGTGTTTCATACCAAATAATTTTTAGGTCATTAGAAGTTTAAAAACAAGTTTTATTTTGAGAACTATTTACAAAATGATTCCTCTAATGACGATAACACTTTATAATAATATGTGGTTTGTCAATACAAGACGATTTTTTATATGGGTGCTTGGAACAGGGATTTAAAAAAATCTATCTGACTACTGTGGGAGACATCCTTACATTATGTAGTTTTTGTTTTATTGCTTTCGTTACATAAATATTAAATGCCCACAGCACTAAGAAGTTCGAATAAAGCAGACGGACGAACAGACAGAACTAAATGTGCTGAACCCAAAGGGTCGTAGTTCATACGGAACCTTTGAAAGTGTTTTAATTTTTCCAGGATTAGAATTCATAGTGACAGATATTCCAATGGCGCTTAGCCATAGGATAGGACCTTAATTTCTAGGATCCCGCTTTATCCTTTGGTTATTAAAATAGTAAGACTCGCTGTTGGTCCATCTGTCACTAGGTTGTATCTCATGGAGCCCCATGCAACAAACCCTTTTTTTTGCCTGTTTTTTTTTAATAATGGTTGGAACCTTCGTGTACGCATTCCGACTTGCACTTGGCTTGTTTTAATTTAATTTCCCTCATCTCACTATTCGACAATAATGCATGTTATATTCAAGTAACTTTATGCCATATCTTACGGTGCGAACCAATTTCAATTTAATTATTACATACTTGAGTTTAATTATTACATAAAAAACTATGACTACTCGACTCCACCTCTGTTCTATATCACCAAAACTGATGTAATAAATCTGCATTCGTCGATACATTGTCGACAATTCACGGCCGTGTCGCGGTCGAATTGTCCCCTCTCACGATCCTCTTGTCGCACAAGAATTACGATGACAGCTAACACCAAAATTTAATTTATTTTGAAAGTGTGTGATATTTTTCCTGTTGCTTTATATACAGATGTATGGGTAACAGAAGTTGATGTAGGTACATTTTGTGGTGTAGGGAAAATAGTTTCGTAGGCGAGGTTCGCTTTGTCTGTGTAAATGAGAGGTTGTTTTTATTTCTGTGTAATTCGAGGGCTGTGTTAAAGGTGATTGCGATATTTTGACGAAGCTAAAACACTTTCCTATTCATTGTGCAGGCTTTTGTAGGCCGACTGCGGAAGAAGGATGGTTATGTTTTATATTTCTTTGGCACGCCCTAGAGCCTAAACGGCTTCTCGTATTTTTATGTGAGTGGCATCAATAGATTTGTCTTAGTCGTGAGAGTGATACTAAGTACATCAAAATAAAAAAATGACTAATAAAGATGGCAGTTATTGACTCAGTCGGCTTTATTAAATAATCTTGTTTGGTAGTGTTGTTATAAATTTGTATAGTATATAGTTATCGTGTCATGTGGTTGCTCACGATGAACTTTGAAACTATCTAACCGATTTATACGTTTTTTTTAAAAGTTTTTTTTGCTGGCATGCCTAAGACAGTATAGTTAATAACACGCTTAGTTTATTAAGAGCCGAGTATGATTGAAAGGAGACGCAGAGAACGTAGCGTAGGTAAGCTTACTACTTACTGAGAGCCCGCCCCGGCTTCGCACGGGTTGATATAGGTATTTACCAGAAATATGTCGGACCGCCTCAGGGAGGTGTTGGACGCTAGCTTGGCGTCCGGACGCTTCCCTGAGTGCTGGAAGAGCGGGAAGCTGGTCCTGTTGAGGAAGCCGGGACGGCCTGCCGATTCGGTCGCGGCCTACAGGCCCATCGTGTTGCTGGACGAGGCGGGCAAGTTGTTCGAGAGGGTGCTCTCTGCCCGCATCGTCCGGCACCTCAGCGAGGTGGGCCCAGACCTGTCGGACGCCCAATTCGGGTTCCGAGAGGGGCGTTCGACGGTCGATGCCGTGGTGCGCCTGAGGGCCGTGACCGAAGAGGCGGTGAGCTGTGGCGGCGTGGTGTTGGCGGTGTCTCTGGACATCGCCAACGCCTTTAATAGTCTGCCATTCAGCTGCATCAGGGAAGCACTCC
>PKRV01000262.1:1137235-1294225 GCA_003709505.1 Hyphantria cunea
AAAAAAAAAAAAAAAAAAAAAAGGTATTTACCAGAAATAAATAAATTAGTTAAATTATATTTCATAAACAACGAATATTGCAATCCTAGTTATAAAATTGTAGTTACCATTACAATAATTATATGCGATGGAATTGTCCGTATAGGTGCCTGGAGGTGTTTTTTCTATTTATTACGATTAAGCAAATTTTTCGTGAGTAGGGTTTTGATGAGACGCCCAACTTATATTCCTACAAAAATTCTCGATTGTGATATCTGACAGACGTAACAGGGATAAAATAAGTCGTCTTGACGTAAAAATTGAACTGGGATCCTGGACTAAGTACAAATGTCGCCCCTAAAATTTCACTTACATTGGATTACGTTTTATTCAGCAGCTTTTCGCAAAGTATAGGATATTATTAAGTTTAGTTAGTCTAGCGGTTCGCGTATGCGAATGAGGGTTTGCTTCCCGGTTTGAGCTAAAAGTATTGTCGAGTTTTTCTGATATAAATCCGATCCGAATCCGATAATATGATTCCGGAGTTTGGATGTTGGGGTCCTAACCCCGTGCCTCGGAGAGCAAATAAAGCCGTTGGTTCTGCCGGATAGACGTCCCTTCGGATTACGGATCCTTCGCTTACGAAGGAACAGAGAGTGCATCTGTGTTTGCGTACACACTTGTGCACTATAATCAACTAGGATTACATCTCAATTGTTAACCAATAATGAAAATACTGTTTTTAAACTAATTTATAAGTTTTATACAAACATCGTAACCCAACTCAATGCGGCCTTTAGATCCCATATTAGGTAGAACCTATACTATGCTCATTAGACTGCCGTTTGTTTGTTTTTCCAGGCCATTTCTGCACTTAACCTCTTGGTTGGGCCGTAGTACGTGTTCTTACTATTACCATCCCAGATCATCCCAGAAGCACAGTAGCCTTTTCAGGATACTACATGTCTCCCGGAGGGATGTCGACTGGAAGGATGTCTGCCCATCGATCTGCCACAATTCTACATTCTGTGAGAACATGTCGCGGCGTTTCTTCTGCCCCCTATGCATTACCTGCACAGAGTCAGGCAGTCTGTTTCGCGTATAGTAAATAGGTACTTGTCTAGGGGACCATGCCAAGTCAGGATACCTTCCTGAGATATATAGATACCTTTTCAGTCTAATCACGTTGCGGGCTAGTCTTTTTGATGCTACCGGAACTGCACTCTTTGTTTGCCATCATCCTTTGTTCCTCCATTCTATTTTATGTTGTTTTTCGGTATTAGCACACCAGACAGCAGATACGTATATTATAGATATTTTACATTGAGACATAGCATAAGTAATCAGGCACATCGTGCAATATTCGTCCTGGTTGGAAATCGAACCCATGACTTTCGGATTTGCAGTAATTGAATTTAAAGAAAATATATTAAAATTTGAATATGAAACAAAAACTTTACGCAATTGCTGTTATTGTATGCCTTGTTGGTCTAGCGATTAGCGTATGCAACTGCCGAACAAGGTCTCGGGTTCGATTCCCAGGTTGCAAGCGGACCAAATGTTTCTATGATCTGTAAATATTTGTTTCGGAGTTTGGGTGTGATCTATGTATAATGTGGATATATTTACAACAAAAATATATAAGTATTATTATAAAAACTCTGCTTGGTTTGAAGCTAGATGGCGTTGTGTGGAAAATATCCGAAATATTTATTTCTTTTCTGTCCTCTTGTCTGAATTATGTAGACTTACATAATACGGTGCCTTTAAAAACAAAAAAACGGTTATATTCTATTCGAAAACACTTATATGTAAAATACTACCACGGTGGCGTAGTGGTAGCGAATATGACAGTAGTGCTAAAAAAAATGGCCAGGAGCGAGTCGGACTCGCGCACCTATGGTGCTAAAAATTAATGCTTTTCGTATTTGTTCCTTTTTTGTGATATGAGACGTTGCTTTGTACCAAATTTCAAGATTTTGAGTACACGGGATTCCCTTACGAGTGGCGAAAATTTGTAGTATGAACGGCTTATTACATGATCTAACTAAAAATTTATGCCTTTCACATTTTTTCCTTTTCTGTGCAATAACACGATGCTTTGTACCGAATTTCAAGATTCTGAGTACACGGGATTCCCTTACGAGTGGCGAAAATTAGTAGCATGAACGGCTTATTACATGATCTAACTAAAAATTTATGCTTTTTGCAATTTTTCCTTTATCTGTATCAACTTGATATCTCCACGCGTTCCTGATAAAAAGGGTCTTAACAGACAGATAGACGGACAACAAAGACATCCTATCGGTTATATAGGGTTCGTTCGTACGTACGGAACCCTAATAAACATAAGTTTAATAATTTTTAACTATTCTTAACGCTACACAAATTACTTTTAAATGTTGCGCATTGTATGGACATAAAATCGATTAGGTTTTATTACACGAACGTTCCAATATCGTATAGAATGGATCTACAGTTAGGTACTCGTTAAAATCATTTAGGCCTTAATGTATTCGACAATTTCCTTTTAGAGATCCTTCTACTAGAATTGAAATGATGATAATTTCTAAAGCCCCGAGTTTTTTACGTGAAAAAGTCTGCTATTCATGTAATTAAAATAAAATAAATAAAAAATAAATAAATATGTAAGACATTTTAACACACAACGCTATCTAGTCCCAAACTAAGCAGAGCTTGTACTATGGGTAGTAGATAACTGATTTTAATACTTATATACTTATTTTTGTAAATATATACATATTATACATATTATACTATGTAAAATATGTATGTATTTACAAACACCCAAACTCCGAAACAAATATTTGCAGATCATACAAACATTTGGTCCGACTCAGGAATCGAACCCGAGACCTCTTGCACAGCAGTCGCATTCGCTACGATTGCGCCACAGAGGCAGTCAATAATTTATATATTGCTATACTTTATATATTGTAATTAAGCATTAGGAAGACAAACGTGTACCACGAAAACAATAATTTATATATCAATCACATCCCGAATATTCATGTTATTTGATTAGCTAACTCGTTAACCGTCCATTTCTTCGACTTGATTTACAAATACTATAATTTTTAACTGATTTTTTCAAATCATAATAAGATATATATGGTCTATATCACTTCTGAATAGTGTATCTTTACTACTAGTGAAATAATTCAGGATCGGATAAGTACTTCAGAAAATCCCTACAACCATACTAAGTTAGAAACTTTACCTCTTTATAATATTAGTATAGGCTAAGTTTTGTCTGTTATGTTCCTTGTGGATAAAGAAAAACAAATTCTTTCTGGCCCATACACAAATATTCATAACATATTAGAGCGTACTCCTTCTTAAAAGCCCGGCAATGCACTTGTGACGCTTCTAGTGTTACGGGTGTCCATGGGCGGCGGTAATCGCTTATCATCAGGCGATACGTCTGCTCATTTGCCACATAAACCATTAAAAAACATATACATAACATGATTTTTAAGCTTGGAAATATTTAAACATACTTCAGACTTTTTTAAATAATATCGCCTTTATGGTAGTCTTCTATCGTCTTTATCATATAGAATGTTCTGAAAAGTTCTAAAAGCTTGGAAGTTACTGTTACAGGGTGAAATAAATACGTTAGTAAACTAAGTCGTTCAGCTTTTCCTTCCGAGCAGACAAAAACTGGAACTCATTACTATCGTGTCGTGTGCACGTGTTTTCCTCCCACTATGATCCAAGGTCGTTTAAGCGGGGCATGAAAAAGCATCTTACTAGGCCAACATAGTGTGGCCCACTATGCTGCATTATCTGCATTTGCAATGAGTACAGTGCCCGCCACCTTTAGATTGTACTCAAGCTTCTCACCAGGCAAAGCATTTTTTATAGATTTGGAAAAAACTTTACATGGGCCGCCTCGACCGGAATGATATCTCGGCCTCACAGGAAACCGGTATGAAACCACGCTTGCGCTGTGATTCACTAAGTGAGTGAGGATAAAGGAGGATCATACCAAAAATCATGGATCGACACAAACTAACGCCACAGCAAGTACTGAATTATCAAGGTAAATTATGTGAAAACACCGAAATCTATTGCCCGCTTTTGTTGACCTATAACATCCAGTTTCCAAAGTGCGTAGAGCCTTATGAGAGAATACTGGCAAGGAAACTCATGGCCACTGTTTTTAAAAGTCAGATATTCAGCTACAATGGTGTTAGTATTACATGAAAGGTAAAGAGTATGCAAGCTTTTGCCACCTGAATATCAATTTATTAAATTGGTGCAACAGATAACGTACCAACAAAAAACACTCAGTGATAGGTACTGTTGAAGTCTGAAGATATCAAAGGTAGACTAGATTGAATGAATTTTGAAGATAATAGCCGTGTTTTTTTTCAGCGGTTTCTATTATCACGAAACCTTAAAATTATAAATGTAAAAGAGCCTACTATTATGATAATATAATTTGAAGGTCGATCCGCAGGCAAACAGCAGAGCGTAATAAATAACAATTACTAAAATCTAAAAGCCAGTCTGTCGGGAACAGGGCTCATAAAATAAGAAGAAATATACAGAACCTTTGTATATTAATTTTTTCTCTATTCTATCGACAAAGGGTTTTCCACCACGGGGGATTAGAAGAGTTTTTATTAAAGCACCCGCCGACAAAAAATTATGATGACATCACCAAATGAGATAAATGTATCGCTTGTTTTTTGGCTAAAATTTATTTTGTTGTTATTAAATTGAGCGTTGTGTATATTATTACGAAAAAGTTACTGACTGCACGGTTGGCCTAGTGATTGAAGCGGTTGGGTCCGGATGGCGTAAGAAAGCGGTTCCCGGATCTCTCCCGTCTCAGGCGCAGAGTGGCACACCGTGTGGTTTTAGTCGGTTCGATTCCGACACACCGCCCCGCCGCAAACCCCGGTGGGGTGAAGGCCCGAGGCGGTTTCTAAACGTTAAAAAAAAAGTGATTGAAGCGGTCGCCACGCCGCTTCTACTCCGCCAAGTGTTGTGAGTTCAAATCCTACAAAAGACAACACTTTGTTTGATCCGTTAATTGTTGTTCCGAGTCTGGGTGTTCTGTGTGTCTGTTTTATGAATGTATGACACAGAGTGTATGCTCCTAAAACGGGAAGTTGTCTTAAAAGAAAATATTTATACAATTCCGGTTTGTGTTGTTTGTTATCTCCTTCACTGGTTTAGATACTAACTCGTGTCTAGTGAATTGCTTTGTCGACAAGTACTACTATTCTTCTAAGATGACCTGTTAGAAACAGGTAACATTCACTACAGATAAAGAGATCTTAAAACCGTCAGTACTCCTTGCTTGACTTAACTTCACTTCGAGCTTTTGTATCCAGAACCTTTTAGTACTATTGGCTCCATCAGCTTTTCATAGCTATACGTATTCCTACGGCTCTTCTGCTACTACTATTAATAGATGATTTCATTGCCCAGTCTATAATCAAAGCAAATTATAATTATGGACCATGTGAAAATGTACGCTAAACGCTAAGTCTTACAATTGTTTTTCACTTTGTCTAATCCGAATAGTATAATATCTACTAAAAGTATTATAGAGCGAACACGCCAGAAGGTCAATGCTCAATTATAAACGAAATTTATAACGCAACCTACAAGAAAAAATATTTGAGAAGTAGCTACGTCACCACTTTAATCATTATTTATATATAAATTGGCGTGGGGCTTGTCAGAAACAGGCCTCACTTTCATATGTTACTTCCTCATAAAATATAAAAGAAACATGTTAAGAAAAAATGAAATATAAAAAAGTCATTGGTTTTATGAAGTATAATAAATAAATAAATATTTTTTCGGACATTTTAACACACAACGCCATCTAGTCCCAAACTAAGCAGAGCTTGTACTATGGGTACTAGACAACTGATATTATTACATATATATATATAAATATTTTGTAAATTCATACGTATTATACATAGAAAACACCCAAACTCCGAAACAAATATTTGCAGATCATACAAACATTTGGTCCGACCCAGGGTTCGAACCCGAGACCTCATGGACAGCAGTCGCGTACGTTACCACTGCGCCATCGATGTAGTATCTAAGGAAATAATATATCAAATACTAAGTGTAATAAAATGTATAATTCTATTCCTTTCCAATGTATAACATCTAATTGACTGCCTCGGTGGCGCAGTGGTAGCGTATGCGACAGCTGTGCTTGATGTCTCGGGTTCGCTTTTCGGGTTTACCAAATGTTTGTATGATCTATAAATATTGGTTTCGGAGTTCGGATGTTTTCTATATATAATATGTATATATTTACAATGATAAAATAAGGGATATATGTATTAATATCAGTAACACAAGCTCGGCTTAGCTTGGGACTGGATGGCGGTGTGTATTAGATGTCCGAAATTATTTTTTTTTAATACGACAAGCCAGACAGGCTTTTGGCGTAGTGAAGAACCGCAACAATAAAAATATTGCTAATAAATTGTTATCTTCAAAGGCATATATCAAAATCGGTTTGATCTCTAGATCCCCACACTAGAATGTCCCGTGTCGTGGGAATGCTTTGTGAGTAATGTAACATGTTATTTTAGTTGATTGTTAAACTTTTTCACGTTGATTGTTATAAAGACTTTATACTCATTATTTCTATTTATAATTTCGATGTTTTTTGATACACGTTCCGCAGTGGATTCATGTCTATTATAAATATTGAATACTTTTGTTACATCGAGTTCTATGACGTTATAATTTTTCGCGCCACAAACTAACTACAGTATAGTTAATCTAAAAGTTGTCCTTTTTATGGAATAGCAGGAAAATAATATATAAAAAAAGGAAAAAGCCTTTGGGTGATGGAGAGGGGGATTGGGAGGGGTTGGGGTATGGGCCTCCGGTATTCTCACGCAGCCGGTGGCGTTCTGTGAGGCCATGGTATGGGGAAGGGTATGGTGAGGGGGATAGGGGGATGGTGAGGGGGATAGGGGGCATTGGATTGGGGTATGGGCCTCCGGTATCCTCACTCGCTCGATGAAACACAGCGTAAGCGCTGTTTCACACCGGTTTTCTGTGAGGCCGTGGTATCACTCCGGTCA
The DNA here is from genome assembly GCA_003709505.1 of Hyphantria cunea. Classification (NCBI taxonomy): domain Eukaryota; kingdom Metazoa; phylum Arthropoda; class Insecta; order Lepidoptera; family Erebidae; genus Hyphantria; species Hyphantria cunea. Next base: position 1,144,318 of record PKRV01000262.1, read on the forward strand.
AGCCTGCCCATTCAAGTCGGAGCAAGGCTCTCACTTCCTTATCCTATCCTATAAAATATTAAAGACCATGATAAGGCTGCTCTTTTCACTAACGGTACCTGGATGACCGAAATTTTCTCGGTGTTTTTTTGGATAAATTTTCATCAAGCTACAACAATTTACGCTTTCCAGAGGAGGTTAGAGGCACTTATAGCAGTGTTCCCTTCGGTGATTACAAACAATCACCGAGGGTAAGCAACGTCGACGTGGTCAGTGCCTGGATGGGTGACCGCTGGTGGCACGACACCATGAGCATTTCCGTGATTCGGAGGTCACGTAAATCAGTCGGTCTCGGTTATTATAATAGGATAATAATCGACATCAACAAACAAGCTTAGTTGGAGACCTTTAGGCGGCTTAAAGACATCCAACAGCAAGATTACGTAGCCACAATGTTGTATAGCCAATCCCCAACTCGCTCTCGGCCAACGTAGAGACACCTGGCTTTAACCTTCTCCTGAGAGGAGATCCGAGCATTTGTGTTGTTGAATAAATATTAAATGTCGAGAAAGTCATTGGAGCTGTTTCCTAAATTCAGTATATATACAAGAATTGATCGCTCAAAGGTTTTATAACAGATTATTGTTTTCCTACTCATCGTGAATAATATAGAATACCTATCTATTTTAGAATATTTATTACCTACATCATTCACACCTCCAACTCCGTCCACTGTTCTAGACCATTTTAGAGCAAGCTGGGGCCTGAGGGTACACAAAAACTTGGGGTTACACTTGGGGACGATTAGGGCACATGACGGAAAACAGAAACTTTACTTTCGTGTTACTGTTCTGTATCGTACTTTGTGAACCGTCCCTGTCGCCGGGGTTTAAAAATGACAATAATGTGGGTCACACATGACAAGCATCTTATTAACCTCTTCATCTAAACTCATTAAAGATGGGTTCCCGTAGGTAGGTAGTGAAATTGGTGGGAACATGCTCGTATCCACTTGATCGCAAATCGGATACCTTGGTGATTACTACAGAACTGAGAAATACATATGTAGTTAGAAGTAAGATGTATATAAGAAAAATGTAGCTGACAAGTGGACATATGCATTGAGTAGGGTCATCTTTCTAGGTTCCTAGGTCATCTTCTAAGTTTCAAGTTTAGGTATTATGAACAAAAATGGGTTTTTGAAGTCAATTTGGTCTGAAGTCTTGGATAAGCTATGCTTCTTGTAAAAACCATTTTTAGATTACCTAGAACAACGCCATTCTTTTTGAGAATGTAGCATCTACCGTAAATTTGAAAGCAGTTAGTTTTTTAAATAAACTCACGGTATTCCTGCAAGGTTAAGCTTTTCTTAAAATTGAAAAAACAAATATTCGAATGAGGTATAGACCAGCTTGATGGAAGTGCTACTAAATCCTAACAGAAAACCTGTGTTAAGGAAATATACTTCAATAGCAAAAGACTGGCTGAAGTTGTTGCAAATATGGCAAAGCACCTGGTAATTCATAGGTCCACGATATCTAAATACATTGAAACACGAAAGTGTCTGTAATGAACTAGCTTTTGTGGATGTCTATCGGTTATAGCAGTAAAGACTAGCTTATGTATTTACTCAAGGATCGAAGTAATAAAAATGACCGTGTCCATAGAAACAAAACAGACAGACAGAGCTACTTTCAGAATTATAATGTTAAAATCTGGCAATCTTAAAAATTTTGTTTTGGAGAACGTCTACCTGTTACACTTTCCCAAAAATAAAATCGGCACCTGATTTATAAAGTCTTTTCGATAAGTGAAAGACAATAAATTTATTTCGAGTTAAGATCGAGTATATATAGTAGAATCGATCCGTCTAACGCAAACGGACCCATATCTCGGCTGACATGTCTGTAAGTAGGCCCTCAAATTGCTCTTTTGGGACTTGACCGATCACGTGTGGCGATGTCAAACTGTTTTGCTTTGAAATTGCGCTTATTAGTTTAGTTGGGGATTTGTTTATCTGACACAACTTTATATGCCTTACTTTAAAACCGATATATATAATATTCCTTGCCCTCGCTGACTGGCTGATTCAAGTGAAAGTGTATTATATTAATAGCAAGAGATATGTAATAATAAATTACTTGTATCAAAATTATCTCTAGTTCGACGCAGCTACATCATGATATAATTTTATAAAATGTAATTTACCTTCCTTGATTTTTCGCCATAATTCTAGAAATGAAAAAAAAGTTCAATTTTATATTTAGAGCACTTTCCCTGTTAAGTTCCCTGTTTAGTTACCTGTTGTTCCTTTAAACTGTTAGGGTTGGCTTTAAATCACGTGATACATCTGAACTTTAACTTTTTTTTACTCGGAATGACTACCATTAGACCTGAATGTCTAATTACAAAGTTCTGTGGAAACGCTATTGTCAGATTATTTAAGGTTTGATGTTTGTATTGTAACGTGGACCTACCAACTTACGACTCAACTTGCTTCCCGAGTAATGGAAGGATTTCAATATGTTAAAATGGAACCTGATCTACAGATTGACCAGGCTAGAGTTGCCTAATATTGCAATGTGATTACCTACTTCGTTAATACTTACACATGAATCATTCCTGAAATCCAAGCTCAGTTATAAATTCAATAGCAACTGACTGTCTGTTTTCACAAAAAAACCATCTAACTGATATAGATAAACTTCGGTATAGAGATAGATTGGACCTTGGAGAAGAATATAGGCTACTACATAACCGACATATACGCGGGTGGAGACGCAAACAAAAGCTGGTAAACATTTATTAATAAGATTATCCTGTTGTTTTATTACTAATGTGTATTAGTAACATTAATAGAAATCGAATCCTTAAATTATTAAAACTCTACGATCAGTCTAAGGTAATTCTACAAAGTTAAATGTATTCATCGCAGACGCTATACCATTAATACTAAGAGTGCTTTCGTCAATGTTATTGGTTATTAAGACAATTATTATTACTATTTTGCCTGTCTCAGATCTCGTCGTCTCGCCTCAGACTATGAAGGTCCATGTAATGGGCGATTGAGTATTTGGTAGTAAAAATAAATAAGTGTAAATTGGCCCGGTTGAAAAGTATAGCATTTCTTTTTTAACTCCGGGAATGCTTTTCGGACATAGTGTTCATTGGGGAGACGAAAAGGGGGGGTTCCGCGAAGGCCTACCTCAGAAGTTTGCTGGTCGGACCAAATGTTTGTATGATCTGCAAATATTTCTTTCGGAGTTTGGGTGTTTTCTATATTTAATATGTATGTATTTGCAAAAAAGGATTTATGTATTTATATCAGTTGTCTAGTACCCATAGTAAAAGCTCTGCTTAGTTTGGGACTAGGTGGCGTTATGTGTTAGTTGTCCGAAAAATATTTATTTACTTATAATACTATACTTACAAAAATACAAACATAAATGAAAAAGTTAAACATATAACATTTACTTCTCTTCATATTTTCAATTTTGCATTTTTAAATGTTTTTGCTACAGTCTGTTTTTACTTTTGCATAATTTTATTATGAAATTTTAAAAAGCATCTACGACTTCAATGCGTCTAATTCACGATAAAATGTAATAAGCCATATTCTTCATTACTTAATTTATAGCCCTTAGAGATGGAATATTTTCTTCAAAATTCAATGGGATCAACCTTGAGAAAATTCAACGCAATTAAGAGTGACTGACTAGCCTGAATGGCTCTGGATTTCGTGTATATTTTGTTCTATCTTAATCCTAATAAACTACATCCCAAAAGAAAAGTTTTGGAGGTTTATGTATGTATGCGCCTAAATTACTGAACCGGTTTTGGTGAAAGAGTTATCAATAGAATATTTATATTGGCCCGGCTGTCATATGCGCTAAATTTTAATAAAAGTTCTTTTACTTAGTCTGTTTGTAGTGTTCTTATTTATTTTTTTTGTTTGTTGGTTGAACTAATCAATAAACTCAGAACACATTAGATCGATTAGAAAAATATCTACACATACCCAGTTATCGATCAAGGCTAGAGGCTGCATCATCATCAAGTCACGACCAAATAGAGTAGTAATAAAAAGATATCCAAAAACGGGGTAAAAGTATTCATTTTGAAAGCTTCCATTGCATGCGCTGCACACCTAAACAGTTAAAGTTTTCAAGCTATTAACACAAAATTATATGTAACGCATAACCTTCGATCGACTGCACCAAATTTGATTGTTCTTCTTTTATATTTTTGTTATTTCCAAGACAAGGTTTGTGTAGAACGAATAAAATATATAGGAGGTGTTATATTTTCTTAGTCCGCTTAGTCGGATCCACAGCGGCTCTGCGGGAAGTTAACACGGGCTAACTAAAATAAGTTTTTCGGTAAATCAGATTATTTATTGAAAATGAATATGGCGGTATGAATTTTGCCGGGTCAACTAATAGTAAATAGACTACTAGATCTTACGAAAAAGTCGCAACTCCGTTGCTAACAATGGACCCCTTTCTCCTCTCCGTGAGGTGACGTATTAAGAATGCGGAGTGTCACCATTTATCGTATGGGTATCATGACAGTTAGCTAAGGTAGTAACCCAAAGAGAAGAACATCACTGCAAAGAGAAAGATAACTCAAAATAAACCCTAAACCCATCCATTTTATAGAAGGCCAAAACTTCCTTTCTTTGTTCAGCAGTGAAATGCTAAAGAAGATGAACCAAGTTCTTACCTGATTAGAAATGGTTTAGATTTCAGCAACCTTCAACACTTGGTAAAACTACAATAATGATATTCAACACCGGTTTTCTATAAAGCCCAGCCTTCACTGAAGTCGAGAAGACCCATTGGTGCAAAAGCATGTTTATCCTACAGATAAATATTCTCTCTTTTACCATTACTTAATTTAATATTGTTTTACTTTGCTTTGTTCCAAACTTCCGATAGTATTAAACAACCTACTTACTTATACCAACAATTATATTATAAACAGGAAGATATCTTGAACTTTGCTTTTGGAATCTCTTTTAGTAGCTAAATGTATTAAAGTTACGTTGCTTAATCCACTTGAAATTCCATCAAAGATTAGAAAGCTTGTTCCAACTTTGTTAATGTTATAAAAGATAACTGATTCAGTTTGGACACAACAAAAATAATCTTATATTAAAATTGTTGATTAATCGACAGTAAATAAGTTAATTTTTAACTAAACTGTTATTGTGCAGCAACTGTCTTAAGAAGAATAAGACAGATCAATAATTTTTTTAGTGACTACATATTTGGACAACTGCATCTTCAAGAAAAGGAGTGTTTTCCCACCCTTTAAATCTTATGAAACTAAATTAGGAAGAAAATTACGATGCATGGCAACGAGGTTTCTTTTGTGGAGAAGGAAATTGAAAAGTAATTTACCGCCAAGCTTTGAGCTTAGTTTCCAAAGCAGCTACGACTCTTAGAAGATCCATATTTGTAACAAAATACCTGAAAGAAACACGTCCTAAAAAATAATAAAAGCTCAAAGAATAGCTTACAAAGTACATTGGTACTCCTACAAGTTTAAATTCAGGCGCAAATAAGGGAAAGGGAAAATAAAAACCGTTGTCCTAAATCACTTGCAGATGACAAAACCTATGTCGAATTCGTATTCCGCTATCGACTTCGAATCATCGATGGGCTATCAAAATTGACAGACAAGAAGATTAGTATTCTTTCTACGTTTTACGAGATGCTATTTGACGTCGGATCCGACTGATTATTCTCAGATATTGTGACGTCGTCGCGACACTCGGTGCGAGACGACACTTCCTCAAGAGAAAAACTTAACAAAAGAAACGAAAGATTTATTCGAGTCCTATTACAAATTATGGACTTTAAAAGCTTCAACGATATTGAGCTATTAAAAATGTATACTCACAGTTTTCTTTCTCTAAATTGTATAATATTTTGGATAGAACTTGATGTTTCAATGAATTGTCGTTTTTATTTGCCGGGATTTAAAATATCATTTAGAACATTTCCATAAACGAATTAAATATTCGGTGGCGGGAGCGGTTGTGTTGATAAAACAGATTAAATTTCATCTGACTGCATGTTTTGATTTTTTAGATATATATATATGTAAAACAATTTTAATTATTATATCGGAATCTTAATAAAGATTGTACTAGTAAGATCTAATGAACAAAAGTTACAAGATGAACTTTGTGATTCAAAGTATATTTAGTTACCAAATAAAATACAAACATATATAATCTTTTATTGGAAAATATTTTTTTATTAAATGATAATGTTTAAATTAACCCAATGGTTTTGTAGATAATATAATATGGAGACACAATAATGATTAATGATTTTATTTTGTAGTTACTGCTTATTTTACTGAAACAACATTGAAACGTATCGCTATTATAAAATATATTTTCTTTGCATAAGGTTGAATATTTCGTTCGGATCGGTAATTTGTTTGCGTGTAAATCATTTTTAAAATTAATTTGCTAGCATAAGCAGTATGAATAAATTACTACGATGAATTTATATTAACATTATCTTTCAGTTGATTTAACAAATTTTATTGATTGTTTTCCACGAACTGAACTCAAAACATTCAGAAGACAAGAAAGAAAAATAATAATTACATTATAAACTGCCTCGTAGTGGTCGTGTATGCGAATTCGATCCCCAGGTCGGACCGAACATTTACATGATCTGATGCGTTCGTGTGTGTATTAAAAATCAGTTTCTCAAGGTATCATATCTTCTAAAGTTGTAACACCACATTAGCTGTTCAAACAGTTTGCTTATGTCTGAAACCGAATACACTCCGATACTTTAAGGTGTATATTGCATGAAAGAAATACAGTTAATAAGAGCTCAGCATAAATATTGAGCTGTCATAGTATGTTTATACAAAGAACACTGTCAGTTCCTATTGCTTCATGTCAAGACCAACGTTTTCAATTACATAGTCGAAACGCGTGGCTATTCTCCTGTTGTGGGAAATGCGTGATTTGCTTATTATGCAAGGCGGAACTGCGGTAACAATTGCGAGGAAACTCACTTATAGAGATAGGACATAGTTATAGTGTAAAAGGAATGCCTTTTGTACTAAGTATTAAGAAATGCGTACTATAATTTTATTGATGAGAATTATAAGCACTCAACAAGTATTAATTGTGCCCTTTCACTTTTAAGTCTCCGTGATGGATTGTTTTCTTCAAATAATCATTCTTCTTTATAATTTTTTTTTTAATAGTTTCATGTTTTTAGACCAAATTGTAGCAAATTCGTTCTGTCGGTCGGAATGACGAAGAGGGAGCGCCGGACTATGAGCCCGGAACCATCAAAGCGTGGATAGGAAGGACCGACTGTGTCACCTACCGATTGACTTAGTTACTCGCCGGGTACAGTTGCTTCGGCGAGTATCTGAACTGAATAGGATGGAAGGCCACAACACAATGCCACCACTGCGGGTCCGAACGCGACTCCGCCCAGCACACACTGGAGAGTTTATGGCAGTGGGAGGGTATGGAGCGAAAAGAATTACCCGCGTAAAAACCTGTTATAGAATGTGAGTCAGTATTATTATTTCAATGAAACAAATAGATATGAAGGACTTATTACTCTAGTTAGTTGCAATCCTGATGAACTTTAAGCTTTCAAACTAAATATAATATTCAGAAACCTTAGTCGTGTTCTGATTGCAATAATGAGAGTAATCAGGTAAAATTAATTTTAGAAAAGATTTTGACTAATTTAGTATCTCGTTTTACTTAAAACAATTTATTAGACTGTGGCGACTTCCACATACAGCACCAACACAAAAATATATTACAGCGCCATCTACCGAAGAAACGTCGAACTACGAATCAACGAAAAAAACTAAGAAATTACCAATCCTAAATCGCGCAATAGAAGTTCTCGCGCCGATTAACATATATATACCTTCCCAACATCAACCGTTGGGCAGTGGCCCGCCAGGCATGAGCACCTCGCCTGGTCGGAGGATCCTCCCTTTGTGTTGGAGGAACATGTGGCCCGTTCCTCCACATAGACACTAAATAGTTATTAGTTATACAAGAGTGCAAAGTTGCTTTTAACCGCGTGCTTGATTTTTATGACCGAGCAAAGCGGAGGACTCTAAAATTTAAAAATTAGAATAACAGAGCGTTAGCGAGGAATTCAAAAGAGCACGAGGTGAAAAATCTTTGCACTCGAGTGCAACACGTAACTTTTCATCCCACCTCAACAAGGAAAAAACGCTCGGGAATACGTAATTTGAAGCTGGCTATCAGCTATTATGTGAAATTGTATTAAATCTACATTATAAAGGACCCAGGAAGGTTCCGAGTCCGAGTTTTTAAAACAAATTAAAAAAGGTTGTATGACAAATTCGGCACCATGGAGGTAGAAGTAAATAGGTTTGATCCTGTTTTGAATTCACAAACTTAATGTACACGAATTTTTTAATTTAATTTACTTTATCCTCTAGTGGATAAATATGGGTTTTGCACTCAGATACCAAAGAGCAAAAATCTTTTTCTAAGAAATTGAAAGCTTATGCTCTTTATCAGGATGGATACAGACTACTTAAGACTGGTATAGTTGGCATTCCGTGGGGAAGATCATAATTCTGCAGTGGACCGCCATTGATGATGATGATCCTTTATTAAGTAGCACTAAGCACGTACGAGTTTAAATGACAATATTCTATCAGAAATCAAATTTTGAAATTACCCTGAAGTCTAACATTTCTCTTGCTAGTTAATGGTAACCAGTCCTCTAGCCAAATGATACCACAAATTGTACGGATGACCACTTATTACATGAAATATCATCACTTGAAACGCTAAAACGGTCCCCATATGTATGTAATTTACCACATTCCGCCAATTTCCGTCGAATTCAACAAACAAAAAAGGGTACTCATTATCTACGGTGAAATTATAATTCCGTTCAGTTGAGCACGAAATAATTTATTCAAAATTTTAATATGACGTTGCCACAATGGAGGTAATAACAGAAGTAATTGTGTACAATCCTCCATTCGATGTTATTTAGCAAAATGCTCGGGAATTCGTAATTTGAGGCCGCCTATCAGCTACTATGTGAAATTGTATTTAGTCTACATTATGAATAATTTAGCAAGTGAATAGAGGGATTTCAAGACTAATATTATCAAGGAGTTCAACTCATTATGTACGTAGAACCAGTCAATTCTATATCAGTTTCACATATTGTATCAGAAAGTAATGCAATGAAATACATTAGTTTTCTTACAATATGAGACCGGTATACACAGACTTGCACGTACATACAAACACGCACATATACAAACACACGCGCGCACACACACCCACCACACACACACATTCACACGTGAGTGTATGTACGTGGTTTGTGTATGCATGGTAGTAATACCATCCGATCACCGTATCACCCGAATTGCAATCACAGCCTATCAGATCATTGGTGTTGAGTAATTGTTGCGTTTCTGTTGCCCATGGACATCTGCAACACCAGAGGCGTCACAAGTGCGTTGCCGGCGTTTGGGGGATGGGGAGGAGGATGGGAATGGGGGGAGGGATTGGGTTATGGGCCTTCGGTATCCTCACTCACTCGGTGAAACACAGCGCAAGTACTTAGAGAACTGTAGTCAAAATATTCTCTGAATTAATTTCAGAGAATATTTTGACTACAGTGCTCTAAATTTTACGCACCAATGGTAAGGCTGCTCCAGACACTGGTATATACCTAGTTAAGTGTAATTGCGTTGGCAACATTAACCGTACTTAAGTAAAGTATGACAATTTAACAGTTAACAAAACAATGGGAATTCTCTCGCAATATTTAAGTATGCAAATAGCCTAATGAAGATATCTTCAAATTGACATAAAATGGTTACGTCTTTTAATGACATCTTGGAGGGCTTGGGATAAAAAATGCGAAAATAATTAAATTGAATTTTAAAGTAGTTCTTTTAATAATTCATCTCCCTTTGCTATATCTGTATACTGATAAAAAGTTAACTTTGTAAATAATTTTTGCCAATGAATTTATAACTTTTGCAAAATTTGTATTCATCCACCATAAATTTCCCTTTTGAAAGAGAAGCTCATGTCCAGCCGTGGACTATGGATGTGAAACGAGAACATTACACACATTCGAGTGAGTGGGAGAGCCACGTTTTGGCACGGATTGGCCGGCTCGACCGGAGTGATACCACGGCCTCATAGAAAACCGCTGCGAAACAACGCTTGCGCTGTGTTTCACGAGGATACCGGAGGCCTATAACAGTTCATTGATATATTATTTTTAATCTTATTACTTATTACTTTAATATCTACATTGAAACTATAACTTAATTTATTGACAATTGTATGCGAATGATAGCTAACGATGATGATTTTGCATTGATTCTATGCGTGTTTTCATTCAAATAAGTCATTATTTTAGGTTTAAAGAACAATACCTGGATCTGACCGATCTTTGGTCATCCAGATGTGCCCGCAATATCGCGGGGCTCATAAGATTTACATGCATCCACTGATATAAATTAAACCTGATTCATGCAACTTTCATTAAATATTTCATTTTAATTATGTAGCAAATGATTTACGTAACATAAAAAATGCACGGTAAAATATAATTGAAAACTGTGATCGGTGGCTACCTTTTGGCTATGCGTGAATAGATTTACCTTTTATATTTGCCAGTAAGTTTTTACTCCCCTTTCGGAGACACAGCCTTGAACTAGCCACGTTTCTCTTCGAAATAAACAACTACGGTGTAAACAAACTTCAGACATTATATTAAATGTGTGTGTAGGTTCTGGCGCCACGTGGCTCAAGATATTATACTGTAGTTTTGAACTCGATTAAGTTAACTAATATAAACTGTGATAGATGTATCGAGATTCGACCGTCTTCTATTATAATATGATAACAATGAATACGTAAGTGTCCTCGTTATTGTAATATTTCTGGTTCCATTATAACATGGAAATTTCTAGATTTTTTTTTACTATTAGAATTGATCAGTGAACTGATCAATTCTAATAGTAAAAAAAAATCGGATCGGTGGATCGGAATTTCTGAAGATCAGTCACTTCACGTTTTGGCTAAATAGAAAGAAGATAATGATGACTGAAGGACGCCCAGAATTAAATCATTATTCGAAAATAACGAAACTTGTACACCTGAAACGACAATTTTGTGAATATACAGGGACCGAAATAATTTCTGATTGAAAAATATAAGAAATTGATTGGACTGATGTTGAATACCGCTGCCTAGGGAAACCTGTAATGCATTGGTATAGGTACTATTAGAATTTTTACAAACTGTTATAAGTCTACATTTTAAACTAAAATAGATAATATTTATACAAGAAAAGTAATAGATAGATTATAACATAGTTTAAAGTACTCCAATGAGTAACATCTGAATCTGTAGTGTTAAAAGGTTTTTTATATAAACAAACGCAACATGGAGTGTTTGTGTAATTTGTTATTTTCGTTTATCCCTTATTATCCCGGTTAAAAGAAAGAGTAATATAAGAATGTGTATTTGCAAAATATATGTTCATGGCAAGGATTGTATACAATTTGTTTCTGTAAATAAATTCTAAGCTATGAATGAGGTAATCGTATTTATTTTTCAGTTGTTTCTAGAACAATTTGTACTAGAATTTGTTCTTAATTTAAAAAAAATATATCTATGTCACCTTTAATTAGTTTTCACTTTCCATAACTTGTTACTAGATAGAGTTTTCCGTCTCCTTCATTTGTTTTTTTTAATGCCAATTTTTGCTCTAGGTATAGTATATCCTGTGAGTTTATTGTTTTGTTTATTTCTCATCGATGTAACCACAGCGAAATTTGATATTATGCAAGTCAGTCAGTCTTGTCATTATTTTTTTGGATTCTACCTCTACAACAAACGATTAATGATTTTACCTATATATATACATTATAATTAAAACAAAACATATACTATTTCAGATAAACACATTCTGCGTTATAACAATGTAACGCGTTGGCCCATTTGGGCTTATACTTGCATAAAGGAGAACGCCTGCATGCATATGAATACTCACAACCGTATTGGTTTATGTTGCCTATATTCAGAAAGGATATCATCATTCTTTTATTTATTTTTTATCAAGAGCCAATCGAAATATATATCTTATACTTATCCCATTACATCTTAAATCGATTCTGAATACATTTATATAATAATATTTATACGTCTATTGGTACTTACATACAAATGTGACTGTAACAATTAATTAACAGAGTACTCAGCATACATAAAAGCATTGTCGCAATACCCTCTTTATGATGCGTATCTGCATAATTTTACGACAAATTTGATATAACACAAGTTGTTACTCAATGTTACGAGCTTTGTCTAGCAACTAATACCTACATCTTCGTGGTATTGTAATAAGGCTTTCGTTTGAACTCTGCTAGTTCAGCTTTGTTTTATCGCCACATATTGTTTTCCGAGGAAGTTTGTGGCATGCGCGTACTTGTCAAATCAGCTGTATTTTTTAAGTAGATAGGTAGACAGAACTACCTATCTATCTAATTTTTACACTCTATTTTTACAACCTATTTTTTATGTAACTGCTTGCTTGCTTTTGAATTGTTGAGAGTCGACAATATCTTTACAATCATTCTTGTCTCCAGTTTTCGCTGTTGATATTGTTACAATGAAGTTATTAGATTTTAGGCCTCTTTTATACTATTATTACAAATATCCAACCGAAGGGCGGAGCCTAGCGACGCGCCATCGTGACGTCACATGGCGTGACAAGTAGAGGGAGTAGTAGTGTAAAATAAAATAAAAATAAATATTTGTTTCGTAATTTTCTATTTATAATATGTATGGATGTAAAAAAAATGTATTCATATAAGTTGATTGGTAAACATAGTACAAGCTCTGCTTAGTTTGAGATTAGATGGCGCTGTGTGTTAGATGACCCACAAATATTTATTTAGTTTTTTTATTTACTAGTGATAAAAGTTACCGAGTAAGTGAAGATACCGGAGGCCCACACCCCAACCCATTTTCCCCACCCCCCAAAGGCCAGCAATGTACTTGTGAAGCCTCAGGTGTTCCGGGTGTCAATGGGCGGCTATAATCGCTTACCATCAGGCGATGTGACTGCTCGTTTGCCATTCCATAAAAAAAACCTTAGTATGTACCAACTCTTGATATGCAGATAGATTACCGTGGTAGAGCCACGCTTTACCGTGGGAGAGTCACGCTTCGGCACTACTGGGCCGGCTCGACCGGAGTGATACCATGGCCTCACAGAAAAACCGGTGTGAAATAGCGCTTGCGCTGTGTTTCACCGAGTGAGTGAAGATAAAGAAGGCCAATACACACTTTTTTTTTTATTTCATGTTGGAATGCCATTACACACTTCGCTTCCCCCTCCCCCCGCGGGGACAGGGGTTCGTTTCGTGTGGGACTCCTGACTGACTCCAGCTAGTCTACCCACTAAATCATCACGGTGTGCCACTCTGCGCCTGAGACGGGAGAGATCCGGGAACCACTTTCTCACGCCATCCGGACTCCTCCCAACGCCTGCCCGCACTGAAGCGGGCACCGTCTTCTGATGTTAAACTCTCAAATTGGGCGACGTACGGCACACGCGTAACGTCGCCCCCTCGCGGCTGGCTTGTGAAGCGGATGGGGGGGAATAACCCGTCCCGCCCATGCGCGGCCACACTCAGGGCGGCATGAGCCGCTGGCCCGGTTCGCCGGCGGCGGATCGGGTCCGAGTGGAGGTCGTCCTCCCGGTCCTTCTCCGCCGCCTCCTTCTGCGAGATGACTTCCTCGCAGAAGTTCAGGTAAGTACAAACTCCCTTATCCCCTTCCCTATAATTCAAAAGCTGGCAACGCACTTGTGACTCCTCTGGTGTTACGGGTTATCGCTTACCTGTACTAGAAACTAAGTAAACATNTTCGTTTCGTGTGGGACTCCTGACTGACTCCAGCTAGTCTACCCACTAAATCATCACGGTGTGCCACTCTGCGCCTGAGACGGGAGAGATCCGGGAACCACTTTCTCACGCCATCCGGACTCCTCCCAACGCCTGCCCGCACTGAAGCGGGCACCGTCTTCTGATGTTAAACTCTCAAATTGGGCGACGTACGGCACACGCGTAACGTCGCCCCCTCGCGGCTGGCTTGTGAAGCGGATGGGGGGGAATAACCCGTCCCGCCCATGCGCGGCCACACTCAGGGCGGCATGAGCCGCTGGCCCGGTTCGCCGGCGGCGGATCGGGTCCGAGTGGAGGTCGTCCTCCCGGTCCTTCTCCGCCGCCTCCTTCTGCGAGATGACTTCCTCGCAGAAGTTCAGGTAAGTACAAACTCCCTTATCCCCTTCCCTATAATTCAAAAGCTGGCAACGCACTTGTGACTCCTCTGGTGTTACGGGTTATCGCTTACCTGTACTAGAAACTAAGTAAACATTATTATGAACTATATTTTTAACGCCTGATGTAATTGCCTTTCATTTTTAAATGGCTTTATTTTGTATATCTTATATTCTTCTAAAATACTTCATTCAAGCATAATGTATTAAGAAAACTTCACGAGCTTTACGAGGTTTATCGCACCTTTGCCATTGAACTATTCTTAGTTCGATAGCGCTTTTAATATCCGCAGCTATACAAGCCTGACCCTTTGATCACATAATCGCAGACGTGTCAATAGCGATTGAAAATTATTTTTCGATCCAACTACAAATTGATGGTTTACTTTGAAATTGATTTAGAAACCTCCCGAGGCCACATATTGAGAATGGTACTTTATATTAGTGGTAGCGTATGCGACTGCTGTGCTTGAGGTCTCGGGTTTGATTCCCAGGTCGGACTAATCTTTTGTATGACTACGGACTAAATATTTGTTTCAAAGTTTGGGTGTCTTCTATATATTTACGAAAAAAAGGTATATATGTATTTATATCAATTGTCTAGTACAACAACAATACAAGCTTTGCTTAGTTTGGGACTAAATGGCCTCGTGTGTTACATATCCGACATTATATTTATTTAATCTTAATATTGTTGCTTAGACATATAATATAAAAGCTAATATATCGCGGTTTGATACTGTACAGTGATTCCACTAGAGCGCTCAAAGCCCAATTGCAGTCGGTGATTAGAAACAATCACCGAGGTAAGCAACGACGGCGCGGTCAGTGCCTAGATGGGTGTCCGCTGGTGGCATGATACCATGAGAGTCTCTGTGATGCGGAGGTAACGTTAAGCAGTCGGTCCCGGTTGTTATCATAGCAAAACAGTTGTGGAGCTTAGTTGGAGGTTTATGGGTAGCTTGAAAACATCCAACGGCAAGAATACGTAGCCACAACGTGTCTTGACAGTCCCCATCCCGCACTGCGCCAGCTTGCTTTAATCCTCTCCTGAGAGGAGACCCGAGCCCAGTCGACATTATGGGTTGATGATGATGATGATGATCCTATTAGTCCTAAACGTAAAGCCTACTTACCTAATTATGTGTTTGATTTCTAGGAGGAAGAAAAATATTTAATGATAAAAATAGATCTTTTGATGTTCGAAATAATTCTTAAAATATTATATTCATCAGTTTTATGGTTACCATATCATAATCTATATTTTTTATCATTCACTACGCATAGCCAATGTTCAAGACTGTGCAGGATTTATGTCACATATAAGGTATTATTATTGAGCTGCAAAGGCACTTAGAACGCAACAAGATTCTTATAAATTATGTATATAGAGAAAACCACTCAAGCAACTTGTTCAGTTATATATTTTAAAATAAAATAGAGTAAGAGCCACAGACTATAAACTTTTTAATCGGCCGATAGTTTGATCGGGTTGTCTATTGTCTTATTTTTCGGCTGATAACGAATCGTTCATCATACATCTTCATACTGAGTAAGAAGCAAACCAGACTATCAGTCCATTTAAAAAAAATTTAGCCTGCGGGGGCTCTTAAAGCTTATTAATTTTAGTACAGTGATTTGTCCAATTGTACACAAATACTATGACACCGAAAACTACAACACAAAAAGATATTAATAATTTATCAAAGATAAGAATTCTGCTGGTCTGATCTTTCGTGTTTTCCGCACTGATACTGATTTAAGCAACTATTTGGATGTGTGTCACCGAGCAAATGAGGCTGCCTGAGCTTCTACTAAAATCTTATTCTTGAAGCACTCAAAAGTTGGTAAAGTACTTTTATCCCTTGCGTTGTAGGTGTCACTTATTACATTTAACAACATATGATATGTTTGTTGTCTTTTTCTTTTATATCCTTAATATATGTAGGCATATGTGTAAATTAACAAACATTAAATTGACTTACTATGGGCACGACCATTCAAATTAATTCAAGTAAAGTCCCGGTTGGCCAACAAGACGACAAAGGGATTCCGTATAATTCAATTGACATTTTGCTCATCTGAACGGATAATTGCATAGATTTATTCTTTTGACGCGTTCGATTGCCGACGGTTCGAAAAGCAATAAGTCTAACGAAGGGTAAGGAGCATAATTGCGTTAAGATTTAATATAAGGAATGGTAAAGGAATCAAGAAGGCGAGAAATTAGTTATTTTATTCGCTGAATGTATTTTCGATAAAAAGAAGTAAAGTTTGTCTTCCTTCTTTTTCTTTATATCATTTTTTTGTTTTGATTTTACTAGTAAAACTACTTAAGTCATATTTGGTAGGTTTGCCGCAGGTTTTCCAGTTGAGCTTATAAGTAAATCGACAAGTATATATGCAGGTACTGTGTGGGTGTTACTTTGCAGGTAGACCTGTCAGGTACACCCTAACGTGTATGGCCTTTATAAAATGTTTTATTATACTACGTATATATTACTGATTAGATACCGGTTAGTGGTTTGTGACCCTGGCTGCAAAGCTGGATATCGTATTTCAATTCTCTCTTAAAACCAATTATTGTACGAAGTACGGTTAGTTTTCTATACCTGGGTGCCATTTGTACTTAGTCTGGCCATAAATACTGTTTATAAAGAAACAAAATATTACTTTTCTATTTGGAATCTCTCACTTTTATACGATTTTTCGTTGTATTTTCTCATTTTCGAGACAACATATTGTAAAATATTTTGTGATATTAAAATGGAGTGGGGTAATAAAGCGAACCAAATCGCTGTGATTGTGTACGTCCACACTGCGAGCCTAGCGCGATTGCGACGACGGGCGTGAAGTATCAAACATATGAAACACATCTTTGCACGTAGCAGTGTACGTTTACATTGAATGCGCGGAGACTGGAGCCTAGGCGGGCGCGGTGAGCACTGGCGTGCGATGGCCACACTAACGCGCGAGCTCTTATAGCGATTCGACGTATATCAGGTGTTGCAAACTATGGATGATTTGCTATTTTTACTACACCGTCCGATCTTGAGATTGGAGGGTGTTGAACACTAGAGATGGTGTACACGAAATAAATGAAAACAGAGTAATAACTGCTTATTTTTTTAACTTATATGTAGAATTGAGATGACACTCTACAAAATTCTCAATTGTACATAAAAGAACTGGTTTGTTACTCCCGCCACCCGCGCAGTGGGTCGCTCACTGACTAGGCCCGTAGCGTGGCCAGGACGCGCGGACAGGAGCGTTTGAAAACTACGCGCGCTGTCTTGCTCAGTCCCGTCGCGCTAGGCTTCCGCCTTAGACACTACAATATGGACGTAAACGTGCGTTTTATATGTTTGAAACTTTGATAAAGCTCTATCCATCCAATCTTGGTTAGTACCGAATATTCCGGACTTGATCAGGACTGAAGCCTGGCCATCGTCTAGTCCTGATCTTAATTCACTGGATTATGATTTATGGTCAGTCTTAGAGAGTAAGGTTTGCTCTAAACGCCATGATAATTTAGAGTACCTAAAACAATTCATGGGATCAGCAGAGGAGAATTTTCTCATAGAAAGATTGCATGCTGCTATTGGTAACTGGCCTTAACGTGTAAAGGACTGTATTGCAGCCAATGGAGACCACTTCGAATAAGCTTTAAGTAATTTTAATGCCTTAATATAATTTTTAAACTTAAACACTATAATAGTAACAAATCTACGCAATGTACGCATAAATATAGGTCTGTCTCAATTCACTCAACAAGATTAAGGTTTCAATGTCGTAAATCATCTAAATTGCGTAGTAACCATGGCAATTTTTACAGGGTTCTTGACAGACCGACGCGTGAGCAATATTTAAAAGTAGCAGTTCTTACAAAAAGCTTAGCATCTACCAAATGTTCACCAATTTGAGGACTACAGTCGAGATATTTCGACCAGAATTGCAAATAGTCAAGTAAATTCACAAAGAATACTCGAAAATTATGCGGGATCCGGTCCGACAAGGTTTTATTCGTATAACATACGGACCACCAGCCATTAGGGTTTCGGATGAGAATTTATTGAGAGATACTCATTACTACTTTTCAGTAATGAGTTAAAAAAATATTCCTATGGTTTTTAAGGATTGTATAACACTGATTCTGTTTATGGGCTTAGAGCAGTCTGCAGAATTAACAAAAAAAAATATTCAATATTGATTTAATCAGTATAAATTCAATTGATAATAAATATTTTAAATAAATATTTCAGTCATCTCACACACAACGTCTGTCCATTTGTCACCAGGCGATATCATTATGAACCGTGATAGTTAGATAGTTGAAATTTTCAGAAATGATGTATTTCTGTTGCGGCTATAACAAAACATTTAGAATGTTTAAAGCAGCATAAACACCCATACAACAAACGTGATTTTATTGTTCGTTTTTGCTTGGAATTGATTACAACTACAGTTAGACTCTTGAAATGCGTAAATAATGGTACGGAACCTTTCCTGCGCGAGTCCACGAGTTGCACGTAGCTGATTTTTATTTTTGTAAATTCAAGGCAGTCCGATAAGTACTTAGCTTATAAAAGAAAAACGCAAAATTTAGAAAAGTGCCGATTTATTTCTCAAAATAGTCTCTTTTTAACTCGATACACGATCGTACTTGAAGCAACAATATAGACACCATACTTCAATACTAAGGTATTTTCTCTGCGACTTTCCCCATCGTGAACTAATTTCCTCGTCTCTATTGTTCCTGCTATAAACTGTCACACGGCTGACAAGGTCATCGGCAAAAGTTAGGTGGTCGTAAAGCATCATTAGGATATTCACTTAGCCTTTGTTTACAAATAACACACATGTTAGAACATACGATTTACGGCGTTGGTGCCAATAAAACTTTTGATCGCCAATAAATTTGATAATTGATGAAGCGTGGCCGTGTAATAAATATTGATAATTTTATCCTTTTTGGGGTAGTAGGCCACTGTTTAAAATTAACATGTTTATTCGATTCCTTTTGTTTTAAGTGTATTATTTAAATAGGCAACATTTAAAGAAAGAACGATAAGATATTATAGTGAGTTAATCCGTGAGCTTCTATGAACTGGAAAGAGGGAAATTGGAAAGAGAGCAACTGGAAAGAGGGCAACTGGACATAGGCGTTTTTTTGGAAAAGATGTTTTTGGCCTTATATACTAAGTTGACCAAATGTTTGAGTATAAGGTTTGTTTTGAGTATTCTCTTTGCAGTGTATTTGTCTTGCGTGGCTTGTTTACTTCGGCTCTTCCGATATTCACGGAGTGAATAGGGTTGTTGACACTTTGTATTTTTAACCCTATGACGCAAAATGGTCTGTGACTGTGCGTCGACTCAAATAGTCGTGTTTGTTTGTTTATTGACCGATTTCGTAGTGGTTTCCTTTCATTTTGAAAGCCAGTTTCCTTGCAATGGTTTTTATTTATGTTTAAGTGTAAGAATATTAGCTCTTTTCCAAAATGATATAAGATATTTTTAGCGTATTATTAGGTATCTACTCGATTAAGTGCTTGCGTAGAAGGTTTTGGAAAATTTTATATTTAGATTGTTAATTCATCACCCCACGGACTGGTAGTGATCTCCCTTGAGGATTTAATTTGATTATAAAATCGAGTCTAACACACGCTTTATTTAGTCTTTTACGGCATAGTTACAGTGAGGTCAAAATGTGAAATTAAATTTGAAGTCTAGCAGGCAGTCAGACTATCAGGAAAAATAATAGTCCGACACTTAATTAGCTTTTTAACTTTACGCATAGTAGGTTCGAACCCTATTCTGCCTACCCGGATATAACAAGATAGTGCCTCCTAACTTTGCTATTTCAGTAATCGTGAAGATAAATATAGCACATTTATCTTGGAATATTGTTCCCCATGTTTTGCGCTTGGACGATGACGCTGAACAATATAAAGTATTGTTTTTATTATCACTATGGCAATATTAAATGGTTGTTATAATTTTATTATAAAACAATGGCAACACTGAATCAGAAATATGAAAAAGGCGATTATTTGATTTGTTGACTGCAAATAGGTCAAAAAATTTAATCATTTTATTAACTTGTGGTGTATATATGGTATCCGACAACATCCGTTTACAATAGTATCATAATAAAATGTTTAACTTCGTAAGTTTAAAGCCGATGTTAGTTTAAGCGTTTTCTCCAAATATTCAATTGTAAAGTGATTTTAATTTATACGGCATCCGCCATGTTATAGTCACATATGCTTAGCATTTTATAGCATTACTTTCTAAAAATATTTAGACTTCCAAAGTCAAAAGGCAGTAAAACCTAATAGAAGGAATGGCTAGTACAGTGTACATAATTTGTGAGTATAAGACAAGGGCCAATAAATCTGCCCGACTCAGCTGTCGTAAATACCTTTGCATTAGACGAGAGACGTTTCTCGGTCTAGTTTTTAGTGGACGTAAGATAAAATGTGGCATTTATTTAATTTAAAAGGATTTAGAATCAACTTTCTTCATAAATAAAATACAATATGTAATTATGTGCAAAGATAAATGTGATTCAATCATATTCAGTCATATATGCTGCTTGCTGACATGCTTCCATTCTAAAGGAGTTAAGTTAGAAAGGAGTTTTTGGGATACTCTACTACGCCAGCCAGACGGATTAGAATACTGTTTGTTTAAATTTTATCTTCTCTTTGCAGTGCTGTTGTCCTTCAAAGTTTGTTCCCTTAATCGCCTCTTAAGACATCCAAGAAATGGATAGGGGTGGCCAAAAATCCGTATTCGTAATTCGTACTACACGGGTAGCATTCTAATAATTATCCTTACTACTACTACTTTGCCGACATCCATGTACCTTTTCTTGTAGGAAAAGGGGGAAAAGGGGCAGACGGATTTACACGCGCAATACCAAAGGCGTCACAAGGAAGTTGCACACCTTTTAAAGGAAAGGAAGGAAAACGCTCTTTTCTTGATCTGAAGCTCGTATTGGTCCTGCAATATCGCAGATGATAGTTTAGGCCACAGTTTTGTTGTGCGAGGTAGAAAGGTTCTAGAAAAGCGCAAAGTTCTGGACTGACAACCATTTAAACGATGGGGGATAAAACTGCTGTCGCATAGGACGATGGTAAAAAAAGCAGGAGGGATCAGTACCTATATTGAATGTTTTCTTTTCATAAAGAAAGGGCGTGGAGACTCCGGTGTTCTCATTCACTGGGAGGCAAAAACCCAAAAATATGGAGCCAGCCCACAATTCCTTGCGTGGTTCAAATGGCGACAACTTGAGTTGCAGGTGTCCATGGGCTAATTCCAGCTGCATATCATCAGGTTATCCGTCTCCTGGCTTATCACCATTTTATTACTTTAGGTATGAGAAGGCTTAGAATATTACAGTCTTTATTTATTGTTTTGCTTCCACTCGATAACTAGGGTAACGAGATTTGATTACTCGCATGTAACATCATAACGTGAAACGTCTCATACCAAAATGAATAGGCACGAGTAATTATTGACAATTAGCCGTGAATATTTCCTCTTTGATAAGTGTGTTGAGAAGCTGCTTTGATACTATCAATAGAATTAGAATGTCCTTGGAACTTCCTGTGCTTAAATCTCGTTTAAATGAAACATGGGCATTATTGTGTTTAAATAGGTTCGAGTTGATTATTTCATTTGTGTAATGTCGTTCTTTGGGGCAGGCCTTCACTCTGGAGGGGTCCATGCAAATGTTAAAATGAAAAAAAAATATGAATCATCTATGTATTATTAGCAGCCATTTAAACTAAATTTATAATTAATTACTTTTATTTTGTAACCGTCGAAAAAAACGGAGAGGGTTCTCAAGTCGACGTGTATAGGTAATTTTTTTTATTTATGACCACGCAAATCTTTTTACAGAATAGCCAAATCAGGTATTCTCTCAAAGTAACCCCATTGCCACCATATCAGGATCTGATGATGGGATCCCAATTAACGAAAACCCACAAATTTTATATTTTCTAAAGCTATTACGGTATTTACTTATTATTTACTGGTAGTAATAATTTTATGATATTAAGCTAATGATGGAAGATACAGCTTCTTAACGGTTAGTAGTTGGCAGATAAATCTTTAAATGTCATGTGTATGCATGATACCTTTCTTCCTATTCTCTAAATTGTTTAGCTTAGTTGATGATGAAAGGTACAACTCCTTAGCAGTTAGGGATTAGAGGATGATTTTAATATCATAGTACGCATCAACATTAATTTCTTATTGTCAAGACAAGGTTTGTATAGAAGAAAGTTAAAAGAAAAATGAAAGTTTTATATATTTGTAGTCCGCCACTGAGTGAACACTCCCCATCGGAAACTAAGGCGCGAAGTTCACTGGATCAGCTTATTAGGAATATTTGCTGCCATGATAATAATATGATCGTTTTACAAAATACGTAACAATGAGCCGAATATGTTTAACACAAGTATCATTAAATTGTTTTCGTGTATAAATATCAAAAGCCCTATAGGACTGTTCGTTACTCGTAGAGTACCCTTGGTTACCGAATTCAGTTTAAACGTACTTGAAGGTCTAACAATTTATTAGTTGACTGCACGGTTGGCTTTGTGGTTTAAACGGTCGTCTCGCCGCTTCTCATTGGGCCAAGTGTTATGGGTTCAAATCCTGCATGGAAAAACATTTTATGGGTATCCACAAATTTTTGTTTTTAGTCTAGTTGTTCTTTGTGTACGTTCCATATATGTTCGTGGTCCCCTCCGACACAGGATGTATATGCCTCATAGGGCACTTGTCTTTTAAAAAAAGTTGTTTTTCAACGGAAGAAATAATGAGAAGATTTAAGTCATAATTTTACCCTTTTTTCTATTATTTTCACTACTAGCTTCGCACCACAGTCTTGCCCGCGGTTGTTTTCATAAGTACAACAACAACTGGGGTGACACCGCGGGCGAAGTAAAATAAAAGTATCTAAGTTACTCTTTATGTCATCGGCTATATGTCGGGGAAAGACAAATCGGTCATGATGTTCCAGAGATTAAGCGTAACAAAGAGACACAAAAAAAAAATGTTTACTTGATGTATACCTTCATATGCCATTAATTTGAAATTACGAACAAAATCTTCAATTTTATTGATTTGTATTGGTTATTTTTGTACCAAAACAAATATTTTCTTTCTTCTTAGTTGGGAAGTAACCTTATTTTCGTAAGCGGGGGGAAAAAGCTGTTCAAGTCTACAGCGGTACACATGGTCCAAGAACGATTACTGAATGCAGATGAAGCAAAAGAGGTGTATCAGTATCGTAGTAAGTGGAAGTCAATTTTATTTGCCTGCCTCTCTATGACACCCGTTCTTCCACACATACATAATGTGTGGAAGAACGGGTGCCATGTTCCTCCAACACAATAGAGGATAATCCAACCACTAGGCCACTGCATCAGGCAAGGTGATCATGCCTGGTAGGCTACTGCTCAACGGTTGATATGTTGGGATGTATGATAATTGACGCGAGAACTTCTATTAAGTGATTTAAGATTGGTAGTATCTTCGTTTTCTTAGTTACTCCGTAGTTCGACGCATCTTCGGTATGTGGCGCTGTACTGTGTTCCTGTTTTTGCACAAACCTCGTCCTGACTATTGTCAGTCTGTTATAACAATCAGAAAATAAAAGACATACAATTTTGGGCAGTCGACCGGAAGTTTTGCGGGTACATAGATTTCGATGAATCATCTTTGTTGATGTAGATTTAGTTAGGTAGAAATAAATATAATTTAGGCAAACGTAGTGTAAGACGCCCAGCGTCACGATGGACCGATGACTTTAAGAAGAAGACTGGCAGCGAATGGATGCAGAAAACATTAATAAAAATAACATTTCAAGTATTTTTAATTCTTTTTCTCATTACTTGTAATACTTAATGTTGTATAATAAAACGCCTCTAATTATAATTAAATAAAATAAAATATGTTTTTAGGAGTGCGATGCCACAAAAATACCAAATTTTTATGAAATGGCACCCAATTAAATGGCTAGAGGAACACATTTTAAAAATAATCAAAAGTGGACCAAGTCCGTTACCGACTTTTGGGGGATGGAGAGGCTGATGGGGGGAGGGTATGGACCTCTGGTATCCTCACTCACTCGGTGAAACACTGTGCAAGCGCTGTTTCACACCGGTTTTCTAGGAGGCAGTGATATCGAGCCGGCCCATTCATTGTAAAGCGTGGCTCTCCCACTTGTGAGTGGTGTTAAAGTGCGCTTAATCAAACGAGTTAATTTTGAAACTTTACATTTATTTTTCTGTAAGGAGGCAATTCAATTGTTTGTAATATTTTTTGTTATTATTTACTTTCACTAGGTTTTACGGTCCTGGGTTATAGCCTTTTTAAGCTAGTTGTTGATATATACATATACATATGATTGAAAACAATTTGATGAAGAGGCAAACTGTTTCCTGTTTGAAACTTGAGGGAAAAGTCGATAATGTATAATGTTGTATCTAAACTTAAAATTAACTACTAAGTGGTGTTGCCACTCATTAAAAAAACGGTAGTACCGATGTCACACATAGCATGACTTTATTTTGAATAGAAAAACTTGTAAAAACAAACAACTACGAGATTATTTTACAATATACAATTTCTATTTGTTTTAGAAAACCAAGGAAAAACCAGTCTAGATATTAAAAATAATATTGTCGACTAAAACCGTCGAGTATGATTTTACCTAAGAAAAGCTTCAATTTGTTTAGTTTTATCCTACCCCTAAAGTAACAGCCTAAGGGCTTATGAACAGATGACTGTTGTGGCAAACTAGAAGGACTAACGGCGTATTTGTTTATATGAATAAACAAATACGCCCTTTTGGTCCTTACAACTTTATCCCCTTATTATGTATTCAACACAACTGTATACCAGCCCCAGGCTTTCAAATATGTGCACAACTTCACAAACTTTAAACCCAATAAGCAAAATATTCTAACATAAAATTCAATAAATTTACCAATTTTGACTCCCCTTAGACGTGATATAAGCCCAAATATAAAATTTGATTTATACAGGGTACGTGAAATTCTTCAGAATATACTAAAAGTTTTTATTTTTTAAGAAGTCAAGTAACTTATATGCATACATGTATGAATTGTTTCAAAACGAATTGTTTTAAGATAGTAATAAATCTTTTTTTTTTTTTTATATTTATGCCGCCAAAATGACTCTGCCCTGCCTGATGGAAAGCATGAGCAGAATCCAAGAGTGGTGGTCGCTATCCTCAATGCGAAAAAGAACAATGCAGCATGGTGACCCACACTATGGCGGCCTGGGGGGAAGGAGGGGATGGGGATAGGGGGCGTTGGATTGGGGTATGGGCCTCCGGTATCCTCACTCACTCGATGAAACACAGCGTAAGCGCTGTTTCACACCGGTTTTCTGTGAGGCCGTGGTATCACTCCGGTCGAGCCGGCCCATTCATGCCGAAGCATGGCTCTCCCACGGTAATTAGTTCAAATTGATCAGGTACATTTTTGCACTACTCACGTTATATTAACTGCCAACCCCAATCCAACGCCCCCTATCCCCCTCCTCCCCAGGCCGCCATAGTGTGGGTCACCATGCTGCATTGTTCTTTTTCGCATTGAGGATGGTGACCACCACTCTTGGATTCTGCTCATGCTTTCCATCAGGCAGGGCAGAGTCATTTTGGCAGCATAAATATAAAAAAAAAGAAAGAAAAAAACTTGATCAGTTGGTTTTGAAATTTCGCGTTTTTTTAGTCATCATGTTTGTAATATTTATTAATAATAATAATTATAATTTTATTTTCTCTTACAGGAAAGGTACAATTTAAGTTATATGAGATACAAACACATACATACAAAACAGTTTTTAAAAATTTCCCTAGTGAGAGCTGGAGTATATATTAGGCTCGACGCTAGTGTGACAAATATGCTGACAGATGTTGTTATGTGATTGCATTAACTCCCGTGTTTTTAAATGTTTTAGAATTAAGGTGCCATTATCAATAAAAAATAATGAAACTATTCGGTGTTTACAGATAACGTTACGATCTGGAAAACTGCAGAATTAAATGTGTACACACGAGGCTAAAATTTCTGTGTTACGGTATGATTCTATTTGCCTTGCTTCAAAATGCTGTGCTAAAATTTGAAGTATGTGTGTCGACTGAAACTGTCCTATAATTTAGACTATCGGTTTTTAAGTGAGTGATAATTTAAGAAGCTCAAACTTGCCGTAGCTTTTACATTAAATGTTCAATATTAATGAAATCTATATAACATGTCCTGACTGACTGACTGACTGATTCACCATCGCCGAGCGCGAACGATTTAAGCTAGGGCTATGAAATTTGGTGAGTAGGATCGTTTTAATAAGTAGATACCCACTAAGGAAGGAATTTTGGAATTTCTTAGGGATCTAAAGGGGTGAAATAGGGGTTGAAAGTTTGTACAGAAGTCCAGATTTTTTCAGTTATAAACATGAAACTTTATTTTTGGGCTACTGATGAAAAATGAGTAGATACGTATTTGAGCATTGCTGGATATTTTACACCTAAGAGGAGAAATAGGGGTAAAAAGTATGCACGGAAGTCCGTCATTTTTTAAGTTAGAAACATGAAACTTTCTTTTTGGACTACAGATTAAAAAAGAGTAGATACGTATTTAAGCGATTCTGAATATTCTACCCCTAAGGGGTGAAGTACGGTTTGACGTTCCGTGTATACGTAAGCTTGGAAGTCCGTCATTTTTCAAGTTAGTAGCCCGAAACTTTGTTTTCAGGTTTTTGTTTAAGTACTTATTAGTGATATACTGATTAAAAATTAATACTTTTAAAAACATTAATGCATTACTCCTACATACTGACACAGCTTTTTATGAATACATATAATCAACTTCTACGCGAGTAAAGCCGCGGGCGGCAGCTTGTTTAGAAATAAACGGTTTTGGATATTCCTTCCTGTGTCGAGTTACAACCTAGAACTTACTAGGGAGAGCCACGCTTCGGCATGAATGGGCCGGCCCGACCGGAGTGATACCACGGCACCACGAGGAACCTGTATGAAACAGCGCTACGCTGTATTTTATCGAATGAGAGAGGATATCGGAGGCCCATACCCCAATCCCTCCCCCTAACCCCTCCCAATACCCCAAAGCCCGCACTTATGACGCTCTAGAATTGCTAGTGTCCATGGGCGGCAGTAATCGCTTACCATCAGGACGCATTACCCGTGCACGTGATTCCATGACCTTTTAGCGGGGCGTAGAAGAAACATCTCATCAAGCCGCCCTTATTGTGATTCACCATGCTGCATTGTACACTTTCGCAATGTGGATGTTGGCCATCCACTCACGAATTTAACTGTCTTTAAAAAAAAGTTTCTATATCTTCCACTCAATTACTAATTCAACTTTATGATTTTATCAATATGCAGGACTAACAATAAACTCTAAAGTAGAATCAAAGAGATGAGGGATGTCGAACATGTGTGATAGCTTTAAATTATCACTTGCGCTAATTTTCGGTAGTGTAGAAAGGGATAATGTTCCTACACTACTGGTATTTTAAAACGTAAGTGCGATGTGTTAGAAATGTTACGAATTTCTAGGAGTAAATAATAAAATTGATACTTCCATAGTTTTGTTTTCTTGACTTGGTTTCACTGGTACGCCATTTTATCCATTATACAATATCGTAAACAAACATGAATAGCTAAATCTATTTCTGTAACTGCTGGCGCCATTTTGCCACAGATATTATAATGAGGTTTCGAATTTAGTTTAATTTACTACTTAGTCAAAGACTATAATCGATTAATGGATAACAAGAATAGACATTAAATAGTGAAATATCTACTGTTTCTCGCTTCTTTATATAAAATCATAGAGAAATTAAACTATTGTTTACAATATAATTCATCCATAGATTACTTTTCCTTATCTTCTCTATCTTATTAAATTTATTTTGCTTCTCTTTTGACTGTTTGCCAATTTTATTAATTCTCACTACTGCAGGTCCCGTGTATTATTTTTTTAAAAGACAACTTCCGTATGAATATATATCCTGTGTCGCTGCGGACTTTACAAACATACACGAAAAGGACACAGAGAACATCTAGATTTAGAACAACAATTTGTGAATCACACAAGGTGTTGTCCCATGTGGGATTTGTACTCACAACACTTGGCACAGTAGAAAGCGGTGTGGCAACCATTTGGATAGGCCTATGTCCAGCAGTGGACTGCGATAGGCTGATGATGTATGATGGAAATAAAATCACGCTTAGAATTATTAGGAGCCGAGCATGATTGAAAAGAGATTCACACGAAGTGACATGAGTAAGCTAGTATGTTTATTCATCTCTAATGTTTTGCAACCCATTTATCATAAAGAACTCAGAACTACATATTATTTAAAGTATCAAAAAATCTTACCACATGTGCTTATTAGGAAAAAGCTCATTTCTCCCGAGCCCTTATCGCTCCACTCTTGAACGTGACTTCAGAGCGAGATTTACAAATTTAGTTCAAATATATACATGAATCTTTTGTCATTACCTTAAAGTTCAAATTTGAATAAAAGAGTAACTAATACATGTGTTTGGGATCTGCAAAGTCAAGGACGGATCAAGAACTTTATATTCGGAACAATAAGGGTTAGATTACAGTGGTGTGGGACTAATATATTTTTTGGTAGCTGAAAGTGGCCGTCCGTTGACAGATGACGACACTGCGAAGCTCTTTCTTGTTTTCTTGGTCCTCTAACTCGATTTAAGTAAATGAAAGCTTTAACTCGAGTCATCTGTTAGACTGAGATGATCGTATAGAAGGAAAAGAGATAGATAAAGTAGCCCTTGTTGAGTAATCGTTCGGAAATCGAACTTTGCCAAACACTTGAAGTGGAATCGATTTGTTTCTCATATTTATGATAAAGAAGGCCAGTCATATGAGCTTTTTATTTCAATTTCAAGTGTCTTTCCTGTATTTTTTTATGAAACTTATTTGTCTTATATTTCTTGAGCAAAATTCGAAATTTTGCTCAAATTTTATCAACCCTTGTAAAGAAGGGGGTGCTATATATGTATAGAAACTGCACCCTAGTGGAATAATGTAAAATTTCATAGTCATCATCATGGTCATCAGTATAGGCTGATGGATACCAATATAATATAATGATGAATATGGTAGTATAATATATAATTTATATCGTAATATATATTTTTTATTTTAATGGTATAATTAGGGCTTCAGTTGCAGTCTTGGTTCGATCTCCAGCTAATGGCACTTTTGACTAGTAGATATTCCTAACAACCAACTAGCTAAACTTTGATATTATAAGCAGTTATTAATAAAATTTACAAAGAAATTCACATAACAACGTTGTCCAGCAAATAGACTTTTTGTCACTCAAATAAAAGTATTTAATAGAATCGTAATGAATGCGAACGAAGCTGCAGGAAAAAACTTGTAATGAATATTTCTCAAAGATACATTTATTACAATTTTGCGAAGCTTAATGTCTTCAAACCAACTCTAAGGAAAACCAATAGTGAATTTGCATTGCAAGCATATTAAAATGGGTAGACGTTTAAAATTGGATAGAAATATCATTCCTAAGAAATTCAAACCACATTGATTTAGAATGCATCAGGCTCTTTACAATCAGTGACTTTAAAGTCGTGAGACAGTCGTCCCATACTCGTGTGACTAAAAATAATATTTTTTTCCGTCTCTTGTTACATTGTTTTACTTGCACAGTTTATCATCATTGTATATATTATTTACCATTTTATTTGAATACAAAAAAAGACCGTTGAACTCCAGTTTAAACTGTCCTTACTAATTTATCTATTTGTAATATTTTAGTTATTATAATTTTACTGATAACTCAGAACTGTTTGAGAAAGTTTGAGACACAAAATTTCTTAACGAATGGAAGGCACTTGACAGATTTTGTACTTACATATAAACACTATATAATTCCAATAGTAATATACTCCGTACGTGAATCTCCTGTTAAATATTCTTATAAAAATATATTTTATAATAAAATTTGTTTACCTAATTATTTATAAGAAGTTATATAAAATCATATTTACTAAGTTCATCATCATTTACAAAGCATGAGTTTATTCGGATAATCTATAAATCATACGAAGCAACTAGCAGTGCAATTAACCAATCCGAATTTATCAAGTATTGAATTTAAAAAAAATAACATCCGACTGCGTCAATGTCATAAATAAAACATATAAGTTATGTATATATTCGTAATCACCGTCAAAATTATTTATTTCGATACCACACTCGATGAATTTTGATAAAAAAATGAAATTACTTTTTGGTTCCAAAAATCCTAAATTTTGGTTTTTTTTAATTTTCATGTACCCAGTGTCACTCTCACAACTAAGACGAATCTATTGACACCACTCACATAGAAATACGACCGTCCTTTAGACTCCAAGGCGTGCTAAAAATATATATACATACATACCCGCGAAAATAATAACCCTCCTTCTGTTGCAATCGGGTAATAGAAAGTCTATAAAGGCAGCATATTTTGAATTTGGACAGTTCTACTTAATATAATGTAGAGATTTTCCCGGTGGGAATTTCACTTTAAAAAGTACATAAATATCCTTCATCTCAACTGCTCACAGCCTAATGACTGATTGCGAGATAAAATACACAAATAACCAAGTTCATCAAATAACAAATGCAGGTCTTTTTTCAAATCGTGATGAATAAATGTCTTCCCCTCCGGATCATAATAAACCAATACATGAGATAGGGGACGATCATCCCTCCTAAGCTGAGCATTCCGAATGTCGTATAGTATCCATTTAGAGATCTTGTACAAATTGTCAGAAGCAATTTTATCAATATTGAAGGTAGTAAATATTTGGTATGATATTCACGACTCCGCAATTATTTGAGTTTTTAGAAATTGACAGCTTGTATCTTTTAGTGCATTTTGTACTTAACTTTAACTACTTAGGCCATGGTAGAATGTTTAACAACAATATGAACAGATGGTGAAAATCGCATGCTACTGTCAATATACAGAAAAATTGTATTATGGAAATTTCCCAAAGAAATAAGTCACATTTACTAATTTGTGAATGTAAAAATTATTGAACCTATTGGCTGGGGGAACTAGGCCATC
This sequence comes from Hyphantria cunea, assembly GCA_003709505.1. NCBI lineage: Eukaryota > Metazoa > Arthropoda > Insecta > Lepidoptera > Erebidae > Hyphantria > Hyphantria cunea. The sequence continues at coordinate 1,175,856 of PKRV01000262.1, forward strand.
CAGTTAATTCCGTTTAATATAATCATACATTTTTTTTGATAAATACCTTTAACTCATGGAAAAATTAACTAAATTAGTTAATTGATTTCATATGATTAAGAATAAATAATACAGTGTCACTTCCTCTATTCTCCTTGTGGGTGTCGTAAGAGGCCAATAAGGGAGCAAGTTACGTTAGGCAACACCAATGCAAAGAGAACAACAACTAGAGCAGGTATAATAGATCAGAACCCCCCTCCCCTCTCCTGTGTAGAGGCCTATATCCAGAAATGGATTATTGTGTGTGAGATAAAAATCAAAAGTGGAATATTCCATTACTGAAATCGAACTAAAATCCTTAAATAAATTAAGGTAATGGTTCACTTCGTGCTCCGTTCTCTTAATTCCGTTGCATTTAGCAAACTGTTAATAATAACTAAAAACTAGTATGTCACACCACTTTGTCACATATTAGTGGTTTGAAAGTCCTTGCCAAAGCTTGAAAAGTTAAAACTTACACGAGCATATATTAAACATTACTGAAACGCTTTGCTAAACGACATACGCTCTTATAATCACTACAGTAAGAACTAATCATTACAGAACTAAACGCATTACTCCGTTTGTCAGTCTAATTCTAATGCGAAGTTTATATTGCTAGCGCGGAATTCAATTGTTATTGGATTTTGTGTCTTACGTGTTCCTAAATAGAGTTGTTTATTTTTTTACATGCAGACAAATAAATTTGCCTAAGCATTAACTATGGGCGTTCACCGAGATACGTTTTGAAACCCAATTTGCATGTAAATTCATCGAAGTCGGTTCAGATTAACTTTAGGATAGGAGTTACTGAACGTACTCCTAAGCACGTCTTCAGATAAAATTTTGTGTATTTATTCAAGCAATTTATTCGCCATTAATGAGGTTCTGATATTTTTTGTAATAATAAATGAATATGAAAATTAATAGATAATTATGGAAGAACCATGGTACTCATACAATTACAGAGATGAGATCATGACATTACTGATCAAAATACAATTACAACAGACCACTGATGTCAAGCAGTTATTTCGTTGTTTTTCATCAAGTTTCAATGATTATTTAGTTATTGATATTCAAAACAGCTAGCAAGTAGCTCAACAGGCAAAATATTCTCCACATACACAGGTCGAGTGAAGTGATAATTTTAACAAGATCTTTGGCTGGAGCTGGCAACTCTTTTATTATTATTATTCTACACGACAGCATATTACAGAAGACACAAAATTAAATACTCGCCAAACTGTTAAGCTTGTTGGTGAGACGCGCTCTTATCTACGTATATAAATATCTCTCACTACTTAACTACATTATAAATAGAAAATGTCTACTTCTTCACACATCAGTAATCCCGATCCTCTCTAACAAAAGATTCCTTAGTTGTATCTTCAGTTGACATGAACTCAGCTTAGGTAACCATCGCAGTAGGCTGATTCCACTAAAAATACATGGAACTACATATGAAGACATTCTTTCGCCATAATAATTATTTACCCTAGATTTACTCAGTTTATTTCTCTTACACTTCTCGTGTTGTATTTATTTTCTAACACTTTTTTAAAAGCCAATAGACTGCGATAGACTGATCCAGATGGGACTAGCTATTTACTATCAGGTGACCCGTTTGCTTTTTCGCTTCCTTTTAACTACAATGGAAAATCAGACATACATTATTTTTGTTTAATAGGGTAGTTGACACCTTAGTCAAATCAGTTACTTTTTATTTATATTTTATTTTATTTATATTTCAATGTTTGATAGAATTGAAAAGCTATAGTAATTATATTTTCCGAGATGTTTTGTAATACTTGTTTTAATGAAGGAGACATCGGTATTTATTTACGATACAGTCAACTACACTATTGGGTCTTTGTACATGTGTTGCAACTAATTCAGTGGGACACTTCAGTTAATCCTTAATAAAGGAACTAATTAGATCTAAAACAGATTCGGCGTCCCTGAAACATTGGGAGTCAATTGCTTAATTTACTTAAAGATTGCAGTCGTATTTAGTTTTAAGTATAGAGCCAAACTAAAACCTAAGATATTTGTGCTTTCTTAGGTACTTTCAATAAAAGCACAACAAATTGTCCAACACCACTTACCACGTTCAAAATTAAGCCAATCCTGACTCTCTCTGTGTTTACTTAGGGCATCAAACGTGAGCAAACATTTGTTTTTCATTCCAAATATTTGTTTCAACTGTCACTATTTGTGTACGGTATATTGTTTTCTACTGTTTATCTTCATTATAGATGCTGTTTTGAAGTCGTGGTTGGGATATAGAGTAAGTATGAAGCAGAAGTTTAGTGTTCAGTAGAGAATATTAATTTTTTAAGAAGTTGTAATATAAAAATATGTCAATTGACTTCACGCTATTTGTTTTATGAATGTATCTTTGATGGTATAATCTCCAAAAAGTAGTAAGCAGCTAACGCCGTGCATCGACTTCTGAAATTGAAGGTTTTTTATCTATTTCAGTCTAATTTTCCCTACGAAATTAACATCCGTTTCCCTGGCGTCCTCTCATCCATTCTGAGTTAATTTTAATGATTTTGTCGTGTAAAATATTTAGTGATTTAGTCAAAATAAGCATAATCAATTTGTACTAATACTATATTTGTGACACTGTAGTACTATCAGAATATTTCGGGCAGTTCAAATCAATCTTTACAATTAAAATATAAAGATATCGTTCCCGTTGTTGTGGTAGTTAGCACATTCATAAGACTACTTTTTAATACTTGACTGTCTATCAATCATATTTTCGTACTTACATAGATATGATTCAATACAAGGTGATGGCCATTTTTCAGTTCATCGAGTCAGTTTTTATCCTTCCACAGATTTTCTGATTGATAAAATCTATAGGTCGATAAATTTCTTTGTGTAACAATTTCAACCCCTTCGTTAGTATACTACAACAAACAACAAATATTTTTTTAAAGCGTGTTTATAAAATAACTAGCTGATCCTTCAAACTTTGTACAACCATATTTTTCTTACGCTTCTCCTTTATTTTTATTATATATATTTTTATCCTTCTTCAATTTTGCTGCAGTCGATCAGAAGTTATGCGCGTACATATATTTTAATGATTCAATTATATTTATTTACATTAAAACAATTGTTTGAAATTGAGTTTAAATTGTTTTAGAATTGTAAATTACACCGGAACTGTTACAGTTTCGTAAATAAATCAAAACAGCACTACTCCAAAAGATTTGTAGGATACATACCATAACAAAACTCAAAGGAGCATTCAATGTATAACAGATCGTACAAAAACGAACTCTATTTCGTTTATCACAAACAACAAAATCAAACACATCATTGCCAAGCTAATGCTCTGTAATTTGCTAACGGCAAAGATCAAAGTTAATAATTAAATCAGTTAATATAGACGTGTGTGAAACTATTGGTTTAATAGTGTATATCATTACAAAAAGCTTTTTAAAGAGTAGCTTCCTAATCACTGCGTCCAAGAAAGTTAGTTCGTTTTAAATTTGTTACCAAATATTATAAGATTTTCTAAATTCTAAAATAATTTATAGTATATTCAAAACCGTCAATTCAGTAAAATTTTGTGAGACCTAAGTGGGTGGCTATAGGTCATCATAATTAGAACACGAGTAATATAGAACATTTAATTTCAGGTTTTAAATTATTTACGGCATTAAATTGTTGTGCTGTTGCAAAACTATATAATTTCATTATATTGCAACTAAGAGCATTCGCAATTGAATTACCATTCAAAAAAAACATGAATCAAAGTTTGATCATCTACTCGTATTCAAGAGAAACTACCATATATATTCACATGCACATGTTTAACTTAAATGTATATATGTAAATTATAAATGAAAAATTCAATTAAGTCGTCCTTTTGTCCCGACAAACAATACCGGCACAAACTGTCATTATTGGAATTAGAATTGCATCAAACGAACAAACTCCGTCAAAGATCAAAAGATAACACGCAAACTATGCCGGGAGCCAAACTTATGAAAACATAATACTACGTATTTAATACGTAGCAACATCTACCAAATATTGTGTGGAAACCCTTTATAAACAGATTAGATTATGGGTGAGGCGATTTAAAATAATATTATTTTTGTATTGTATTTGTAATGTTAGGACATAGTTTTATACCCACATAGGTTGTGTACTTTGAATGTTATACAAATTTTATTAATTATTTTATTCTAGATTGGCTATATATATATCTTTCGTTACCGAAATGAAACAAACGTAGTGTAGGCGCCCTGCGGCACGATTGACTAACGATTTAAAGAAAGTGGCTGGCGACTGATGGATGCAGAATTAAGCAGTTCACAGACCAGGATGGTTGGCACTCCTAGGGGGACACCTTCGTTCAGTTGTGGAGGCCGGAGAGCTGCGGTGTTTACGCCCGTGCCTCGGAGATTACGTCGAGCCATCGGTGCCGGTTTTCATGAACATCTATGGCAATCGTTATTGGGAAGTTAGTGCCCTCAATTATACTGAAAACTAGTTCAACCTGCGAATTCAGTTCACCCTCAGGGTTGCAGAGGTTTGAGACCAGACGCTTCGTGGAAAAACTGATATTGAGATTGAGCCGGTTTACTTTGTCGCCGATTCCAAATAATCTTGGGAATAATAAGGCCTGGAAAATGAAGAAGATGAGGCAATAGACATGATGAGGGTGGATTAAGAGCAAATTAAATCCAAAGATAATATTAGCGTAATGATTACATGGAAATGTGATTTTTTTTATGAACATTATGAATATAAAGTGCTCTAAGGACCTTTAGTGATCCGAAAATTTCAATGGGAAATTAGAAAACTTAGTAATGATACAACAAAGTAGCGTCTTGCTCTTAAAAGGATTTGTAGAAAGAAACGCAAATTCATCTTTCACCACCTCGGGGTATTACAGACATAATGTATTAACATTATTATTACATATGTACTACATACATTTGTACATAAGACTTAGCCTCTTAATTCTCGAAAAAATTCAATATTCCCTTATTTTGTTACCTCAATGATATGAATGGGTTAGAAAATATTTATAGGCTCGAGTTTTGAAGGAATAAAAAAATAAATGTAGCTAGTTGATATCGCCCGAAGGCAGATCCTGCTGGCATATGAAATTAAAAGTAAACAGAACGAGTATTGAAATGACGGGTGGATCCGTGAATGTATAATAATATATTTATGTAACGTTCTAGCTTTTACCTGTGGCTTCTCCATTATATTGGAGCATCGGTTACATACAATTTCAATACCTCTAATTAACTAACTCTATAACTAACTTGTAATTATTTCATATAATCTACATTATGTATTACTAAGTACAACGGTATATGACAATCTTTATGATTCAATGAAAAACAGTTTAACCTAGTCTTACACCAGACACTACCCTACACTTTCTCTTAATCATGTTTTCTCTCCATCCAATGGTTGCCTGTAAGACATTGCCCCCGGGTGATATAGCCGCTGATTGTACTCTTTAATTTTATATCAACCTTAAAATGAATCTGGTGTACAATAAAAAGATCTATTATTATTTTCTTTATTATTATTATCTCTTCTAGTCTATTATTTAACAAAGCTGTACAAAAATCATGTGGCAAGCGGGAAAAATCGAAGATTGCTACTTGAACTTTGCTTCTTGAAATGAATTTGTAAAAGTTAAAGCCATAATTACTTTCAGGAACGTAGTAAGTGGGGATCAATTATCTTTGCCTACCCCTCTTTAAAATAGGCGTGACTGTATATATATAATGTATGTATGTATACCACTTTAAAATAAAAGCACAGATAATAATTATTTCTATCAAGTGATATCTTTATGAATAAGGAGATAATAAATACAGAAAGTCTTTCTCTTTGAATTTACGTTAGAAGTCTTTGCTTAGTCCTTTATTATTAAAAGAATATATAAATCTGATCACGTTTTTCGAGTCGTTTGAGTTGTTATGTTTATCCCCAAGGAGGGCGTGGTTGCAGTTTGTTTAGGACGAAAGCACTCACTAATAATAAAGAACTGATTTTGCTCTTTTTAGGTCTTATATTGTCAACCAAACTTAGCTCGGGGACTTCAAAGCTCCTTAAATGGTACGAATGTTCATAATGTACATTTTTAACCTAACTTATAATATATTAAAAGATATTAAGCCATGGTTTGGGCAAATATTGACTTACTCAATGAATGATGATGAGATGCCTCAGAAAACCTTAGTTAAGAACTTCTTTGTCTTCTACCTAGCGAATACATTAATTGAAAGCCCAATGTTCCCCTTTCTGAAACAAGAGCTCTCTTAGGTAAATAAGGTATTTAAAAAAAAATATTTGGTAAATATTAGCGCTCATAGCACAGTTGCACTCGGTGATTGGAAACAATCAGCGAGGGCAAGCAACGACGGCGCGGTTAGTACCTAGATGGGTGACCGCTGGTGGCATGTTACCATGAGCGTCTTCGTGCTTTGGAGGTCACGTTAAGCAGTCGGTCCCGGTTGTTATCATACGATAACAGTCGTGAAGCTTAGTCGGAGGCCTTCGGGCGGCTTAAAAAACATCCAACGGCAAGATTTACGTAGCCACAACGTATTCTTGCCAGTCCCCAACCCGCACTTGGCCAGCGTGGGGACGTATGGCCTTAACCCTCTCCTGAGAGGAGGCTCGAGCCCAGCAGTGGGACATTATGGGTTGTTGATTGATCAGATACTAAGGCTAGTAGCTGATATTTAACAAATAAATTTTCCAGATATGTATATTTATGAGCAGTCTGGTTATCGTAGCACGAGCATCTCTTTATTTGAGACCAGGTGGCTGTGAGTGAGATATCGTACGGTTAGTATTATTATTATATATGTATGTTAATCTCAGTAAAACAACAAAAGATATGTCAACAGATGCAATGATATAAAGATTTATTTCGGGTGAGAAGAATTCGGGTGTTTCCTATGTTAAAAATATATCTGTATTTATGTCATTTGTCTCGTACTAGGTGCCATATTTGGTAGATACCTAAAATATTATTATTTTAATTAATTATGTAGGTAACACTTTCACCAGAAGACAATTTAGCAATTCAAACTTTTTTCTAGTCGCTTGTACACTTTAAGTTTTCAATTCATAGCGTCCATATAATATAAAATTGAAATGGAAGATACCGATAGAATGACACTAATTTGATAGATAGCTTTTCATACTTCTCAATAAAACGGGTGAAAAGACGGATTAACATGCATAAATCACTTAGAAATGTAGGCACTACAAGTCTTAAACATCTGTAAATTATATAAGATTCTAAATTAGGTTTCGGAATTCGTATCGAACCCACGTATATACTTTGTAAGTTAAACATAAGCTTGCGTAATAAGTTGAAGGAATTGTATCAAATTTAGATCTTTTTCATTTCGTGAAATATGTTTCAAAGGTCTCGACCGAGGCGGTACTATGCTCTACAGAAGACAAACCCAAGTGACATCATTCGTACTGTTATGTTTCTTTTGTGAGTGCGAGACCAAAGGCCCAATGATGCAGGAGTATCACATAGCCGCCATGGTGTGGGTCACCATGCTGCATTGTCTATATGGTGACCACCACTTTTGGATTCTGCTCATGATTTACACCAGGCAGAGTAGAGTCACTATGGCAAGCCCATACAAAAGAATAAATAAAAGGACGAAAACAAATATTACTGGCTACAATATACTAACGATATATTACATTACACAGGCCCTTTATGAAGGGTTCTTTCAAAATATTAACCTGTTAAAAGTTATAGCGCAGTTTATTTTTCCACATTCACGAACGGAAGTTTTAACGACGTCAAGACGTGATATTTTGCTTGTATATTAGTACTGCTACAAACTAATAGTTTGGGAAACTTACGGTTCTACTGGGAAAGTTCTACCAATTGTGCAATTTGCTACATTGTAGAACTTTAATTTAGGTACTAGCATGTACATAAATATCAAAGTTTGTTGTGCATTTGCAAATTTCTTAATTATTTGTGCTTGGCTAAATTTTACTACTTTTACACAAGAAATGCTTAGATCTATATTTAAACTGTTATTTATATATAAAAATCTTTCTAATTATTGTTTCTTAAATGGTTGTTTATTCAAAAAAGTTCAATGGACTGTTAAATAAAAGTTCATGCTCATTGAGCTATTATGCAAAAGCCATTAAAGATACATGTGCCGGATTTTAAAATATTTCAAAAAGGAGTTCTTAGTTCTGCTAAGTGATTATGTATAGCCGGCTGAATTACAGTAAAACAGATTAGGTGACCCAATAAAAAAGATTAATTAAACTATCGAGAGAAAAATAATTTTACATTCGAAATAACAAACTGCTGTCTTTTGGCTATATTGAAAGAACTTTGGACGCATTTAGCAACTGGAACTGAAATAGACCTAAATAAAGGATTATGAGGCGATTTGATAAATTGAAAAAATGATTCAATTTTCCGTTATACAGAATATGAAAGAACTAATCGTCATTTCCAGTCTCGCTGTTGCTTTAAAGATTTTATTCTACTGGTTTTCAATATTTTTTTTTAACTACACGCAACCTGATCTCGTGTACGGACTTATTGTATCTATGCTGATCATTTGTGAACGAGAAAGACTGAATTTCGTATACAACACGAATACGAATAGGTATATACATAATATTCTTATTTCTTCGGAAATCTTACTGCAACATCAGATACAGTTTGAGGACACCAGAGTGACTCTTAGCACGACGTAGTGAGTCAGCCATGATCTTTGATGCCGTGCTATGCCAAATCGCATCTTATTTTTTTATTACATTCACAAACTTTCTACTGTTACATTAAAAATGCGTTCGTATCTTTTAATACAATTACTATTGGAGTTATTTTCAATGTTTTCAAATTAATACTCTTTTCTAAAGAATACATTTATATTACTAAGCAGGTACGGGGCAACACGCTTGGTCTGCAGCTGAAAATCAGCGCTAGTGCATTGTGCTAAACGTTACGCTGAGCTGCGGTCCTTATTGGAACAGATGTAATTTTGTTGTACATATTATATTTAAAATTTTGTGTCCCTTTTTTATGTTTTTTTTGTTTGCAACACCATCTAGTTCGAAACTAAACAGAACTTGTATTATGGGTACTAGACAACTAATATAAATACATATGTAAACTTTTTTTTTGTAAATACGTACATAATATACATAGAAAACACCCCAACTTCAAAACAAATATTTTCAGATCATACAAACATTTGTTACGACACGGTAATCGAACCCGAGACCTCAAGTACAGCAGTCGCATATGCTACCACTGCGCCTATGTAAAAGCTTCGTAGATTGTGCTCATTAAAGTATTTTTCTTCTTTCTTTCTTAATACTTTAATACACGAATCTCGGTTCTGCTAAAACAGAAAACATTTTGAATATCCATCATCCAACTTATTTATATATTGTCTGTGTCTCACACAGAAAAGGTACTATTCTAAAAATAAGACGGATATCTGATGTGACTTAAAATAGCTGAAGGAACGTTTTTCCAAGAAAATTAAAGGAAAAGCGAAAAAAAAATGGTGGTACAAAGCCCGCTGTGTAAACTAGTATTACATAATAAATTCAATTTATACTTTGTTTCTTGTACTTCATCCTCAGCTTATTGCCGTCCATTACTGAAGGAAGGCCTCCCCTAAAGAGCGCCAACCATTCCGGTCTTGGGCACTCCGTCAAATATTTTGCTAATATCATATGCTAGAAAACCTAATCATGATAGGTACCGCGTCAAAGGACTTTATCTGCATGTTACTACATCATGAAGATGAAAGCAGACTAAATAAAAAATATTAAATATTTTGAACCTCTAGCACATAGCGCCATCTAGACCCTATAGCTATCAGAGCTCGTGTTACGGGTACTACTAGACAACTGACAAAAATAAATATTTTATTTTTTGTAAATACATACATATTATACATAGAAAACACCCAAATTCTGAAGCAAATATTTGGAGATCATACAAACATTTGGTCCGACCCGGAAATCAAAGCCGAGACCTCAAGCACAGCAGTATTATACGCTACCAGTACGCCAACGAGGAAGTCTAAGACTGAACCGATTTTGCCTGATAGAACGATCAGGTGTCGAAGCGTATTGAATGACCGCTGACGTACATAATCCTATAGGATTAACACTAATTAGAAATCGCTTTCGACCCGCCATGGTATTTCTCGTGACAAGGGTGATTTTGTAGGTCACTTATATAATCTTACTTAGTCTGTATTCAACATTTTTTTTTTATATTTAAGCTACCAAAATGACTCTGCCCTGCCTGATGGAAGGCATGAGCAGAATCCAAGAGTGGTGGTCACCATCCTCAACGCAAAAAAGAACAATGCAGTATGGTGACCCACACTATGGCGGCCTGGGGGGAAAGGGGATGGTGAGGGGGATAGGGGGCGTTGGATTGGGGTATGGGCCTCCGGTATCCTCACTCACTCGATGAAACACAGCGTAAGCGCTGTTTTACACCGGTTTTCTGTGAGGCCGTGGTATCACTCCGGTCGAGCCGGCCCATTCATAAATTTTAGTGCTACAGTCTGAACAAAGCACCAACTTGATATTTTATTCAGCTTCATTTATGGCAAGATGTGGTTATATGTACTTATATGATAATTTCAAAACTTAAGAAAGTCGTAATATTATCCATCTCAGTGGAAATGAGTTTCCAAATATCGTAACTCAATATGAGGAATAAAACTCGACATATTAATTTAATAAGGTTCGTCGATAAAAAAAACGATGGCGGAAATAGACGAAGTCTTTTCAAAGTTAATTTTTAATAAGTTCGTCGAAACGGTTCGTGGGAAAAACTCGTAATCTCGACACGCTAAAATAATCGAAGTTGCCGCCTTTATAGTGAAGTCGATGAAACGATATTTGCCATAAATAATTTAGGGTTCTTTCATGATTTCGGATAATGGAGATCTAAGTCTGGCAGCGGTACTTAGCTAGGAATCTAGAATTGCTTCATAATTATAAAAATTAACATGGAGTCAAGCATGTGCTACAATTAATATTTGATCATCAGCAGTCAGTCATGATTAATTATAAATCATTCGACTGCCTCGGTGGCGCAGCGGTAGCGTATGCGACTGCTGTTCTTGAGGTCTCGGGATCGATTCCCGGGTCGGGTCAAATGTTTGTATGATCTAGAAATGTTTGTTTAAAAGTACATATGTATTTATATCAGTTATTTACTACCCATAATACAAGCCTTGCTTAGTTTGGGACTAGATGACGCTGTGTGTTAGACGTCTGAATTTTTTTTTTTTAATCTTTCGAAACCAATAAAAAATAATGATTTCTTTATAGAAAATGGTTTCACTCGTGTTTTTTCATTAGTCATCGCGTTCAATGCCCATGTATGAACTATTTGCTCTTGTTCTATTTCTTTTTTTAATATCTATGTATAATCCTTGTAATATTATAAACGAGAAAGTGTACATACATATTTGATACATTATCGCGCAAAAACGGCTGAACGGATCCGAATGAAATTAAACACAATAATAGATTTAATTAAAGTTTTATTATATTATCTGGTATAGCATATACCTTTTATCACCAAAAATGTAGTGGTCCCGTGATATAAGTAAGCTACAACAACAACTACGAGTAACACCGCGTGGCGAATCTTTTAAACATATAATTCTCGAAACTTTGAAATTGTGTTGATAATACTTTTAATATTCCCTAACTTCTTAATTTTCATAGTTCACGACGATTATGAACAATGCTTATTTATTAGAGGCACAGGAGTTAAGACCTTTAAACTACGGAATTCATTTTTTTTTAAATATGAACACTTGACTGCGGCTCGCCGTTTTAATAAATTTCTCCGAACCCTCAGTGACATAATCTGAGACTTTACAAACGTCAATCCCACTGAAATGACACTCGTCTTTTTTTTAAGTCCCCAATTTATTTAGAGACCTCTAGCCAGCAAGGAGTTATAAAATTCCTGTAAGCTGGATTGCACGGAGAGTTCTTTCGAACTGGTCGAACGTAGAATTTAATTTCCTTGAAGTTTGAATATTACTTTGATGTGATAAAATTGACATGTTTGGTCTGAAGTGATGTACTTTTTTCCTCTTTACGTAACTTTTTGGAAGTGCAAATTAAGTTTAAGGAAAAACATTTCCTTTTTAGATGCCTGTCATATTTCATTTTTAGAAAAAAAAACGGAAGCTTTCCACTCTAAAAATGATAATATCTGAAAGGATATTATCATTTTTAGAGTGGAAAGCTTCCGTTTTTTTTGATGATTTGATGTTATAATTACTATCCAACTTTTACTTAATTTTCTTGTAACCGTGGATTAATTATGACATTTGCCACCACATGGCAAATTACAAAGAGAATATTTCGCAAAGTAATTGCCGTAATCAGCGAAGAAATAAGAAGCAGGCTATCAAACCCACCGCCTGAAAATTCACATACGTAACGTCACAAATTGAGACAATTAGCAAACGCCAAGCCACTTAATTACAAAATTACTGTAATTTTTATCAATTTAATTATAAACCTTGCTACTTTTCACATAAAGTGTTTATTGTTTTGTTCGTTTCTTATCTGTGACATATATGTGCCACGTACACTGAAAGGAAATTATTTTTCCAAATCGTTTCACAGGCGTCTGTACAGTGTTGGGCTGTTTAATATCGAGTGTGGAACTTTTAATATTAAAATAGAGTACATAGTTAACATTTGAAACTTTAAGTACCATGTTCTATAATATTCCACTAATATTATAAATACGAAAGATTGTGTGAGGATGGATGTTTATATGTTTGTTCTCTAAACTCGTTCACGCAAAAAGTACTCAACAGATTTACAAAAACTATTCAACAGATTTAGATGAAACTTTAGTTAGATAGGTAGTATATATATAGTAAAGGTAGATAAGTTAGATAGATAGATAGATAGATAAGCTATACTTATGTATCTATATCTATCTATATTATACATCAAAAAAACACATAGGCTAACTGACATTTACGCGGGCTGACTTGCAGACGTACACGTTTTCGAAATGCCTGACATTTCGATCAGTAGGCACTGTTTGTGATAACTACACTACCAATTATTATCAGCGCGTTAGTTCTTCGTTGTACTCTGTGGCAACATTTAATTGTGGTTTATTTTTCTTTTTTTTTTATAAATACATACATATTATACATGGGTAACATCCAAACTCCGAAACAAATAAAATACAAAGGTAGTAGAGCCACGCTGATTTCAGCACGAACGGCTCGACCGGGGCGGAACTAAACTCGCTCAGGTGATCACTGAAAAATGATAGAGTTCGTGACAAATATACAAATATACGAACATTAGATCCGACCCGAGACCCCAATCACAATAGTTGCATACGCTATCACTGTGCCACCAAGGCAGTCATACCAATTAGAGCATTTATATTAATTTTTTAAGCCTCTTGTGTATGTCCAATAGTGGACCGTTCAAGGCAGTCGTTCATAACGCTGAAATACATTTTAAAGTATTAGAAGTTTTTCCATAACACTCGTTATGAACTTGTCTTTTTTTACAACTTAATTATTACGATATTGCTTGTCTAAAGCGCTGTTTTCCAAAATTGGAGTAACAACTATTCATACTTTTAAACTAATGTAATCAAGTTGAAAGAACTTGGAAAGTAAATAAACGAGGTCAAAAATAAACCTAATATAGAAAAGTTTGGCTTCTGTTCGCAAGAAAATACTTATAACATAACATCAAAGAATATTCTAGAGCTATTTTCGTTAAGTGGCTGTTTTGCTTCGCGGGAAATCGTCATAGATACATGAAACTGACGGCTATCCTTCCGTACTCGAGAACCACTTGAATGAGGAGCCAAGTATCACTAACAAGCAACGATTTATTTCGTTTTGTTTATTAAGAAATTGTTGCTCATAACATGAGACTATTTCTGAATTTTGCTATTGTCCGTTTTGAACGCTTAAATCATTTTGAAAATCAAATGAACCAAGCTCAAATAACAGCTAATAATTAAACAAATAATTACGAATCTATTTGAAAATATTGTACAAATGCAACCTCCAATATTACAGGTTTTCAGTCGGAGTGAAAAAAAGAACGAAAACAATGTATAAAATCACTCTCTTAGTTGAAATTGTTGTGTTATTTATTTATAGAAATTAATTTTATCACGCGAATGAAAGCATAAACGGTACCTACACTAAAAATAACAATATTAAAAAAAATGTCGTTCTGGTCTGTTTTCCCGGCTAATCTCTGGAACGGGCATACCAAATTTGAAATACTTTCACTAGCAGATAGATTTTGTTATAAGGAGTAACTTAGAGTAACTTATTTTAGTTTAGTTGCGCCTCGTAGTTATTGTTGTAATAGCAAAATAACAATTGTGGGTAAATTGGGGGGGTGGGGGAAGTTTTTGGTGTGTGGGTTTCCGGTATCCTAATTCACTCGGTGAAACACAACACTGTTTCACACCGATTTTCTGTGTATCAATCCGGTCGAGCCAGCCCATTCGTGCCGAAGCGTGGCCCTCCCACGGTCTGGGTTCAGCTGTGAACTAATTGAGTGAGAACTGCTGAAATAAAGCTATTTAAGTGTTTACCTTAGTGGTTTATATCAAAGAAATATACTCTTTTAGCTGTAAACCTTTTACATCCATTTTGAACTGTCGCTGGAGTACAAATTAATGTTACTGCAAGGAAATTCGTAAAATGTTTAGGGCCGCAGAAATTGTTTCTCATTATCGCGTCTTTGAAACTTCCATTTTGTCTGACGAATTAACCCATCAGTTATATAGAGGCGGAAAGAGATTAACATTTATAAGGATTTTTTTAAGCTCTTAAAAGGATGCAACTTAGAGATTAGATTAAATTTTATAGTTAAGTTAATTAATAGCACAAAAGAAAATACAATACGGCTGATGGCTAAGATACAAGATAATACATCGGTTCGTATATTGAACACGTTTGCGAAAAGTTGACTAGACTTGAGTATGCCTTAAAGAGAATCTGAAAAACGGTTTCAATAACAGACAGAAGAGTGATTTCTACTAAACAATGAGAATGGAGAAATAACAAAATTATTTAATTAAATATAACACAAAAATGGTCGATACTGTACAAGATGTAAGTATAGATAGATAAGAGATATGCATATTATATTTACGAAATAGCGGGCGAACGAGCAGACGTATCACCTGATGGTAAGTGATTACCGCTGCCTGTGGAGATCCGCAACACCAGAGGCGTCACAAGTGTGTCCCGGCCTTTGGAGGAGGGAGAGGACATCCCTCTCCCTCTTCCAAAGGCTGGCGGCGGTTGAGGTATGGGCATTCGGTATCCCCACTCATTAGGTTAAACAATTTCAATTATCCAATGATAATGAAACTTTTTTTATGGTAACGTTTATCACCGCCCATGGATACCCGCGTAACACCAGAGGCATCATAAGTGCATTGCCGGTCTATGGCGGCATAGCGTGCGCTGTTTCACACTGGTTTTCTGCAAGGCCGCGGTATCACTCCGGTCAAGCTGGCCCATTCGTGCCAAGGCGTGGCTCTCCCACACGAGATAGATATTCAAATTGAAGTCTTACAAAAATGATTAAATAAATTGTTATTCCTGCCTATCAAAGGCTTAAGATTTCTTTTGTGATGTCAATAAACAAACGAAACAAAAAACATTCCGAATAAATCAAAGAGCTTACTCTCATTAACTTACAAAGGTGTCCAAACGAGAACGTGAATTACCTAAAAGTATTTCCCTACTTACATTTAAATATAAGACCCAGAGCCATAGTTTACAGTATAGTAATAACCATACTGTATATAACATTACATCTAGAACTATACTGCAGACTATCCGGTCTAACACAGGGTCATGTTAAAAAAATTATAGGGAATTTGGATTCACCAATCCTATCCATAGCCACAATATACCATACATATAATAACTTAAATGTATAATACAAAAACATATTACTAAAAACAATGAGTGAAAAAGAAAATTTGAAACTGACAATCCTATAAAAATACTTTGAATGGGGTTCCCATACTAAGTCATAAATAAAAGTTACATAAATATGTAAAAAAATATATTTAAGTTGATAGCATGAAAGTATTTTGCAAGCGAATGCACACAATTAGGTCTTTGTCGATGCATAAAAATCGATATCTACACATCACTATCCGCGAATACCAGAGGCAATAGTGTTTGAATGAACAGTTCTTTATTGGGTTTTTATGAGATGTTATCCCCTAAGTAGAATTGAGTTTCAAGAGACAGTTTTTACGTATATTTATTTCCCGTATCGTATTTTAAACTCTTATCGTATTTAATAATGGTTTTAAATAAATACCTAAATAAAACTACTAAGTTTACGTAGTTAACGTACGTTATCTTCCCTATTTATTGGGCAACATTTGAGACAAAAAATAAATTAAATTAAATTATAAATATGTTCACACATTTTAACACACAACGCTATCTAGTCCCAAACTAAGCAGAGCTTGTACTATGGGTACTAGACAACTGATATTAATAAAAACACTTAATAAATAATAAAACAAAGTTTAACATTTATGAAAATTTAAAAAGTGATTAATCATTATATGGTGATTACTCCTGAGGTGAAGGCGTCCTCCAGAAAATAAAATAAACACTTAAGCACATTAAATAAACACTATTGTTTTAAGTTTAAACCTGCTATATTGATCTTTTAAATAATATTTTTTAGATATTTGCTTACCCTAGTGACTCTAATCTCCCTGATGGATCACACGTGTAGAATCGTAGTGGTCCCTATACTCATTGCGAATGCAGACAATGCAAAAATGCAGCAGGGAGACCCACAGTATGATGCATGACACCTAATGAGTTGCTTCTATATCATTGGGCCTCCGGTCTTACTCACTCACCTATACACAACAGCACGAATGCTCTCATTTTTGGTTGGTTTTCTGTTAGGGGGAAGTACCGCGCCGATCGAAACGGTCCGTTCGTTATAAAAACAAAATTAAGTTAACAATTATAACATTGAGTTAAGCAAATATTGTTACAGTCAATAAATCACTTTAAATATATTAAACATTCATCGAAACCAACTGAAAATCTCCTTTTGTGAACCAGAAACATTCTTCAGTTAAACCTATTGAATTAATTTTATTCTGTTGATTGTAAAATGAAAATGGTCGGATCTGCATTGCAAATGTTGTCGCATGATGTACCGATTCGGTCCGGACGAGGCACGTTAACAAAGTTATCTGTCGACAATTAATGTTCCTATGATTATCGATGTTGGAATTTTTGACATAAACTCGATTGTACGCCGCGCGTCGATGGATGTACTGCGCAATGGCATTCAATGAGTTTTATTGAGTTACGTGGGAATTGTTTTAACATAAAATTCATGTTGTGAAATCATTTAAACGGTGATCTGTTTTTTGTTGTCATTTATGTGCAAGTAAAGATGAACTCGATGTGATTATCATCCGTACGTTCTCTGCGTATGTCAGAATTATTTTCTTAGAATATTCTCGAAAACGGATTAATAATAATTTATAGCATTTGTATTTATAATAAATTAGTCCTGGTGTGCATATATACTAATATTATAAATTAGAAAGTTACTCTATAGAGCCTAATGGAGCGACAGACAGATTCTGTTGCTCTGTTAGGCTGTCACAGCAGATTTCAATGAAATTTGGCATCGAGACACTTTGATTTTTGAAGCAGCATGCCTACTTTTTACCGTGATAACTAATATAAACGGGGGCGGAAGGACATGATTTGTTTAAGATGTAAAATAAATATAGTAGTTTGTGTTTCTTCTTAGTTCTGCCTCTGTGGCGCAGTGGTAGTGAATGCTAATGCTGTGCAAGAGGTCTCAGGTTCGATTCCTGAGTCGGACCTGATGTTTGTATGATCTGCAAATATTTGTTTCGGATTTTGGCTGTTTTCTATGTATAATATTTATGTATTTACAAAAAAAGTATGTAAGTATTAATATAAGTTATCTAGTACCCATAGTACAAGCTCCGCTTAGTTTGGGACTAGATGGCGTTGTGTGTTAAAATGTCTGTACATATATATATATATATATATGTTCATCAATTTTTATCATAAAGTAACAGGAAACTACAAATTATAAATGGGAAAGTCTATGATGATGTAAAAATGTTTGATACCCTTTTATTCAAAAGCTACTGAATTATGAAATGAAATTTAAATTTAAATGAAAATTTATAGTAATATGGCTCATAGATCAGAATAACATAATAATTTTTCTTACTCCGATATCTGATATACACTAGTAAATTAACATTTTTACAATGGTTTTTGTGAAAATCTTACTTTTTTCCATTTCTCTATTGNACTTTGGTGGACGTGGCTTCTCATTTTTATATTAAATTGTTATACTTTACGTTGTTTTAGTGAGTTATATGTATTGAAATAATTCTAGTACATAACATAAAGTCTTACTACAAAATCATCGAAAAAAAGATTGAACTTTCGGCTTCAGAAAAAAAAACAAAAATGAATTCCATATGTAATATAGATATATACACGAAAGTAAGGCACAAAACCAGGAGACTGGGTAACTCTCAATTAAGTGGGAACATTAAAGTTCTTCATCTTTAGTTTTCTATATTGTTCATCAATAGTTCTATGAAAACCGGAAAGGATAGTATGAATGATTATAATGTGATGGTGGTGTAAATCTTAATATTTTACCAACATAATCTATGTTATAAATAGTCAAATAGATTTAGCTTTTCCGAGTTTTCGTACCTAATAAGTGACATAAATGTTATTTTTTCTGCTTGTACGAAAATATTTCCTTGGACAAAGACATTAATTGTGTGGAAAGAGAGAGAGAGAGAAAATAGATAGAAATGGAAAACTAGAAAGTATTGTTACTACTCAAACAATGAAAGATTCGTAATTATTCCAAAATCTCAATTTCAATTAATCTATACTTATTTATTTTGATAACTGAGCTAAATAAGTAAATTCAGAATACTAGCTGTACCCGGCAGTGTTACTTGCGGTGCAACAACAATCGCGGATAACGCGCGATAAAAAAAACCTGTGTAAGAAGTCCTAAGTCCGTCTCCGGCTACCTCCCCACTAATCTAACTAAATCGATTCAGCCGTTCTTGAGTTATAAATAGTGTAATTAACATGACTTTCCTTTATTAATATAGATGAAATATAAAATGTATCAGAACCAAAGATATTTTTTTGTAAAATGTCTGTATATTCTAATAGTAGTATGAAAAACGTGTGCAAACCTTAAACGTTGAAAATTTAAATCAGAAATTTTGGGTACATATTTTATGTTTAAAATATATAGACACAGCTATTATTACGCTCACGAAGAGCACTTAGAATCTCTTTTCAAGAAGATTGCGAATACTTCTCGGGCGTCGTATGGCATAGTTAAAGTTTATGTTACAAAGAAGAGCATGTATTTTCTATTAAATCAATTTTTTCCGGTCGTCAAGCTTTAGCCTTGTCCCTTGATATTTTTGAGATTTAGAAACAATTATGACTTTTCCATCTTCAATATAATAATAATATAGCCTCTTTATTTCCATAATGATCAAATTATAAAAAAACATATGTATGAGAAATCATTAGTACATAACAAGTGCATGCATGAATTAAATAATATGTTAAAATTACTCAAATCGCTTAAAAATTACATGATAAAATAAGTTCAAATTAGAAATATAAAATAGTATTCAACAAACAAATCTAGTAAAACTTAAGCTAATACATTTAAATTCCAGTTCATATAATTCACTATGGACCCCTCAGTGGGTAAAGGCCTCCTCCATTTTTTTCCAAGTCTGTCTGTCCTTTGCTTTTGTAAACTAATTTTCAGCGGCTTTTCTTACTATATCTCTCAATCTTTAGCTTATATTTTTTTTGAGAAATCCTTCCCCATACTGACCTTGAGTTTCTCCGAAATAGCAGAAAATATGCTCGTCATCTTCTATGCATTATGCATCTTCTATGCATTCTATGTTTCTATGATTCTATATCCCGTTCTTCTTATTTCTGTAAGCCCTATAATATCGTATTTTATTTTAGAAATTGCTCTTTTGAAATCTGTTAATCTTTCATCTGACAGTAGAGATTTAACATTGCAAGTATAGACGTAAACATTATTATGTGAAAATGGAGGGTTGTAGTCCCCATCTTCAATATATGTTTTTTTAATAATCCCTTTATTTCTTATACAGAGCATATAAAATTCCTAGAATTAAATAGAAAAAAAACACGCAGATTTCTTGCTAGGTACCACGTCAAGGGGTAAAGAATACTTTGAAATGTATATTCACCAGTTCTCAATACTTATTCACACGTTGCTGAGTAAACCAACTCAAATCCATAGAAGTCTAGAGCACTAGTCAAAAACGCTGAGTGTTTATGATCACTATGCCAACATTTTCAAAAGAATTTAAAGATAACACTCCGGGGCTAACCATTGTCCATTGATTTGACATTAAAACAAGACAATTCCTACACTAGGAGTACAGTTTTACTGGGGGTTTTATAAACATTCACGAAACAGACACAAATATTTTAAGATCACACTATGTAGTGTGGCCTTCCATATGCTGGTTGAACCCATAACACTTAGCACAGAAGTATGCGGCGCAGTAACCACAGAATCCACTGCGATATCCACATATCTAGGTAGTATTTCGAGAAATATGCATCCCAGAATACTAAAACAGAATACGGCCGCCGCATACGGCAGGCTTGAGATCAGTTTTACATAGCTCCTCTTAAGATTGGTTTATTTAGGCCCACCATTGTCTATTCAACGAATTTCCCATCTTTATTCATTGTTTTACCAGTTTACAATATTAATACGCAATGAATTTTGTTTCTCTTGTAAATGATGATTTATTTTAAGAGCTATCTTGAAAACGACTGAATAGGGTAGACTTTGAACTAACAGTTTGATTGTCTTCGTTACTTGGCAGACGTTGGCAAAAATTGCTTTTATTGTTATTCTATATTCTATGATAGGCTGCGGTTTTTGTATAAGTGTAAATAGCCTGTATCTTGTTCTATAAATTTGAAGAACAATTGATCCTGGTGTTTTGTTACGAGTGGTTCTAAAGTTTATTATTTAAAATAATTGTTTCAACCCTTTTATGCTGTAGGGGCAAACATATTTTCCTACCGTCTCCTTCTGCGAGCAAGTTATACTTGCGAAGGAGATGGCAGAGCGGGACCGGGAGAGGTTTAGAACTCTCCCTGTCCGCTAGACCCTGGAACGGGACAGGTACCTCAGAAGACTCAGGCGCCGAAGATCACTAGACGATCTCCGTTCTCCATTAGCGCAAGATCAGTCTTGCGTGATAGGTGGCCTCATCTGTCATCCTCAGGGATGACAGATGAGGCCACCTATCATCCTAGCAGGAGAAGGCCGGGGTGGCGGCGTAAGCCCTATAAAGTGCTCGCGCTCTTTTCTATACAGAATAGGGACGCGAGGGTTACTACACAAGGGGGGAGGGCACCTACAAACAGTCTGTGGCACGAGGTACGTCGAGGTTACAGGGATTTCTTTCCGAGGGTATACCTGGTTCCCCGGCTTCTAGTACCCGAAATGGTGTGCGATATTTAGTATAAGGTCTTTGGTGTAAGTAGAAGTGATTAGTAGTAGTAAACCGTAGGTAAGTACTCAAAAGACAGCATACAATTATAACTGCAGGTCTCTGTGTACGGTGAGTACCTAAATAACCATCATTATCAAATGAAAAGTCTTCTCATTGGCCTTCTGTACCATAAAAAGAAATGCAGTCGAGTCTACTAGGGGACTCTTTTTGTGACTTAATAGGAATAAGATAGTTGTCACCCAGTGGTCAAAATTAAATAATTTTTTTATTTAAGGCGGGGAAAATGAGCAGATTTGTCACCCGATGGTAAGCTATTATTGCCGCCCATGAGCGCCATGAGGCGCCACAAGTTTGTAACCGGGTTTTGGGGCTGGGGAGGAGGATGGGGGTGAGGGTTAGGGTATGGGTCTCCGGTATTCACACTCACTCGATGAAATACAGCATAAACACTGTTTCACACCGGATTTCTATGAGGCCGTGGTATCACTCCGATCAAGCCGGTTCTCTTTAACTTTTTTCACTTCTTCCTCCACATAAAATTCAACTGTGGCAGGTTTTATGCTCCAATTTTATTGCGTTATAATAGAAATTGGCAGTATTTCGTTAGTAACTAACTTATTATGTGAATACAATATTTAGGGGTCTTATAGCTAAGGGTGATGTCTACGAGACAACCTTGGGACGGTAATTGTGTGAGGACTAGACGAAATTAAGAATAAATTGTTGATTTGTATTCAGTGAATATTCTTAATTTATATGAAAGAAAATCTGAAATATATAAAATGCATATTAAATATAATGAAAGTTTAAGCATAATTTAATGATTTCCTGTAACATACCAAAAACTATATTTAAAAAAAGGAATGATAGTAAAAATTAATAATTTAAAAAAATGCGTAGTATGATTGTGAAAAAAGTCAGCGTTTCGTTTATGTACGTGACTCAAACACACAGAAGATTTGAGAGGAAGTAGAGCCACGCTGATTTCAGCATGAACGAGCCGGCTCGACTGCGGCGGTACTACCCTCGCACATGAGATCAACGTAAAATGACAGTATGCATGCTGTCGTGTTTAGTTGTTAAGTGCGAGACCGGAGGCCCAATGATCCAGAAGCACCACTAAGTCGCCATAGTGTGGGTCATCATGCTGCATCGTTGCATTCGCGATGAGTATGGTGTAAACTACTTTTGGATTCTGTTTATATTTTCCATCAGGCAGAGTAGAGTCCATTGGCAGGCCCATACATAAAAAATAATCATTGAATGTGGGCAGCATAGGACCGATTATTGAGGACAGCCAACAGAGAGAGAGGAAGCCTAGCCGAGAACGTCCTTCGGCTGTGATTGATTGAAACAACTTATAAAAACCTTGTAAGTATAAAGCAGAATTTGTATCGCTAACAGTTGTGAAATTTAACTCTTACTTAACTTGGTAATACAAAACCTTTTTTACCGACTGTGTTAATACTAGACATTTTTATTCCTAAAATAAAGAGACTGTGTTGATCACGCAAAAGAGTATAATCACATAGGAATAATCTACCATTTCTCCAATACCATTCACCCAATAGTCATAATTAAACGTAGCAATTCGGAGCCTTTTGCATACATAAGCGTTGCTTAGTTTTTCGCATTTTGCAGAATAGTTACTTTTTACTTAACTGGGACTAAGTCAAAAGGAATATTTTAGGTAGTCTATTTAATGTTTTATGTGATAGCGTATAATTTACTGAACCAGTTTTAATGAATAAGGTGTCAGTGTCCCCGGTGACATGGAAATCATAATAAATAAATATTTTCGTACATTTATCTCACACATCATATATTAGCAAGCTGAAATAGCTGACCACACTAATCGCAGAACCAACAACATTAAGTAAAAGAGTTCTATAGTATAGACTGCCTTTCGGCAAACTTATTGTATGCGAAACGTAATAAACGTAATTCCCACAGGCCAGATTGAGTGATGATTTGCGCAAGATAGCTGCCAGGACCTAGATGCAAGGAGCTCAAAATCGGTCACTGTGGCGAGCAATGATGATTCTACAATTTCTGACCGACTGCGAAAGAAGGAGGGTTATGTTTTTCGAGTGTATGTATGCGTGTGTATTTCTTTGGTATGCTCTAGAGCCTAAACGGCGTGTTGCATTTTTATGTAAGTGCCGAGAGTGACACTGAGAAATCAAAAAAAAAACAAAATAAAAAATATAGGTAGTCGGTTTTTTAAAAAAATTCATTACTTGTTTATTCTATGAATAAAGGTGAGACGTCCAACTCACTTAGAATAAAACCAAATCCCACCTTCGCCATTCTGTCGCCCGACATTGCACAATCTGAACCAGAAACGAACGAACGAAAGGTCCTAAACGTCTCTACTTAACTGATTAAACATCAACAGAGGGAGTGGTGTTTCCGAATTAATTGTCTTGTTTTCTTTGCTAGGCTGGCGGGTATTTGCAATTCAAATATGACGCTCAGAGACTCGACATCTTGTCCAAACTTGTCACTGAATGGATTTTATTATACGGTGGCTTTGATTGTAGTGTTTCTACGTACTCGTATACTGCAGACTTTACTAGTATAATGAGAACCTGGGAAGGTATTTGTGGTTCATTCATCGACCAATCTACCACCTATGATAGATTGGACTCGTTTATAGACTTATATAGAAAATCTGTAAAGCGCTTCCTTCACTATTCTTGTACCATTTAACAAACTTATTTAAACCTGCTTAGGTTTAAAAAAGGTTCTCATATGTTAATATTATGTGTCGAAAACAAAATCAGACTTATGAAAGGTGACATCCTATGACTCGTATAAAAATATACTAGTGTGGCGACTTCCACATACAGCGTCAACATAAATATATGACAACGCCATCCACCGAAGATACACTGAACTACGGAGTAACGTAGTTCACGAAGAAGTTAGCATTCCTGCATCGCGCAATAGAAGCTCAACCGTTAGGCAGTGGCTCGCCAGGCATGATCACCTCGCCTGGTCGGAGGATACTCCCTTTGATGGAAGGACATGATACCCATTTCCCACACTAATCTATGATAATATTATAAATACGAAAGTAGCCCTACCTGTCTATTAGACAATCAAGCGGCGCATAGCTTTTAACTACATTTTAATTGGAGATATTTCCTTTCTTGAGAAAGGCCACAGGCTGCTCTTTCCTGTGATAAGCAATTGTTAATGAAACTACACTGAGCGTTATTGTTTTTGATTTTGTCTTTTTTTCTTTTTTTGGTTCTCCATATAACTATACCTGGGGTATATAAGTCGACAAGACTCATGATTAAGTATAACCAACTTTTTATTATACGTTCTTATTTCGGTACGACAGGGATAAATTACAACATCAATCAATCAATCAACAACCCATAATGTCCCACTGCTGGGCTCGGGTCTCCTCTCAGGAGAGGGTTATGGCCAAGTGCGGGTTGGGGACTGGCAACGTTGTGGCTACGTAATCTTACCGTTGGATGTTTTTAAGCCGTCCGAAGGCCTCCAACTAAGCTTCACGACTGTTATCCTATGATAACAACCGGGACCGACTGCTTAACGTGACCTCCGAATCACGCAGACGCTCATGGTAACATGCCACCAGCGGTCACCCATCCAGGTACTGACCGCGCCGTCGTTGCTTGCCCTCGCTGATTGTTTCTAATCACCGAGTGCAACTGGGCTATGAGCGCCTCATTTATACAACTACAACATATTTTTAAATAAATATTTCGGGCATCTAATACACAATGCCATCTAGTCCTAAACTAAGCAGATGTTGTTTATGGTTAGTAGATATTCCTACGTCATATATATTGTTTGAATTAATTGATAGATTTATACATAGATAAGCCTGACCAGCTGTCTCAGCATATTTCAGACATGAGTCTATTATCGATCACGTAATATTCGGACACTCTGTATCTCGTCAAGATTAAGACGTGATTATATGCATTGTAGCCAGTAGTAAGCCAGTATCATTACCCACACATTACCATGTAGTATTAGAGTAGTGGAGAGTAGAAGTTCGAGCATTATAAATATTGCTCTCCTCGTGCTCACCATAGTTGTTATTCTATATAACCTACAAGTTCGCTATACTAGACAACTAATATAAACACTTTTATACTTTTTTGTTGTAAATATATACATATGTTAACAAGTTACATACTTGTGTCTACTAACCTCAAACAATTGTATTGTTTAACTTCATTACATTTTATAACAGTTTTAAATGTTGTACATAGTCACCTGCTGTAATTGTTTTTATTGCGTTAAGTGCCGTTTTTACCCGACTGCGAAAGAAGGAGGATTATGTATTTCAAGTGTATATTCATGATTTGTTTATATGTACGTTTGTATGTATATATCTTCAGCACGCTCGCGAACGGCTTGTCGTAGTGTTATGTGAGTGGTGTCAATAGATTCGTCTTAGTCGTGAGAGTGACACTGAAACAAAACAAAACAACAACCCATAATGTCCCACTGTTGGGCTCGGATCTCCTCTCAGGAGAGGGTTAAGGCCATACGTCCCCACGCTGGCCAAGTGCGGGTTGGGGACTGTCCAGTTTGTCCCAAATCCTAAGGATCACTACAACATTTGTCTAAATATCTAATGGTTTATTTACAATACAGTAAACTTTTGTAAAGGCTGACAATAAAATAAAACTCTTATCAGTAACCGCGTCTAAAAACTGTGCCAAGTTTGTTTTAACAAATCAATTGAAAAAAAAAATAATTTTACTTAGTATGTTTTAAATTAATAGTAATATTTTAAATTTTAAAATTAACTCTATCTATCTGTTTGTTACCTTTTTATGGCCAAACCATTAATTCACAACCACATTTAACAAATTGATGAGAGGAAGGCCATAGACTACTATTTAACGCGATTAACGACACATGCACGGGCAGCACCGCGGGCTAAAACTGCTAGATATTTTATATTGATAAAGAAATTAATTAAACTGTGTATTTTAACACCTTCGCTGCGGCAAGTAAAATCACAAACCTTCATCTGATGCGGCGGTGGGTCGAAATGTGCCCCCAACTATATTTTCGCCAGTTCATGTTGGGGTTCTTCGACCCACCAGCACAATGGTAGATTAAAATGCAAATTTCCAATCCAATGAAAATTTTTTTTGTAAGCTTAGGAATAAACTTGAACCCAATTTCCTTAATTTCAATTATCAAGAGGGGTTCTAATATCAACCCTGACCGCACTAGAACGTAATTATTTTTGGAAATGATGGGGGACAGGGGAAAATAAAAGAATATCGAAAACAAAACAGAAGTATAGTAAATAAATGCCAAAAGGGGTTTTATTTATTTAAGATTGACTTTAAAATATTCCACACAAAAGTTCAGGTTGCATTTCCTCAAAAACTTATTTAAATAATTTTATTTTTTCGTCGGTATAATAAATATTTTACTGGATTTTCCAATGATGATGAATTTTCAATTTTTTAGTAAAGAGATTTATCCTTTTTAATACTTTTGGTAGAAAATATTTCTCCGCTGCTGACACTATCACTATTAATATCCGCAGAGTGAATTCCTGTTTTTCAATATTTGGATTTTTCTTTTATTGATTGAAAGCGTCGTTTACAAGCGAATGTTACGTCATCAGCTAGACAGCTTAATACTAGATGCGCGCTCTGTGGGGTATCGGGTCGCCTGCTGCCTGTTAGAACTCTGGGACGAAATAGATAGCCTCACTGAGTGGATGTATTTCACCGTCAGCGCGTGGTGTTTTGAAAAGTGCCCACTGTGATATTCTGATGAAAAATACCAACATTTGTAACTAAAAGCTGAAAAAATATTTATCTCCATCGAACTCTTACAAACATGTGAGGTAATCGTTCCGTACAGGGGAGAGGAGCATATTTTTCTTCATCTGCACCAGCTGAAGTAACGCGGCCGAAATTGGGCCCGATTGCCATTGAAGGTGTTAAGATTATGACCTCTTAAAAAATTAACATATGACATCGCGGTGCTAACTAATTAAAGGCGAGCGATAATCATAGTAAATTTTGGTATAGCAAGTAATTTCAAAAGTTATTTATTCAAAACAAATATCTCGTCGTATCGTATTTATTTCATGGCACACGTCTCAATTTCATTTTTTGCGCACTCGCCGCCTTCATACTTTGGCTAAAGCGTAATCATGGATTTAGGCCCCTTTTAGTTTTATTACCACAACCCAAGAGATGAAAATTCACTTCAATTTTGTTCTAAATTTCCTCTTATAGGTAGGCCCGGCGGCTGCTTGAGGACTGGCAATGTTATAGCAAGTTTATTTCCTTTGCCGAAATAAAACTAGTAAGTTGAAAGTAGTTTTGCGAAATTCATTTCGTTTATGAAATAAATTAATAATTATACTACGTGACATCACGACCTCACAGAAAACCAGTGCAAAACAGCGCTTGCGCTGTGGCTCCTCCGGTGCTGCGGATGTCCATGGGCAGCGGTAATCGCTTACCATCAGGCGATACTTCCGCTCGTTTGCCCTTTATTCCATGAATAATTATATATCTTGTGTTTTTATGCATCGATTTTGCACCGGTATGCTATCTAGTTGAAAAAACTGTTGTATGCTCGACAGTTCTTGTAAGATAAAAAATAATACTCAATATTTAATGATGATATGAAATGAATGATAAAATTTATACATTATGATGTGTTACAGGTGTTTAAACTGACTAAAACATCTTAAACAACTAAAACATGTTTCTTGTACTATGAAGATAAACATATACCTAAATAAATAAACATAAAATAATTATATATATCAATATTTTTAACGTTCATATTATTTAATACAAAACTAGCAATGATGAATAGTAAAAAGACAAAAAAAAAATTAAGAAAGATATAAATTCAACCATTATGCAGTTCATTTTGCGTATTAATTTATGTAAGAGATATAATATTTCAATAGTGACATTTCCTACATCGACCTTCGTAAAACCGACGTGAAACCAACGTAACATCCGTTACATGTAGTAAGTGCTTTCATTCGTAAGCCGACGGGGGCGCGGCCTCACCGAAATGCGGATATACCCAACGTCTGAAAAGCCTATTGTGTGTCGAATAATATGAACACCGTCAATTGAAAAGAAAATGTTTTAGTTTAGGTTGTATTTTGGTGAAATTACTTAACGAAGAGTTATTCTTCAATTGCTAATCTTACATCTGTTATTATCAGCGTATATAAGTAAAAGTAGTGTCTTTATTTTTTTAATTTGTATTTTTTTTTGACATCTTACACATAACGAAATATAGTCCCAAAATTTTTTTTTTGGAAATGCGTTCCTATCATACGTAAAAACACAGAAATTCCGAAACAAATATTTGCAGATCATAAAAAAAAAGTTGGTCTGTCCCGAGAATCAAACCCGATTCCTCATATACTGGAGTCGCGTACGCCATCACTGTACCAACGAGGCAGTCAAACTATACAATATATATTCTATACTTTAAACATGTTCGCCACTTTACAGATTCCCATAAAAAACAACTGTTACTGCCCACGAAGACCTGAATTCAAGAGACACAAGTGCCTTGTCAGTCTTCGATTGCCAAATCTTTGAACCTCTGAACTTCACTTATTCGATGAATAGTTGAAAAAAATGCTTATAAGGCTAAAAAATCTTCGTTTTCTGTAAGGCTATAGTTTACTCGGATATGCCACAGTATGGTTCTCCTCTCCCACTCTTTATCCGTGTGCTTACTGGTTTAGCATACGGAATGTCAACACCCCTGTTATAGGTATCGTAAGAGGCGTCTAAGGGAGAGTAATTTGCAGAACAATATCCCTATAAAGAGAAGAAAAAACCTAAAACAAACCCTATACCATTGAGATATATTAGGCAAAACCGCGATTCTTCACCTTTCTTCCTCCTTTGCCATATCCAGTTATTAAAGCCAGACCCGGTTGATGAAGACAGTTCTCCCACGACATAAAGTGCTTAAAATTTCTAATTCCCTGTTTGTCCGCAAATCGGTAAAACGCTACGAACGTAAAATGATATTAGAATACCAAACAAAGGCAAGACGTGTTGTATTTCAAAAGTCAGAATCAGAATATCAATTCATATCTGAAATGAGTAAATTTAACTCCTACGTAACCACTTCGAGAGCAATTTAATTAAATGAAATGAAAATTTAATGTGAAGAGATGTTTTGAAAATAAGTAAAATTACAATTTGAATATGAATACGAGTACATATACACGACTTACTCCACCAGCCGTAGTTGTCAAATCCATTAGCTTTTATAGATTCAGCTTTTTTATAGACATCTACCGCATTTGGACCATACATCCTTTATAGTTTGGGTCTTTATAAACATACATAAACTGGACACCAAGAAAACCTGGACTACTTAACAATAATTTGTGGATTACACAAAGTGTTGTCCCATATGGGGTTTCTTTCACAATATTAATCGCAGTACACGGCGGCGTATCGATCGCTTAAACCACTAGGCCAACAATGGAGTCAAATTTCAAAGAATGCACTTGAAAACTAGGTTATTAGACCTGGTGACATATGAAGTATGCATTTAATTCGATATACCACCTAATCAACAAGTAAGATCATAAGTCAGGCACTTTTTTACAATCCATTGAGGTTTTCATGCAAGAAGGAGTCTTAGTACGGCTATGAAACATCAACCGTAAGAAGTTTTATATAACATTTTTTCGAATATTTACTATATATTACATATGCTATGTAATCTTGTGCTATGTGCTTAAAAAACTCTAGCAAATTATCATTTAAAATAACCAAATGCAAAAATAAACAGTAATGCTTTTAAATGTTCATACTGAACTGGAATCAAACCCGCTGTTTCAAATGTTGGTATCGAATTGTCAGTGATCGAATTGAGTCTCAAGAATGTTATTAAGTCGCTTCCCGTCCCAATTCTAAGTAACGCTGAATTATATGTTGTCGTTACTTTGAAGGATTACCTATATTATTAAACGGGAAATACAAAGGTGGCACAAATTGAGAGGCTTGAGGAGAGAGGAGAAAACATCTTTAATAAGGTATGAATATTGCATCAAAGAGGTAGTATAAGCTTGTGCTTGAAGCATATTCTATTAATTAGTCTCTCCCTCCGATTGAAAAGAGGAGAGGAGACTTTTTCCTTGCCTTGTGCTCAAAGATATTCCCTTTTAATTTAATATAAACCATCGGTAAGTACAAAGTAGAATTGGATATTAGAGTCTTTATTTTGCGTAAGCTTATGGTGTAAAAGTAAAAACCAATCTCTTTCTTCGGCACATTACGTTTATTTTAAGAAAACGAATTTGTAATTAAAAAAACCAAGTAAACCACACGCACTAAGCACTAAGTCTAAAGCTCTGCTAACCACATAGAAGACTCCAAAATTAACATTTTAACTTCAAAGATTGCATAATTCGCCGGCATTAAGAGTATGCACATGCATTAGATTTACATTTTTATCTGATTCCGCTGGTTTCGTCTGAAAGTTTCGTAAGAGTTTAACCTTTGGATGTAGGTAAATGTATTTATTTGAATTTTTATCCCTATGTTAATATGAACATATGCTTTTTTTTACCTGTGAAAACCCCCTCGGGCCCACCATGGTTAGCGGCGGGGCGGTGTGTCGAAATCGAACCGACTAAAACCACTCGGTATGCCACTCTGCGCCTGAGACTGAAAAGATCCGGGAAACCGCTTTCTTACGCCATCCGGACCCCTCCCAGCGCCTGCCCGCACTGAAGCGGGCTCCGTTGTCTGATGGCAAAACTCTCAATTTAGGCGACGTACGACACACGCGTAACGTTGCCTCCTCGCGGCTGGCCTGTGAAGCGGATGGAGGGGAAAACCCGTCCCACCCATCCGCGGCCACACTCAGGGTGGCATTGGGTGCTGGTAGGCGCGCCTACACCGCTCGGTTCGCCGGCGACAGATCGACAGGCTGTTCGAGTGGAGGTCGTCCCGGGTCTTCTCCGCCGTCTCTGTCCGCGAGATGACTCCCTCGCAGAAGGTCGCGACCGCGATGAAACTGCTCTCGCCGCCGGCCATGGAGCGTACGACGGATTATGTACATATCCTAAGACAAGTTTGAAGTAACCAGATCTAGGTTTCTGGAAAATTGATCAATAGAACATTGAACACTAATTCCATTTCCAATCTCTTGTGAACGCTATATTTTTTGCAATAAGACACGTGTAATTTTGTTTTGATCATCGAATCGGAGCTGTCAAATTTGACTGTAAAATATTGTGTCAAATTTCAGTTGATAGTTCGAAAGCTAGTAGTATTTTACCTTTGATCTTTGATTCAAAGTTTCAGAAAATAGAACTGACTCGACACAATTTATTATTGACTTGACGGCTTGTATGTTAAAGAATATTTTGATAAGCCTTTTGTGAATGTATTGTGTTGGTGTATGTCTCACTTCACCACTGACCTTTGTCAGATTCGATCAGGAATGACATTTTCATATGCTGTGATCTTGAGAAATCCAAAAATAAAATTACCTTTCATTTCAGTTACATGTAGGCACAACATATAAATGGTAAAAGTAAAAAAGTCTAAAAATAATTTCAATTTTAAATTATTAAGGTTTTATTCCAGATTTCTTTTTTACTTAAAGAACTTACAACAACACTAACATACTTCTGTCATTTAAGTTAAAAATATCCAAGGACGGCAGAAATCACTAACCATAAAGGTAACCCGTTTGAATTTTTGCATTTCATACAAATTTAATCTGTTATATTTTTAACACATTTAAATTTTCATTAAATCCTGTAGACAAGTGAAACTTGTTCCTCTGCTATTTTTCTAGCGAATTGCCTTTGGCCACAATTACTTTTTTCCCACTGACGTTTGATGGAGGCCCTATTAAAAGTTGTCGGCATCTTGAGTCCATTCGTAATAAGTCACACGTAGGGGACTGTGTCAAAGTTAATGATGGAGTTCACACCAGGAAAAAGTTATTTCGTAATATTTGAGAAGTGAGTGCAACTTAAAGTTGGTTGGTGTAGATAGATGGTTTTGGTGTATGATTTATGTCTTCGAAGCTTAAGATTCTGTATGTTACAGAGTACCCAAACCCATTACCGACATTTTAGTTTATTTTTAAGACTACTTACTCAAGACTAAGCGTAGAGTGCATTTTGTTTTTGAGTCTGCAGATATTAGTGGTACTTTCGATGGGATACTTACCATAATTTAATTTTTACTCTTTCATTTTGGAAATTATCTACAGATTTTAATCAATGAGGTATACTTTTTATTAATATACAAGGCTTTTCTACATAAATATTACTTGTATTTGGTACATCAAATGATAAC
The DNA here is from genome assembly GCA_003709505.1 of Hyphantria cunea. Taxonomy (NCBI): domain Eukaryota; kingdom Metazoa; phylum Arthropoda; class Insecta; order Lepidoptera; family Erebidae; genus Hyphantria; species Hyphantria cunea. Next base: position 1,208,916 of record PKRV01000262.1, read on the forward strand.
TACAAATTTGTCTGTTTAAATGTGTGTATCCTTGAATACGTGCAAAACGTGCTGCATGACGTTATTAGGATATTTAAAAAAATGTTACAATTCATACTAACATTAATGTTATAACTGCCTCGTTTATCAAGCGGATGATGCATGCAACTGCCGATCAAGAAGTTTCAGATTTGAACCCCGGTCGGGTCAAAAAGTATAATTGAGATTTTCAGATTATTAAAATATTGAATACCAACTCGGAGTTTGGAATTTGGGGTCTGAACCCCGTGCCTCGAGCATGTAAAGCTGTCGGTCTTTCGCCTGATCTCTCGCCGATCATGTCGATTAACTGTTCCATCGGATTATGAGAGAGTGGGAACAGAGAGTGCACCTGTGTTTGCGCACACACTTGTGCACTGTAATATCTGTTGCGTAGTTGGCTGGTCTTCGTTGAGACTGGTCGCCGTGGCCGTAATCGGCTAGAAGAACATTATAGTATTATAAATTCGTAAGTAAGTCTGTCTGTTTATCTTTTACGCTTTCACTGTTAACTGGGTAACTGCACTGATTTCAATGAAATTTGACACTAAACCTATATAACAACCAAATAAATTTGTATTTCACATCCGATTTTTATAATGCCAATTTTTTAAATTTGTCTACCATCTGAAAAGACGCAATCCCCTAGTTTCATTTTAATGTTTCGTAGATTTATAAAGTTGGATAGGAAAATTTTCAAATAATACTTTTAAACAGTTAATTGGGAAGTTATAAGACGGGGAAGATATTAATACTTTATTAGTTACTTTTAATTAAGTGCTATTAAGTGCTTCCTGAAACTTTATCGTTATATCTCTACGCAACTATGAAATATTCAAAATTAAACCATCCAATGATATATTAAACCGACTTCAAAATTACGGCATTCATGGGCTCTTTCTATTAGACTTATTTGATCGTTTCCCTAGTATATAAAATAACTTAAACTGGTCATAAATTGCAGACGATATGAGACATCTGATACCATTTTAGTTATAACCACGATATTATAGTTATATATTATTAGGTTTAATTTAATTGAACTTATTTTTGGTAACGAAAATTAATGATTACCAAGTGCGAGTCGGACTCGCGCACCGAGGGTTCCGTACAAACCGGAAGGTATATTAACTAAACATTTATGCTTTTCGCAATTTTTGCTTTATCTCTGCTATAAGACGTTGCTTCATACCAAATTTTAAAATTCTGAGTTCAGGGGAGTTGGTTTTAATTCCCTTGTGAGTACCAAAAATTTAGCAGCACAAATGGCTTATTACATGATGCAGCTAAAAATACGCTATTCGCAATTTTTCCTTTATCTGTGCTATAAGTCGTTGCTTCGCACCAAATTTCAAGATTCTGAGTTCACGGGAAGTACCCTGTAAGTTTTTATTTCCTTGCGAGTGTCGAAAATTTGCAGCATAAATGACTGTGATCTTTTGTCTTTTTTTCTTAAATGTAATGTCACAAATATATCTTGCTTTATGCAACAGATAGCTACGAAACTGGCGAATTAACACTGAGCAAGGGATTTTATTATATAATCTATTCTTCACGTGCCACTTTTATCACAAATGAAGTGCAATATATTACAAAGATGTAATTCTAACCTAAAATGTATCTCGTTCTAAAACGACACTAGTCAAACAATCATAGAGACCAAACTATATTTAAAAGACCATTGTGATCAAATTCGTGAGTTTGTTATTATTATAAAAGTCGTTGTTTGTAATATTTGAAATTATTCATTTTAAAAAGTATTTTACACTGCAGAACTAAGGTCTATTAGCTTTAAAAGTTTGTTTACTTACTCATGGTTAAAAACTGAATTCGTACTTGATTATTACGTACTTTGTTATTATATTATATATATATATATGATATTATAGAATGAGGTTGATATTCTCTTGATATTTCGAGATTTATACGGAGAGAAAATGTCCATTTACACATAAAATTTGGTAAAATGTCGCTTATGTGTCACTTATAATATTTTTTTTATTATAAAAATTCAACATGTCAGTAATTGATGCAACACTAATATAAAATCACGAGAAATATACATACAAGTAACAAAAATAATCTTAGTTAAACGAGACAGAGCCGGTGTTATATACATTTTTATATAATTGTGTGTCCTTAGTGAAAAACCTACGAAATATAATCCAGAAAAATAATTCAAAACGACTATTCACATTCCATAAATGTAAGTAAGTCTAAAGAAACCAAAGGTTTACTTTTAAGATGAGCTTTTTGTACATTGAGATTACAGACAATTTCATGAATATTAAAAAAAGCGTATCAGAATCTGGGATTATGATTGAACGAATACTTGATTAGTGATCGCTGATTTTGCAAAAATAAATTGCTTCGTACCGAAAAGGATGTGGTAGAAAAAAACGTAGGTATATTAAGAGATCCTTACAATTCTAAAGACTGTATCAAAAAGCTTTCGTACGGGAAATCCGTCATGTTTTGTGGCCTTCAATTACTGGTTCGTAACGGTTAAAAAATGATGTTCGAGATCAATAGAAAAGCACCTTTTGATGCTGCAATATTAGGATGTAATCGATATATCTTTATTTATGGTATGGTATAATGAAATTCAATAAAGATGCGTTATATGTAACAGAGAGAACACAAAAGGTTTAGGTATTTTAATGCAAGCTAGTTGGGATATGAGAGAATAAGAATCATAGTGCTTATAAATATTTGAAGCAATATTACAAGACTGGTGATTCAAGTGCATTCAAGAGTATATGTAAAATGAAATATTTAATTTTACATATGTAAACCACCGATGAACGATTACGACAACCGCCCATGGAGTCCTTTTGTCCTTGAGTCCTCCTCGTTATTAGGGGAATCTGTTTCAGTAGCAGGCTCGGTTGGGGGGTGTGCGCGCTTTGCAGTTCTCGTACCCCACCTTTTGGGGCAGCAACGGAAACATCGGTGGCGCAGCGGTAGCGTATGCGACTGCTGTTCTTGAGGTCTCGGGTTCGATTCCCGGGTCGGATCAAATGTATGTATGATCTGCAAATATTTGTTGCGGAGTTTGGGTGTTTTTTATGTATGATATGTATGTATTTACAAAAAAAAAGTATATATGTATTTATATCAGTTGTCTAGTACCCATAATACAAGCTATGCTTAGTTTGGGACTAGATGGCGTTGTGTGTTAGATGTCCGGAATATTTATTATTTATTTTATTTATTATCGGGGCTTCCACACAAGACGGGGCCATCTAGAAATCGTATGTGGCTAGGTACATTGGGGCTCCAGGGTTTTCTTTCCTAGGGTGTACCTGGTTGACAGGCTCCTAGTACCGGCAATGGCATGCGGTCTTAGTCGGTTCGAGTTCGACATGCCACCAGGAGGTGGTATCCGAGGGAATTTCTACACGAGAAAAAAAAGGGGAATCTGTATAGGCTCCCGTGACTTGCTTGCTTTTCACCGAGTAAATTTTTACTTTCACTCTCTCACAGAAGACGAACTTAAAGTAAGAGCATTCGTGCTGTAGTGTCTTATTGGTAAGAGAGAAACCGCAGGCTCAGTGACGCAGAAGCACCCCAAAAGGTCGCCATAGTGTGGGTTGCCATACTGAATTATGGCATTTGCATTTGAAATGAGTATGGTGACCTAATGGTCACCTGCCAAGAGTAATCTCTTGGATTCTGCTTATGCTTTCCAATAGGCGCTGAAGAGACATTTTAGCAGGCACATATTTAAAAAAAAACTTACTCTGTATTCTTTGAAGTACTGCTATCACTCTGGTTAAGCTGGCACAAATATATATGGCTATCACACGTAAGATATTTTTATGAAGTTTAGATTTATGATAAGACCAGTTGATTATCTCTCAAAGCTTACTCCGTCTCCTCGAGCCATTAAAATTTTAGTTTCATTTCTCATCCATGACTTGTGATATCCTTTGTGGTAATAAAATAGTAGTTTAAAAATTATGCCATCTAATATAATTACCGTAGGAGAGCATGAGCAAAGCGTGTTTCGGCACGAATGGGCCAGTTTGAGCGGAATGAAACCAAGGTCTCACAGAAAACCGGTTAAAATATCGCTTGCGTTCAGTTTCACTGAGTGAGTAAGGATATCGGATGGGACTAGCGTCTGGGGCAATTGCTTACTATCAGGAATAACTTAAAATCACTTAAGTAATACTAAGGTACGCAGAATAAGGAAGCAGATATAGTAATAGTAGACCAAAGCTTCTTCTCTGAGAAAAAGCCTGCTAAAGGTGCAGAAAAAACATGTCCATTGAAACTGTTTTCTTTAAATTTAAATTTTAATTAACTATCATACTTACGTAGCATGCACTACCAACATAATTTACATAAGCCTACATGTGCACTAGCCCCTATTTATCAGAATTGGCCAACGAATTAATTAATGAGGCTTCTATAAAAGGTTGTTAGGGGACCCTACTAACCCTTAGCCCTTTGGGCGTACAAGAATGCCACCCTGGAGGACTATAACAAAGATATAGCTTCTTTACGAGTGTTTAAAAGTAATTGTCTATTGAACCGCAGGACTTAGTAAAACAAGCCGGCTTTAGGTCTAATACACATAAAAGCAAAGACGAATAAAACTGATTTGAACGAAAAGGTTTTAAGACTATATTTTTCTAATACATTAATTTATTAAAATAGTAAAAATTAAAAAGTTTTAGTTGTAGTGCTTTTGATTTCATCACCCTATTCTTTTTTTAAATTATCGGCTTAAAAATAACCAGTGCTTTTAAAATACGCTTCATGATTCTAGGTGCTATCTTCGTCTCCCGAGATAAAATCTTTTGCTTTAGGACAAGATTTTTTAAAATCCTTTTCCCCACTTCTTTGATCGCCTTTAGCGTACGAACTCTACGGAGACGGCCATGTCTTTTTCAGTCACAAATAGAGAAGGTTTCATTGTACCTTTTAATAGCTCAGGATAACCTCCAGAGGCGTGGAGTAGAAGTGTGGTCTTGTTCTCCAAGAAGGATGACAAGACCTAGTTGAAGAACTAGTCGACCCTTTTCTCTTCTAAGTCTCGTCTACAAGCTGTTCTCAAATGTCACGAACCGTCTTGCGCAAAGATTCGACGAATACTAACCATCGGAGTAAGGCGGATTTTGAAGCGGATATAGCACATTACACTACATCCACACAGTGTGGCAGATTATTCAATAGACGGAAAAGTAGTCAGCCCCTATGTCTAGCATTTGTAGACGAAGAGAGGGGCTTTGACTCGATCGAGATTTGGTCTGTTCTGGAGCCGCTGTAGCATTGCCAAGAGGACTGACGATACATTCAAGTGCTGAGATGTCTCTACAAAGCTCTAAGCTGAACTGAATCACCGAACAAGGCCCATAAGCATCGGAGAGTGAGATAAGGGGATGTTCACAAATGCAATGGAGAATCTTTTCAAGACCCTAAACTGGAAAGGACGTGGCATTAATATATACGGCGAATATATCTCTAACTTACGATTTGCGACGATATCGTCATCATGGCAAAGACGCTACAGGACCTACAACAGATGATGAACGACCTGCCTGACTCTACTGTGCGCATCGGCTTACGGATGAATTTGTACAAAACCGAAGTCATGTTCAATTAGTATTTCCTGCCGGAACCGGTCCTGGAACAAGTTGCCGTTCTCGAAATTGTTCAAAACAATGTGTACTTGGGGCGGAACTTACAGTTAGGTAGAAACAACTTCGAGGACGAGGCAAACAAGAGAATTCAACTGGGTTGGGCTGCGTTTGAGAAACTTCTTCGGGTATTTTCATCCTTGATCCCATTTTGCCTAAACACGAAAGTATTCAATCCATGCATCCTGCCCGTCATGACATACGCAGCCAAAACTTGGACACTTGCGGCACCGCTGGTCTACAAGTTCAAAGTCACTCAACATGCTATTGAGAGGTCTATACTCGGCGTTTCCCTGAGGGATCGCTTTGAGTCGCAGAACTGATTACCGTTGAGGTAAACGTGTTCATGAGGAGATCGCATCTTGGCAAACGTAGTGTAGGAGGTCCACAGGCCAGCAGGAATGATGATCTGCGAAAGACGATTGGCAGTAACTGGATACGAAAAGCCGAGGATCGGTCCAGTTTCGTCCAATTGGAGAGGCCTATGTCCAATAGTGGACTGCGATAGGCTGGTATTGATCAATAGCCCGTTACACAAACATTTAACTAATACCAAGCGTATGGAGGATTTTAAAAATTGTATTTGGATCCATACCTACTTTATGTAACCCCATTCCATTTATATCACAAAATGTTATTTTATGTCATTAAGTCCGCCTCGTGCAAATGTAATGCAGGAAGTATTAATAAAATAAATAACTTATTAAAATAAAATATTTTACAATATATTCCCGCGAAAATAAGGATATACAAGGAACAATCGCATAAAAACGACATATTCGAAATTAAAGAGTAACATTTTGTTTATTTTTAATTGTAAAGTATTTATGGTCAGACTAAGTAGTATATAATGTCAAGCATCATTTGTGTTGCAGTTTTTTATAAACTAGATCAATCATATGGGGCTCGGCAAACAAGTCTTGCTAAAATATTTGTTATTTAATTTTAGTTACGAGAGTGCATAATATTTCAAACGTTTTTTTAAAAACACCGACGTAGTGAAAAACTTTTGTTCCTTTGAATAATGTATTCAGGCCTTATGTGAACAGCACCTAAAGCTATGAGGTTTTTTCTTTGTGTTGCAGTTTTTTATGAACTAGATCAACCATATGGGGCTTAGCAAATAAGTCTTGCTAAAATATTTATTATTTAATTGGAGTTACGAGAGTGCATAATATTCTAAATGTTTTTCTAAAAACACCGACGTAGTTAACAATTTATGTTCTTTTGAATAATGTATTCATGCGATAGTGTGAACAATACCTAAAGCTATAAGGTTTTTTAAGTCTAGTTTATGTATTTAGTTATGATATGAAAACGCAGTAAAATTTTGTGGTTCTAGGTATAATATTTTATGTTTAAAGATGGTGAACAAAACTGAGAATATTTTATTGTGTGTGTCTACGTAGGTTGAATTATATCAAGAGGTTCGGTGCTCAGTGAGAATAAAATAACATTCGTTGTGTATATATCGAAGACTACATTAATACTTCATCTAAATGTATTTTGAATTAGATCGAGACATAGAATGACTGATCTGAATTCAGTTTTTTATATTATTTTAGTCTTAGGTGTTCAGTAAACTAAATAATTGATGCGGGACATAGATTTTACAGATATATTGATTCGTTTGTAGTTACTAGAATTGTTTTGATTCTTAGATATAGGGAGAAAAGAGCGATAAATGTTACGAGAATTACCTGATGGCAAGTGCCTACCGCAGCTTATAGATACTTACAACTAGATTGATAATATTTTAAGTTAAAGTACGCTTCATTTTTAGAGGTTTAAAAATAAAAGGAATGATATGAGTGGGTGAGCCACGCTTCAGGATGAATGGGACAACTTGACTGAAATAATACCACGGCCTCACAGAAAATCCATGTCAAGCATCGTAGTGCGATAATCGTTTACATCATCAGCAATAGCTCTGCTCGTTCACACTCTAATCCATAAAAAAACAACACAATCCGAAAACATCGAGGTGATAATTTCTTATACAGACTTATTGTGTGAGATAAATAATAATAATAATTTTTAACAGACTCAGTAGAGATGAATTCGTCACTTTACTATCTCTTAAAGATAGGTGATTCGTCTGCAATCATTTTGGCAAAATGTAGCCACTAATGTAGGATTGCACAGTCATCAGCGGTGTTTTAGAAGCTCGTAAATACAAAGCAGTGCAACAATCATCTGCGGCTGATGCTGTAGCCAAATATAATCATTTAATGGCAAAATTATACCGAAGAAAATGGTAGTACTTATCACAAAATTGCGTTAATTGAACTTATAAACTCCGGCTTAGCAGGTAGATTCAGTAACCACACAAATATGCTCGCAACAGAAAAGTAACGAATAATCGACCATTAAATTAAACATGAAAGTTATTCTTTTCATATTTAACACAAAAATGAAACAATCTATTTCACATTTCCACAACCAGGAAGGTCAAATGTAATTACAAAATGTTAAACTAAAGCTCTCACAATGTTCACTACGAACTGTAGTTTCAAACTCATCCTTACGTGTAAGTGAAATTTCATTCGTATCGTTGCAACTCATCAGCTGCGAGTGGAGCACGTACATCTTGTGTGAATGGTAAAATAGTTTTTCGTGCATTAGCATTCACTAGCACCGTTCTAAAACAAACCTGAAAGTTTCCCAAAGGATAAAACAACAAACGTTTCTCCTTTATATGGTGGTGGGTTTAAAAGCTAAGAACTTAAAACCACCTGAATTTTTCACGAAGTGAAATGCATGTGCATAGATATTATTACCAGTCGTCATTGCTGAGAATACAGGGATCCTGGATATACACGAAATATAGTAAAAGTGGATTTTTATTGGCAAACAAGCAGACACATCGCTTGATGGTTAGCGATCATTGTCATCTAGGGACACCCACAACACCAGAGGCGTCACAAGTGCGTTATCGGCCTTAGGGTATTCGCCACCGGTACCCTCCCTCACTCGATGAAACGCAGTGCAAGTGCTGTTTCATATAGGTTTTCTGTAAGACCGTTGTATCGTTCCGGTCAAGCCGACCCATTCATGTCGAAGCGTGGCTCGCCCTCGGTAATTTATTTTATTATAAGCCAATTAACCATTTACCGAAAGATTAATCTTCATATATTTGTATTAGTAGTATTAAGAAAAGTGCGAACCAAGTTCTATTTAGTGTAATTAAATATTACTAAAAGTTCCCGCATGATTTGTGCATAATTAAATGTTCTAAATTAATTCAATTATTTTTGATATTGAGGATTTTTAATACCTTAAAATATAGAATAGGATTAATTATAATATAATTTCACAGCTATTAGATAATTTACAATTCGATTCAATCAGGTTTGATGAATTTTATTCAAATAAATCTAATCACTTTAAATAAATGTGCCTGCAATCTGATTCCTAAGGTTTTAAACTTTATTAAATTTAAATTCGCTCAATGATATTTTACAGCACGAAGAATTTTTATATTCGAATGTCTCTTTTACAGGTCAGTCTTCGGGTTCACATTTCCAAAAGCAATTCAAAAGATGCTCGGAAAATCTCAAAAACTTAAAATCAATTTGATGGTATTTTACAAGACATAAAATAAAATGTCTCTGAAATAAGTTTTATGAAACGAGTTCAGTTATTTAAAAAAAAAACGTGTGCGTCAATATCTGTAATCTTTATTAACTTCAGTTTTTTTTCAATAAAACGTAAAGTTATAAATATATATATCATCATCATTAAGAATTCTTTAATTTGATACCACACTCGATGTATTTTATAACATTTTTTTGAGATTACTTTTTGGCGCCAAAAATCCTTAAGATCTTTTTTTTTTAATTTTGATGTACCCAGTTTCATTCGAATCTAAGACGAATTTATTGACACCACTCGTATTAAAATACGAAAAGCCATTTAGGCTCTAAGGCGTGCCAAAGATATATACATACACATACACTCGACAAACATAACCCTCCTTTCGCAAACACGTAATAAATTTATTTTGATATCAGACAAAAAACAAAAAACAAATGTATAGCAACAAAGCAAATCCAATTTTCGCTAACAACGCGGACACCCTTAATGAACTTCAGAGTTCAATGTCCTCAATCGAACTTTATCGAAGATATTTATTACAACAGACATCGAATAAAGTAACAATCAGAATGAAGACAGCACGTTCATTGCGAACTGGCTAGAATCGAGTACTTATTTTTTATTCCTAAAAAGCACATGTATCAGCAAAAAGCAAAATTGATGAGCCAACTATTCTCTAAAATCATATCTACTTTCAGCAATAACAAAGTAAAAACAAAGATGTTTTGGATTTTTAACTTAATAAAAACAGTCTGTCGAAGTCTTTTTCAATTGAAAAATCAATCTATACAAATAAATAAATTTGGACTGTCTGTTTACAATATTAAAATAACCGCTTTTTACTAATTTTTTTTTCAATTTCAATGTATGTCTGTCCATATGTTTGTTGTGGCTAGTCTTTGGAACGGTTGCACCGATTTTTACGAGAATTTAACTGGCGGATAGCTGATGATATAGAGAGTAACTTAGGCTTAGGCTATTTTTATACATGCATTTTGAAATAACGGCTATTTTAATATTACAAGCAAACACTCCAATTTTATTTATTTATATATACATATTTGGAAATCTCTAAACACTTATTAATACAAAGTTGATTTTTATTATTTTACTGTGTGTGAATTTTGATTTTCATAACAAATTAGGAAATTTAATTTTGAAACATTAGTGTAACAAAATACTTCTTAGAAGATTATTGAAAACACCCAAAGAAAATTAATAAGAAAATCGGATAGTATTGTAGTTGTAAAATAAGATATTAACTGGTTTGAAATGTTATATCCTCTTGTCTATTAAGCCACTTTAATACAAAAAACAATTATAAATCTCCAAATCTCCTTGTTTTAATGTTCTCATTTCGTCTCAAACAGATCTTCGATATCGAACAGATATCCTCGAAATAACTTAAATACGAAGCACCAATTATCCAACCTACACTGTAAAACAAAACTCATTGTAGTCCCAACAAATCTTTAATAACTTTACAAATATACCATTAAAAATATATTAAACTAAATAATGAGTTTGATGTTAAAACTTTTTTAACTCTTAACTTGTTAATGCATAAGTTTTTCACAACCAGATGGCGCCACTGACAGAGGAGATTGTCGATACATGGGGTAAAATGTTGCATGTTTCGCTACCCACCTACAGCCGGCAGTTCTGTAAAGGACCCGTTGAGGGGTAGTCGCGCCCAGCAGTCGTTAGGCCGCTCGCGGAGTTTTGCGTATGTTGAATCTTTCGTTTCAGAATGTGTACAATAGTGTGTGATTACTGAATTTTAAGTTTGGATGAAGTTTGTTAAGGTAAGATATAATTGAAATATTTTTTTAATGGTGGAAAAGTTTTAGAGTTTTCTTATTTATTTTCTTTTGAAGTTCTGAAATTGTTTTCATTAGCCTATCTACAGATTAAAATAAGTCTTTTTTATGGAGGAGTTATATAACTCCTCCATAAAAAAAATACCATATGTATGCCTCTATTAGGCACAACGTAATTATAATTTATTTAATTGTAGTAGGAACTAGTTACATTATTATTTTTCTATTGTGAAATATACTAACATAAACACTTGGGATATTATTAAATATATTATTAACAAAACAATTATGAATAAGATTATAACTTAAAATTTTAATATTTTTGTTAAATATTATTTGCCAACTTTAGGTAAGTTATAAGCAAATATGGCAGTACTTGTTATAAAGACTAAAAATAATTACATATTAATTATACACGTGTTCAAAGTAGGAAATAAATTAAAATTTAGCTTTGATGTTCAAGATTCTACTTTGATATGTTAATGAGGGAATGAAATAAAGTGTTTCAAAGCGCGGTAGGTATTTCTTTTTAGGGGTAAATACTGATCAGTTTTGATTATTGAGTTTATTATACGATTAAACAAATATATTTATTCAAAGCATTTTCTTCTTAATATATCTTATTCTTCTTATATATATAATTTGTTATATGGAGAAGGATGGTATACATTTGGAGCATAGATTATGAATTGATCTTCCTTTCATATTAGAGGTACCAGTACTCTGGTGAAACTTAAAAAAAATTCGTTACATTTTTATATGACGCACAATTACGCATAGCACGCGTAGAAGCATATTTGCGGTATTTTATTGTTTAATTTTATGTACGTCTGCAAACAAAAAAAACAGAAAAAAATAACGGAATAAAATAAATTTAATAGTTCTGTAAGATTCGTTATATGAAATGAAAAGTGTCGAGTATAAATTATAACTTGCTATGTTCACTAAGTTTTACAATGCTAGTTCAAGTTATACTGGTCTATGATGAAGTAAAACAAGAAATATAAAGTGGTTAAACATTATTAGGTTGTTTTTATAAACATACACACAAAACCTCATATTGTATATTTATTTATTTAGTTAAGTCAGTAAAATAAATAAGTTTAAGTATAGACCATTTAAAATAGAGATTCCGGACAGTTACAACTTGATAATTATGACTTTGATTAATTGTGTTATTTATTACATAATGATATGAGCCTATGATATTTTTTATTAAATCAAGGTACCCTGCAATAGCGCCGCATCAGAGTCCTATGCGACGATGCGGCCTCCGATTTTCAGCAAATTAACGCCGGAGTACCGCAGGGCTCCGCCCTGTCGCCCACACTGTTTCTTGTGCAGAGCAATGACTTGTAGTCCGTGGCAATATTCATTACCATGCAGACGACAGTACAGTTCATGGTCGATATGTTGGTCAAGCTACTGCCAAGCTAGCAAATATTGAAGAAAAACTTCTTGTTGAGCTTGTCGCTCAACTCGACCATCTTCTGGGCCGCATTTCTCAATGGGGCTGTGAGAATCTAGTCGAATTTATTGCCAATAAAATACAGCGGTGCGTGTTTTCTGCCAAAAAGTCTTCATTCCTTCTCCTTCCCACTTTTCAGAATACTCAAATGCCGTTACAAGGTAGGCTCGATGTCCTGGGCTTGGATATCTAACGAGATCTCTCGCGCGAATACGTTGAGAGTGTCATTAAAGCGGCCTCGCGGAAGCTAGGTGTTTTAACCAAGGTGAGACGGTTTTCGCCCGGGCGTCTGTGTTTCCTTTACTGGACCCAGGTTAGCTCGCGCGTAAAGTACTGTGCTATTACCAAGGATTTGATATCAGACAGTTGGCCTATAACAAAATACATCAGTCAAAATTCTCATTAATGTTATCTCAAACAAAAATATAGGACATAGCAATATTATACTATTACCAACAATTTGTTTGGCATCATTTATTCACTCGTATTTATACAATATCTCACTGTCCATATCAATCACTCTTGATGTAAGCCTAATACCTGCGCAGTTTCTTACGTAATGACAAAATGCTGAACTAGCTAACTTTTCGATTCCTGAAATTCGTATTTGTTAATCTAAATTAATGAAAGCCAGTTTGTTACACCATTTATAAAACAAGAACGCCTGTAGCATTTTTTATGATAGTTGCATTTCTTTTTTGGGTTTGTGTTATATAACGCGGATAACAAAATTAATTAAAAGTCTACAAAAAATACGAAGTAAAAAGTTTTTGGGTGCGTTGAGAACTTTTTGGATGAACAAAAATTAAAGCACACGCGTCATGGTCACCAAACGCTTTCCATGTGTACTGTAAGTGTATGTATATTTTTTGTGCGAACAAATATCGTGAAAATCGTGTCATCGTCACTGCACGCTAATACCTCTGAATTCACAAGTTACCTAGTTTTCACTTCTATCGGGAGTCCCGCATAAAATTGCCCCGCATTTTTTTCTTACACGGAGTATATAAATTAAACGGAACAAAGCTGTGGTTAAAAACACAGCTGATGCTACGGGGAACTACAAGTATAATAATAATTGTTAAATCGCTTATGCTTTTGTATGTGTTCAAATTAAATGTATTCTTTACTTCAATTTCTACGAAATAACACCGTGTTCTAATCCAGCTGAGGAACTGCTTAAAAGAAATTCAAGTTTTGTTGCATTATTCCCAGCGGGTATTAAATTTCTTTTAATGCCAAGGTAATTTTACTGATTCTGTGTGTTGAAGTAAAGTATTTTTGTTTGTAGATATTTCCATCTGCCCGTAGATATAAGGAAAATATCAAAAAACACAAACTAATGATTGGAATTACTCTCTTATATATTTACTCTCATATACAAAGAGTAGCTAACTTATGGCTTTACTTGCGAAAGTGAAGATGTAAATTTTACTGTTTACGGTGAACTCCGAAACTATCTGACACATTTTCTCATTTTTTTTAATGCGTGTTTTGCTGGCATGCCTTAGGTAGGACTGTTAACATCACGCTTGGCCTAGAGCCGAGCGTGATTGAAAAGAGACGCAGACGAAGTTGCGTAAGTTAGCTGGTAGATATAACTTTTTTTTGTTGTTGTGGTGAAAAATCCATTCAGATCTCTAGCTTTTCGAGGACACAAGGGCCAGGAGTATGTAGTGTTTCCACTAAACAACACCCCGACTACCGGCCTCCGGAACTCTACTCTGGAAGGACAGTTTTAATTCAGGTCTCCCCCGAATCGTCGTCGGTTTTGGGGTGATTGATTAACCAGAATCCATAACTTTCTGTTTGTAATAGTGGTAAGAATATTTTCCGTCTTATCTTTTGATTATGTCTATTTAAAATATTAAAACAGCTATTCGCTTATTACCAAAGTTAAGCTAAAATCATGAAATTTTCTACCACAGTTTCATTCTTTGAAACAATTTCAATTTAAGTAAGTTATTTTTTTTACATTTATCTGAATACTGTCGTGTCCACGTCAAATTTACTTCTAAAAAGCCCTCAGGGTAAATTCTGAAACGTAATATTGTTAGAAACTTTCATAACAAATGTCAAATTTTAAAATTATATTGTGAATAAAATATTGGTCGTTTTAGGGCATAATTTTAAATTTATTTTATTCGCTCTGTCGAAAAAAGTTTTTGAAAATAGATAAAAACACTTAAAGCGAGTTGTTAATCATTTCGAAATTAAAACACAGACAATCCAGAACTTTTGAGGTTCTGTAGCTACACAAACTTACACTGCTAAATTTTAATGCTTCTTATTCTGCCTTATTATTTTCGCCAAAGGACACCTAAAATATGACAGTGACTTGCACATATCAATAAAGAAGTTTAAGAATAATTAACCATTTCTTTAAGCGGGGAATGCTTTTGACACCATAGCCTACTGGGGACACGAATGGCGTGTGTGGGACTCCCGGAGAACCGGTCTATCCAATAAACGCCGCGGCGGCCTACCTCGGCAGTTGGGAGGAGCTCCAAGAACTTTTCAGGGGCTCTGGAGTCCTCCCTGCCATACCCAATGGCTGAGGTACATCCATCGGAGTCACCCTCAGGGCAGGACCTTAACCTAACCTACGTAAAACTTTTGGTATTTTTATTGGATCCGTAACATTATTCCGTATTTATTGAAAACTCATACATTAAATCGGCTTAGTTATTTAGCATCAACTTCACCGTAAAGCTTAATTAACTGAATCGACTTTAATGTATGATGTACATACAAATATTCATAGATTAACAAAACTATTACCCTTCCCTTTGGTTTTCATGTGGCTGGGAAAATACAAAAAAATGGCCAGGGAGGGTTCTGTGCCATTATCTATACATTTTAAACGTCTTACTGTTGCCGTTATATCAACCTTATATGAGCAAAAAAAACACGTTTCTTGTATGGCAGCCTCTTTCAATATTTATTTTATTCTATTTTTTTAGTACTTTTTCTAATAGCGGCAACACAAATACATCATATCTGAAAATTTAATAAACTTTGAGTAGGTGCGTCATGCAAATTGGGGTAAAGCAATGCACTTGTGATGTCTTTGGTGTTGCGGGTGTCTATGGGCGGCGGTAAGCGCTTACCATCAGGTGATGTATCAGCTCGTTTGCCACCTATTCCATAAAAAACAAACTATCTAAAAAACACTCCATCTCTCCAGATGCAATTTTATTGCAATCACTTTAGCATGCGAAATGGACACTTTCGTTGAAAGGAGTCACTAAAACCCGCTGTAGTTTCAGCAAACTGTACTAAAAGTACCTTTGTCTACTTAAGCTCTCATGTATATAGGTTAAGTCCTTATAACCGTATTTTGCCGGCATGTTTGTATGGTACAAGTTAGTTCTAGCATTTAAAAAACACATGTTACTATATACCGTGGGAGAGCCACGCTTCGGCACGAATGGGCCGGCTCAACCGGAGTGATACCACGGCCTCACAGAAAACCGGTGTGAAACAGCGCTTACGCTGTGTTTGATCGAGTGAATGAGGATACCGGAGGCCCATACCCCGATCCAACGCCCCCTATCCCCCTTACCATCCCCTTTCCCCCCAGGCCGCCATAGTGTGGGTCACCATACTGCATTGTTCTTTTTCGCATTGAGGATGGTGACCACCACTCTAGGATTCTGCTCATGCTTTCCATCAGGCCGGGCAGAGTCATTTTGGCAGCTTAAATATATAAAAAAAAAACCAAAGATGACTATCATTTGAGTCGTTAATAACTTATTAACCTATATCTGGATGTAATTTACATAATCTACGGTATGTATATACTTATGTTGATATTTATGAGTATGTTAATCGGTAGTCTGAATATGACAGTACTTAGTTTGACCATGTATGAAATGTGTCCAGTTATTATGTTAAATAACTGGACATAATTAACACTAAAAACTATACACAGTAATTGGACACAAATAACCACAATAAAAAAATAAAAATAAAATAAATTATTAAATAAAATGCATCATCTAGTTTTCCAGTTTATTATATTCAAATAAAACGCTGGAAAGACATTGGTCTTTGACAAATAAAATATTCCAGCAACGACTGTCGAGCTTTACTTTATTTTACAAAAGACTAAAAACAGTAATTATTGCATTACATTTAAAGAGAAAGACTTAGCATTTTCATCAAAGCAAAATAAACTAGAGAAGAAGTGCCGAGCTGGAAAAAATTATGACTTGATTAGTTAAGTATGATTTTATAATATATATGTAATATTTCACACTCAACCTCACTTGATCCCGAATTAACCTCAAGCGCTATACCAGCATGTTTACACAAATCTTCGGAATCTTAAGATACATTAAACACGAGATCACCAGCAAAATTTATCTTTATATTGGAATCGCCATTTTATCGTCTAACCAAGAGACTGTAGTTGACTGTTAAAAAGAAATAAAAAATTAAGTAATGTTCTTGGTGTTCAAACAGCGAGTACTACAAGCATCCATTATAGTTGATAGCTTTCGAATGGGTTATATACTTCTATATTATCTGAGGTCGTAATATAATACCTCACTTGGTGACGAGATAGTAAATCCCCTAATGTGCATGAGGAACGTATGCCAATGCAGTATGTAGGCTATCCAGTACCACCACAGTGACATATTGATATGATTAAAATGAAACCCTCCTCCCTTTAAACAGTTTATTAAATTAAGGTTTGTATTTGCTGAAATTTAACTTCAGGTAAATTGCAAAGAAAAATATATCACAAAAAGCTAAATACAACATGTTTAATGTGAGAAAAAATAAATAGAAACTAGTTACAGACTGAGATCCCAATCACCCAGACCCGCTTTCAGGAAAGATGAAATTATTAGGGATCCTGCCATCCGCATATACGTTCGATACTTATACTATACCTAAATATGTATGGCTGTCAAAAGAGTTGGTTAAAGGAGCAATTTTGCAGAGTGACAACAGTGTTACCAGTCTTTGCAGTGCGCAAAGACTGGCAACACGTGAAAAACATTATAACAATCCGTTTTGCTAGCGCGGTATAGTAGATCAACTTCTCCTTTTTCAGGCAAGATCTGAGCTCAATAGTCGACTGCTAAAGTCCGTTGATGTGATACAAAATGTGTACTAGTATTTTGCTGAATTTGGAAGTTCTTTAAGTATCATAATATATACTCCAGTCAACACTAACTTGATCAGTTAAACATCAGTTTTAATATTTTATAATGCCTTTGAATACTGAACACAAATAATAAAAATTGAATAACAAATATTATGCAACATTTCCATTCAAAAGGAATCTGGGTTTTCCATTCTTTGTCGAGCGAGCGCCGCGGGAGATACACAGCGTCCTTTGAATTATGTCAAAGACATGCCAAGTCAGAGATGAACGCTAATAATGATATAATTAAATTGAAATATTGGTGATACTAACATTTGTTTGTATATAACCATGTTTATTGTCGAATGAAAGCATAATAGCTACTTTAATAGGCGAATGCTGGAATACGGTAGTATTTTAAATGTTGGTGAATCAGCGAAGTAAATAAATTTGTAGACCTACTTGAGAAAATTGGAGTGGATCTTCGAATCTATTTATTTTGAGACCAGATATCTCCAATTTACGAATAGACACTTGGGAATACAATTGTTACATGAATAGGCCGCTTAAAGGAATCAAGTTATTTACGACCTTAAAAAGACCAGTGGAAAACAGGTTATAAGGCAACAACAATGCCAATCCCCCTAAATTTTTTTTGTTATTTAAACGGAAAATATCTGACGGTTCACCTGATGGAAAGTGAGCATCGCAGCTCATGAACACCTGAATCTCAGGAGTTACAAACCGGTTTTTGAGAAAGGGATAAGGTCTTTTCTGCCATTTTCTGCCCCGTCTACTTTTTTTATAATATCAACTCATTTTTCGCTTACGGCGATACATATTATATTTAAAACAGAATAAATCATCCAGATCATTCATGGAAAAAGAAAATTATCTCCCATTTTCAAACTCAGCGACGTATTAACAAATCTATGAGTCAAGTACAATTCTATTAACGAGCGTGCACTCGACACGCCTCTACAAATGTCTAAACGAAGTCAATTAAATATCGCAAACTGCATTTGTCAGACAAATTGGAAATTTTCTACCCCATAGAAAAATGTAGTGTGCAAAAAATACCCCATGAAAGTGAAAGCACTTTCCACAGAAGACGTCAACAATTCACGCACGCTAATCTGCCCTTATAAAAGAACCTTGAAGGGTCTTTTACCCCAAAGTCCCTTTTATTTTAATAACGAGGATGAGGGGATACATATTCTCAAATAAAAATACTGTAGTTATTGGATTCGGACTGTCAAGAGAAATATTTCAATAATATTTTTATAAAACTCTGTTTTTCAACTTTTTACTAACTTTATATCCTCATAAACTGCTGAGGAATATAAAAATCTCAAATAATAAATAATTAGAAAACCAAAAGTGAAAATACTAATAATTACAAAATACTTAGACATAGACTAACTAGGCAGAAAAAGACAGTTTGACCATTCAGAGCAGAGGTTTCCCTTAACAAGTTGATAACGCAGCGGAGTGATGCTGAATGACCGGTGCACGCGCTTATATAGACGCGTCCCCACCACCAAATGATATCCCTACTACCGACGGCAAATTTATTCCCTTTTCGGCTAATACAATTTTTAAAATTTTAATAATGAGACATTTAATTATTATTTAAATAAGATGATGGCCATAAACATTTAAAATTCTTCGATAGTGGAGTCCACTGCACAATTACACGGTTCGTGGTGAGATTAAAATAATAAATTTATAATATACTCGTATATGAATAATATATCTTTTAATTAATCTAATTAATTATCGTGAGAGAAATAAAATACACATAAACCAGTAAAAAAGGATTGTGATGAATTACAATTTTAAATGTTTTTTTTTACTTTGTAGTAAACGCTTTTAAGAAACGAATGGTTTAATTAAACTCAACTTGAATGTAAAAAAATATAACTCAAATGGGCTCACCAAATTCGTGTTTATAGTCAAGCCATTCTAGAAAAATACTCATACATCCCGCCAGCAAGCCAGACATGCATGGAGTAGCTTTATAATAATTACGCCTATCAAAGTACGATCGAATGGGCCCGTAGATAAAATGAAAAAATATTTCATGCCCATTCTTGTGTGGATATATACCCGATTACACTCTTTAGAGTTTGTATGGCAGTGTAATATGGCAGTGAACGGGAAATAAAATTGTTGCATGGGACGGAATGTGGGTGCTATAGAAATTTATCACTGGCTAATGTAGGTAACCTTTTGGGTTTAATAACTCATGCGTTAATCGGGAGAAATAGTGTCACGATTTTGGAGTTAATCGAGTTAATGCTTACTTGTTGAAAATTTGTGAAGAAATATTTGTACTTGCAAAGGCGTTGAACATCAGTCTAGCTGGGGTGTTTTATTTTAATATTCAGCAACAACCTATAATGTCCCACTGCTGGGCTCGGGTCTCCTTTCAGGAGAGGGTTATGGCCGTACGTCCCCACGCTGGCCAAGTGTGGGTTAGGGATTTTAATATTAATATTATGGAAGTATACAGTAGTGGGTTTAATACGAGTGATTTATTTAAAAATGCTTTTTATAAAAAAAACAACTTTTATTACTTGTCAATAAAAAATAACTTTAAGCACTTTCATTTGACACCCATTTTGGATGGGATCAGAAATATTTAAGCCGCCATTTTATAACGGCAGCAAATTTTATAATTGCATTGTCATCAGAAGTAAAGGGACATTTCAAATTTTAGCTTAATCGGATATTGGAAGTGGATCAAATTAAATTTGAAAGATTTGATAACAGAAAAACATTGAGATATAGATGAGTTAAACTAAAAATAAAAAATCAAAGCTTGTAATATGAAGTTGTCATTTAATAGACTTTGATACTTTGAAATTACATAAAAACTTTTTTCAAATGCTACCTATGAGGTTCTTAATTTAAAAATGTGCAATATTTTTCGACTTTCTATTATTTTTTATTCAACTTAGACAGGAAAAACGAAAACTTAGAAAATCTAAGTAAACTTTGAATACAAGTTCCGATGCAGAACTAACGTGGCGGAAACAGTTCACAATATCAATGCTGCGTTTGGAGAGACTAATGAACGAAGCATGCGTTTTTTGGTGTCTACGATTTCATTATGAAAATTTCGACTTGAAGAACTGAAAAGACCGTAGAAGACCGCCCCACACCAGTGAATAACATTGAATTGAAGAAGATGGTGGAAACCGATCCGAGTCAAGCTAATCAGCAATTAGCGGTATTGTTTAATGTAACCTTACCTCACCCTAACAATAATGGCTCTCTTTCATCTAATTAAATATAATAATGATCAATAATTACTCGTAACACAAGTTGAATCTTGGGTGCCAGAATTCAACTACACTTCTGCTCCGAATATTTGTCGTTTTATTTTTGTATGTATGACTTTAAGTTTTTCTTATCTGGATTTAAATAAATTAAATAAAAAAAAACATCACCGTGGCACACTCACCACTGAATGTGTACCGATTGTGTAACGAACTAGAGGCGCGCAGGTATGACGCTTTTTGGACGTTTGTATGACGACAGGATACTCTTAGATTATTTTTTTTTTACATAAAAAACTCGCCAAAGTGACTGCTCAGCCTGATGGTAAGCTCAAACAGAATCCAATGGTGGGGGTCACCATACTCACTGCGAAAGCAGACAGTGCAGTATGGTGCGGCGGCTTAGTGAGATACTTTTTCACGCCCCACTTTTTTTTTAGATAATATAACCGACTTATATATTCGGAGTAATAGTAATAGTAGGAAGTGATTGTGGAAATAATATGAGTAGTAAATTGGACAAAATATGAGAGTCTGGAGTATAAAATTTCATACATGTTCTCAAAATTTAATTTCATTATCAATATCGCAGACTCACAAGCTGTATAATAAAATAACAAATAAAATATTCCATGGTCTTATTGAAATCGTTTCTCTATATGAAGGCCAAGCGTTTTCTTCAAAAACAAACTGTCATGACGAAGCAGTGTACGAAGTACAGTATTATCATAATATTAATATTACTATGACATACCTATTGGATACCCTCGTAAAATAGGAAACTGCAACGTAGCTCAATGGAAATCTTTTATCTACTAAAGCCTCTACTTATCATTTTATGACGTCAGTGTGATGTCACATCTTGAGAGAAATAGTCAAAAAGTCTGTAAACAATTTATGCAAAACCAGTTGCCACTGGGTTATTGCACTGGAATTCAGACTTACTAAAGATCTGTGATCTTTGATATACCGCTATACCCGACGCAAAAAGGAGGAGTAAGAATTTAAATTATTTGTTTCTAGGTTTCGAATTAATTTCACCCTCAGACTTGCCGAAGTCCGAGTTCAGGTAACATCTGTTGAACTAGATGAAAATGGAAGATGTGCCTAGGTATCCATGTATCTTTTGCATCACAACTTAGCTTGTATGCATATGGACTTATTTTTGATTAAATATTATTTCCTGGAAATTTTTAAGTCATATGATTACGGATGGTTTGAAACAAAAAACAAATTTAATTTCAGTCAAAATCCAACCACCGAGCAATATATTTCTTAAATAAGATTTACCCAGACACGTGACGTCAACAGTAAGATTTATCGTTTTTAATTTTATTGTCATTATAAGTTTCTCGGAGATAATGGTGACACCTCGTAAGTAATATTACTTAATTGGTTATTTAGGCTTTGACAGTAAAATATGTTACTTAACTTTTAACACATATTTAGTACCTTTAAACGAGCGATTTGTGTACAACTATGTATTATCTGAATCTCGAAAACGGCTTTAATAATTTTTATGAAATTTAGTTTTGGGAGCGATTAATCGATCTAGATAGGATTTATTTTTAAAAATAACACTAAAAAGCAAATAACTTAACCCCCCAAAAGGGGCAAAGGAGCGGACGGTGATCTGATGGTAAGTGCCTACGGTCACTTTCATATCTTAGCATTTTCTGCCATCGATTCGGAGGAAGAAGAGCGTTTGGGCTCCAGAAACCACACTCGCTCTGGTAAAAGCGAATAGTTGCTTCTTCTTATCGTATCGATGGAAATACTTAAACGATTATGGCGCAGTAGAAGGTTGTTTAACGCAGGTTTTCTGTGAGGCCATGGTATTAATCTGGTCGAACCAATCTATTCCTTACGAAGTGCTCTCTGTCATTACTTTGTATCTTAAGGTTCTATTATCCATAGATCTATAGCTATTTAAATAGCCTATAATATTTCTCCAAAAAAGAATCTATTCCACGTTATAATTTTTTGATAATACCGAAATAATGAAATTTGATTTTTTCGATATTTTTTTTTTACGACTCCCGCATTAGGAATATAAATTCCTGTGTCGCGGGGATCTTTACAAACATACATGAAACGGACACAAAGTACACCCAGACTTAGAACAACAATTTATGGATCACACAAAGTGGTGTCTCATGTAGGATTTGAACCACATTTGAACACTTGGCGCAGTAGGAAGCGGTGTGGAGACCGCTGAAACCACTAGGCTAACCGTGTAGTCAAATTCTTTAAATTTAATAGTTTTACTTGTTACGCTAATAGAATAAATTTGCATTACCACATTCAGAAAATATGTGAAATAGTAATGCTTGCGATATTTTTTTCATTTACTTTGTTAGGTTTAGTCATCAAAACACAGTATATAGATTTAGTAAATTTTAGTTCACAAAATAACTTTAATGTATTGAAACAGTTAGCTTAGTTATAATATTTTATTTTTAGGTATCACTCTAAGTAAGTTTCGCAAGAAAACTTAGCTCTGTGGATTCAGCCGTTAGCAAAGTAAGACAGTTTACGGATATGGAACCAGTTAGACTGATTTATTTTAGCTTCTACCAGCAAAATTTCCTTTAGAGAAATACTGCTAATGTTAAAAACTATAATATAATTAACTTTAATTATTTTACAAGAATAAATAATTAAACATATTATTTATGAACTAGGGTAGTATCTGTTTCATGTGTATAGTCTTTCGCTAGCTATTGCCAACAGGTGACAGTCCAGGATAAAATTAAAATAATGTAATATAATAATGTGATAAAACTGATCGCTATGTTGGCTAATGAAAAGATCAATCTCCTCTGCCTCCATCGTTCTAGCAGATGCAAGTGAGAGGACCCGGTGAAATGAGTTTTGCTTAGAGTTAGTCCCAAATCCATAACATTATTCTTAAAGGTGAAATATCTTCAAATCAATAGGTATGAGCAAATTCGACTAGACAATATTTGTTTAAATCGGCTTTAGAATGCATTCAATTACAAATTGCATTGAGAGCTCTCTCCTTTTTGAAAGACGCCTAGCTCACGAGACATCAAAATAAATGTGATATATCATAATACATTGGCATTAGTTTAAATAGATTTGCCACGTTCCCGCGATAATTCGACTAAGTGTTGAAAGAGTTAAATTATCAATCTTCGCTTATTTATTACAAAGTTGAATTCACGTTTTGTCACAGAGGGACTTAAAGTTTTGAGTGTAATATACGTAAAGGTAAATTTAATCATTTTCTCTCGGGGTTTTATATATAAAGCTAACACTATAAAAATCTTGACAATAGGTTTCACACAAGAATGTATGACTATAGTACTATTCTAAAATGCGACACATGTTCTCATATATTTCGAAACACATACACAATACTGGACACGTGTAGTTTCAGAAAGAAATATATAACAAAAATTAAGCATTCCTGTATAATGTTTTGTATTATTTCTTCAGCGATTTGATCAATATTAAAACAAGAAGCAAGTTGATTTATCACATCAAAACAACTTTTTAAAACATTGTCACAAAAAGAAATATACCATTTAGTATAATCAATCAAATCGAAATACGTTTTCAACTTAACCCGTTAGCGGCGTCCACAAAAACATTTCGACAGCGAACTCTTTTGAAATTCCGAACGAGCCCGAAACAAAAGAGCTAATTTGTCCATTGAACAAAAACGAAGGGCTGACTAGGGGAAAAACAACAGAAATCTTTTCCATTCTTCATTTCAGGACGTGACAAATGCTCCAAGAAGGGCGATAGCAAACGGCGTAAAATTAAAGTAAAATACTTATCGCAAAACCATTAAAATGTCTATTTTTAAACCCTATAAAGCTCGTGATCTTAATTAGGGCCAGAGTAAATTCCATTATTTGCATTAAACTTAACCTTAAATAGCACGGTGTAATGGTGAGGTGCAAAGTTGCGACCTCAGTTTCTTGTTATGAGTGCCATTAAAGTTTACGAGTCGTAAGATAGAAGCCACGGTGAATGTTTCTTGTCTTGAAAATTAGGTGTGTTGTAAAGGTAATTTCATACGAACTTATAATTTATTACAGATATCATTTTACGTGATACATCATTTAGTTATCTACTGCGAAGCTAACTAATAATGTTGAAGTAACACATTTTTAATAATAATCCTTCATGATTTTTTTATTAGAACTTCCATAATAAAGCGTGTAATTTAACAGAAACACAAGTCTTATTTTGGTATCAAATCTTATTCGGAATAAAAGAATCCAATATTGAAACTTCCCAGCCCCTTATTATTATATCAGAAAAAATATTGTTGGGATTTCATTATGAACTCACCGTGCAATCAAAAACAAATTATAAACTACTACCTCCTTGCTCTGGTAGACAAATAATAATGGAACTTCGTCAATTGCTGCGAAAGTTATGGAAATAATAGCTATTAATATCACTTTCTCCTTACTATATTATTTCTTGATTTATGTTATTTCTAAAATAATAATACGCAAGCCGCTCTACAGATTTATGATGCTAGATGATGATGTAATCTCTGAAGGTCAAGGAAACACGGTCGGTTAGCGGACCCCAATAATGGTCCCTAAACTGGAGTAAGTTGCATTCCAGGAAAAATTTAATACGCTTTGGCATTCAGAGGGTTAAGCCCAGGTATTTTGTTACTCTAGTAATGTGAATTGTTCGTTATTTTAACTTGTAATGGATTACAGAGGAATTGATTTACTCGTAATGGATTTCAGAGGAATTGACTTACTCGTAGTAAAACCATGACAGTTATATATTGAGTTTTCTACGTACGCATAGGGTTAAAACGAAATGATCTCATATTATGCTGAAATGCCTAAAACCACCGGCTTTGCGATCGATTGCTCACAGTAATCGCATATTCTCGTGAAGGGTAATTTGCGTAATTTTGGTGGTCGTTGAATCTGCGTTGAAAATTAAATGGGTGCTCCGACACCGATTGCTTTGCAGTATTATTAGTGGGTATGCATAATAAATACATTGCTAAGATATATCAACATTTGATGAATGATGAATTAAATTTGTGAATTAATGCTATTTGTGGAACTGATTAAATGAAAAGGGACGAAAGAAAAAATATAGATCTACTCATAAGTCGAGATTATCTCATTTGCTATTAAAAATTAAGAGTTGAGAAATATTAACAACTTTGAAAGTTAGTCAGCCTTATATTGTATGAATGACAACCGCGTGGTGAAAAAAAAAAATATCGAATGTCAGTACTGCCATTCCTCCTGTGGGTTTTATAAGAGCCGACCAAAGGTGCGAACTACACAGGACTACATTACTGCCAAGTTCTGTTCTTCTGAAAAATACCAATACTAACACATACAGCCAGTGAGATATAAAAAGGAAAAACCTCGTTTTTAAAAAGAGATCCATGCCCAGATGTGACTTTTAATAGCTATTGATGAAAATGAAGCAGGGAAAATAGTCACTATGCTATTTGAACTACATGTAAGAATTAATGTCAGGAACCTGACTGACTGACTTGCTTGCTTCACGTTTTAATCAAGATGCGCTGGTTGTGATTACAGGTAAACTGTTCCGTATTGCTTCTTAAAGATCCTGAAGATTTAAAAGGTGGACCGAGCTAGGTCATATTTATTTTTATAGAAGTAAGGGACCGATTGAGTTAGTAGTTTGTATTTCAGGCTAAAATTTGATTACCTATAACGATTTTTCAGTGAACATTGTTAGCACTGACACTTTTATATATTTTTTAATGGATTTGTGAGTAGACAGTTTGATGCTTGTTCACATTATAGTTACTCAGGTTTATTTCGTTTTCATCTATGATATTTTCTGGATTTATATCAAATGAAATTGGTTTTATCTGTTACTAGTTGAGTCCCACGTTGTCGCACGCGGACCAACAAACGCGGTATTTTTTTTTTAAGCTGCCAAAATGACTCTGCCCTGCCTGATGGAAAGCATGAGCAGAATCCAAGAGTGGTGGTCACCATCCTCCATATGAAAAAGAACAATGCAGCATGGTGACCCCCACTATGGCGGCCTGGGGGGAAGGGAGATAGTGAGGGGGATAAGGGGCGTTGGATTGGGGAATGGGCCTCCGGTATCCTCACGCACTCGATGAAACACAGCGTAAGCGCTGTTTCACACCGGTTAACGCCGCGAGGCAAAGTAACAAAAAGAACCTATACAAAAGTTCTAAGCTCAATTTTCAGCCAAATCGGTTCAGCCGTTCTTGAGCTATATATAGTATAACTAACACGACTTTCTTTGTATATATAGATTTCTATGGGTTTTAGAACAGTTACTTAAAACTATTTCTACATTGTATTCATCTCGCATAAGTTTGAGTAATTAGTACATATCATTAATTAATTAAAATTAGTAATGTAAATATTAAGATTTCATTTCGTGTTTTTATGTCATTTAGCCCAATTTAGCACATAATTATACCAGATTGATACAATGAACTCACAGAGAACTCGTGTCAAGTACCTAATTTTTTCGTTGATTTCCACCTTTTGAATGTAGTTATTGAATTCCCTTTATTCCCTATGTATCCTCCTTTATCATCTGTTTCTATCTTGGCTTTTGAATCGCATTTATCTGTGTACAGCTAAAACGTACAACTCATTGCACTCCTGAACTATAAAATATATAATTTTTGAACATCTACAAAGGAAAAGTTTTAAATATAAGTCCCTGGGGTCATGAATCCTTAATTTCTTGTCAACCTTCCGAGAATATGATAAAAGAAAATATAAATCAGAAGCTAAATTTATTCTCAAGCTGCCTTCGCAGATCACCAGTTCAGTCAGTCGCAGTCAATGCATTAAATTAACCAGTGAAGACCAGCTCGACGTAGTCGTTTTTTCATAAAATCCCACATCGAAGCGGTAATTTATAGACGCCGGTTCTATGCAGTTTTTATTTGAATACCCAAAGAGACTTGCGCGACGATAGTTAATATTTAGTACTTGATAAGGTATAAAATTTATTTCAATATCCTATTATAGAATTTTATACGCTACGGATCTTTGCCTTCAAAGTCTATTTTTGTAAGTTGTAGTCTGTTATATATTACACTTTGAGTTTAGAAGTTATTACTTATGTACATACTTATTGAAGAGCTGTGTTTATAATATGCTAGCTCGATCTAAGTGGAACGTGGCATCACAGAAAACTAATGATAAGCAAATTTTTCGATTTTCACCAAATGCTTCTTTCGAAAAAAAGGAACTAAAAAGGTCACAATTCTGTGATCTGTGATATATTTTGATTTGCTAGTATCGCGGTAGTCATTTACTTTCAAGTAATTTGTCCGGTCGTATACACGTGTGTGATATATGTGTGTATAATATATATAAGTATGCGTATATATGTCTGATGAAAATAATTGAGCGATGAACATTCCATTTGTTCTGTTTTGGATGTCTTTTATTTGGAAGTATTATTATTGGATTACACTTTGGACTTATATTGGATAATTGGAAGTAAGTATGTTTATTAACAATTTGGTTACCATAATACAGGATCTGACAACTATATATTATTGGGCAGTAAACTATAATCTTCAATGAGTAGTATGTTTATTGGTCTACTAGAAACTGAGGTAGAAAGCATTGTCAAGTATCTTGACAGTAAATATAGAATATGGGATAGTGTTATTTTTTTAAAACTAGGGTTTTTTATGCTTGATTCAAATTTTTGAGATAGACTCCTCTAGATATCGATTTTAAAATACTTTTAATTAAAGTAAACCTCAAAGTTAGTTGTATCGGTCGAGCCAAAGTTGTAAGTGGAAAAGTTTTAGTAGAAGATACCTGACCTTACTTCTCCGCTAATAGACTGAAGTGATAATATTTTATAGCTTTTAGATATCTTAATTGGAACATTAAATTGACTGATCAATTCTTTTCAATAATTTAAATTTATTTCTGATAGAATAGAACAAGTATATTAATTTATTTATTATACTATTATATATAAAATACTGCCTCGGTGGCGCAGTGGTAGCGTATGCGACTGTTGTGCTAGAGGTCTCGGGTTCGATTCCTGAGTCGGACCAAATGTTTATATGATCTGCAAATATTTGTTTCGGAGTTTGGGTGTTCTGTCTATGTATAACATGTATGTATTTACAAAAAAATGTATATATGTATTAATATCAGTTGTCTAGTACCCATAGTACAAGCTCTGCTTAGTTTGGGACTAGATGGCGTTGTGTGTTAAGATGTCCGATAATATTTATTTATTATTATTAAAATGATTATCACTTGAAACGACTATTATTTATCATGATAGATAGCTTTTAGTCGTCCACAGCTAACCATAGGCTGTTGTATGTTGAGCTGACGATTTCTTTAATTATAGTGATGTTGTTTGTGATCTGTCTTGGTCTACTTTTATGATACCAATGGGATGAATAGACAAAGATAAATGCACATCACCCAGACAGTTATAAAATACAGATAGCGATATCTTTTGTTTTTCTGTCTCTAGTATTATTTTCGTAAGTGGTATCCATCAAAGAGCCTTCAATGGATGATAATATTTGTCTTTGAATTCACTGACGTACTAACTAGGTTACAAAAGCTATGGTGACAATTTGTTTTTATATAATATTGCTGCTTGCTGGATAAATGCCTCTTCTTAGAAAACAGTTTTTGGACTATTATACCCCATTAGCTATACGGGTTAGTATAGAACTTGTTTCAAGCTTTCCGTTATGGTGTTGCTGTCCAGCATAGATTCTGCCACAGTTCTAGAGATACCAACAATATAGTTATGACACACCATATTCTTAATAAATCACCACAGAAAATTATGTTGTTATCAAAACTTCGTCCAAACATTTCTTTATCCACACCTCAAAAGTTTAAATCGAATTAACTATCTAATAACCAGCGAAAGTTATTCATTCTAAAGAACTTGATAAGCTAGAATAGAATATAATTTTAATGCCGGTTTCGTAAACTCAAGTAATTCTGGCCATCAAGTTAAAATTATAGGGGGCCTCTTAAGTGCAGAATTCAATAAAGCTTATGTTACGCCTACATGTGCTCAGCATACGTAATGCTCTCGTTGGGCAACTCAATATAAGTAAATAATTATTGAGACATTTTACAATAATTCTGTTTCGCACCAGAAAATAATTTAAATGCTCTGAAAATACTCGGTGCACTGTAATTTAAGTGGAGAAATATTGTTTAGGTAAAACAAAATATTAAAATTATAACTGCATTGCGGACAATGACGCGGTGCGGCAAGGTAGTTTGCGGTCTGATACGCCGATTAAAGTATTGTTCCCGAAATTGTAACAGTTACAGCTAGCTAGCTACTGCTATTACAATTATTTTAGATTCTTGCTTCTTTTTTTTAATTTAGAAAATGATGAATTACCATTTTCACCGTAAGAGAGTGTAATAAAGGACTAAAGGCAGACTCCTTCATTACACTCTCTTACGGTGAAATTTCCACAAATCCTTTACTAGTGGGTGCTTCAAACATAAATAGCAATAACTGCCGAAAATTCATGACTATGGACCCATCGATTTAGATTCTGTGTTGTTCTATCAGTTAGTCAGTTAGAACAAGTAAGTATATGTATAAGTGTATCTTTACCTAATACAAAATGAAGTCGCTCATTTCTTTAAGATAAGTTTTAGATCTTTTAAAGTACTCAACGAATTCCAAGGCAGTTTCAGCAATGAATAGAGTAATTCAATTAGGAATACTTATATTTACGTTGCCTATGGTTGTCTTATACATTTCATTACTTATTTTTAAGAGAAACATAACAATCAAGAATTCTCATTAGTGTGTGAAAAAATTACTAAAAAGTGTTATCAAATATTTAGAACTGACCGAAATAAAACACAATTATTATTATTTCTAATTATAATATCCATTTTGATGTTACCACATAACTTTCTGTAACACGTAGTATATATGGTTTCAAAGTTGACGCTTCCTCCAAGTTGAAATTGCTGTTGAAGCAGTGGAAGAATATTAAGGTTGCTTGGTGAATGCATAGTATTAAGATCAGGAAGTCTTGCACATGAAACATATAAAAGTGTACCACAACTTACTTTAAATTTTAAACACAGGATAAAGTTATTTACATTTTAATTGGGGACTCATAATTATATTTTTCAAAGAGTTTAAACATTTTTCTGTCTATAAAAAAGAATCCCCGATTTCTTAACTCCTTTCTTTCGATTCAAACATTTTTTTATTAAAATCTTCCTTTTTGGAAATACACTTCCGTGGTTTTTTATTTACTCAGTTCGGTCCTGAAATCTTTTCATTTTAAGTTCAGAACAAAATGATTAAATTTAACGTTTCATCTAACCTCTAAATTACACGTTCAAACTTGGAAAAATTGTCTAAATACCCGAAAGTTTGGTTCAGACCCTTCGGGCTTTATGACTGTTTGGAAACTCTTATTTACGTTGTTAATTTATTTAGGGAAGTGAATATATTAAAAGTCTACAAGATATTAATGTTAGGAGTTTATGATTAAGTAAGATTCAATGAAGATTTTTAACCAAGACTGATCTGACAAATTAGGCTTTAAGCTCTGGAATTTCTGAGTAAAATCTTAAATACAGACTAGAAATCTAGTTAAGATTGTATCAGGTATTGTAATTATTAAATGTTATACTGTTTTTCTGTCATTGAATAAGCATTAAAAGGGTCTGAAATGTATTATCATAATAATATGCTTGCAAATACCACCCTTTTTTGTTTAACAGGTATACGATATTTAATGAGGGTAGGAGCAAAAAATTCCTACGCGAAAGTTCGCTCAGCCGTTGCCTCTCAGCGTGGTCAGTTTGCAGTTGCAGTTTACGAAAAGGGTGTCAGTAGTCGTAGTCCTTTCTGTTTATCGGGATGAAAATCTGTTGAGTGATACTCCCCAAACCTTTGGTGTCCATATATTTTGGTGTCCCGATTTAAGGGTTACAACATTTTAGTATTCGTGTCATGATATTCGCGTGTCCTTTTTTCACTGCAAACCTACTAATCTTAAATATTAACCGAGGAGTCTACAATACAAGCACATTCATCTATAGTCTAAAAATATGTCGAACCCAAACCGAGATGGCTCATCTTGGTAAGTAAAAATACTATAACAATAAGAAAGAAAAATGTTAAAATTACTATTTAACTAAGCGAGCTTACTTGAAATAATTGAATTATTGACATAATATACATAAAAAAAACGACAGATCTTCTATAAATATTCATTTGATAGAACTAAAATGTCAACCCAATAGACTGTACAGACACTTAAATATAAAAGTGACGTCCCTGCCTCAGTCTTAAGTTGTCACGCGGAGACATTCCTCCGCAATATCATTAGGTCCGACCCTTGAATCCCTACTGAATTCACTTTCCTTGTTATCCACGTCAGGTGAAATAGGCGTTGACCACATGGGACCTGTGGCTATTGAGCCATTATGCGCTGATGGATAGGAGTTAATAATGCACGATAGTTAAAACCGATAGCTGAAGTGAAACCAGCGTTCTGAACAGATATACATCGCAATATACATAAATTTGGGTCTTTGTTATACGACAATAATTGACTGGTCTGGTGGCTTAGCTAGTAATCGTGACGTCTCTGACGTCTCGGCTAGATTTCTATTAACAAATATGTCAGATGTTAGTCAAAATGCAAGTTTTTCGTGTCTATTGTCTTTCTACAATCGCTAACGCTTATCTTTTTTATTACTGGCTTAACATTTGTGGAATGTTAACTTGGCTAAGAAACAAAACTATGAATAATAGTGTGATGAACGTGATATTTGACAATCAATAAACAATAAACAATTTAGATGACGCACCAGAAGCGCATCATCTTGGTGTCAAGTCACTAGCAACCATCGAAGGTCTTGAAGACTAATAAATGCAATAAAGGAATATAGATTGGTGATATAAAATGATTTTGATATTAAGAATTCTACAATGAAGACCGAAATTAAATTATAGGACATAATTACATGCTGTAAGGAACGCTATACTCGATAAGAACAAGGAAAAGTGAGATCTAATAATTAAATAAGAGCTTAGTTTTTCCTCATGTGTTATGGAATTCTTTTTCTCTTGTACTGCATAAAGACTGTCCTTGGTATCTCTATCCTAAAGAAAATATATAAATAAAGTAGTCACTAAGGATTACGTTTCAAAAAATATCTATATGAGTTTTTAAATTCACTTTATGTATTATTATTAATGATAATTAATATGTGAAGAAAAAACTTTGCACCCCTTTTTAGTAAAAATATGTAACCGAAGGAGTGCCCTAACCCGCACTTGGCCAGCGTGGGGACGTATGGCCTTAACCCTATCCTGAGAGGAGACACGAGTCCAGCAGTGGGAGATTATGGGTTGTTGATGAGATGATGATGATGGAGTTCATACCTTGGATATTCATATACAAACGTTAACTATAAGAAATATACGTTGCCACTCCTTAATTAATTTAATGGAAACTGTCGTGCGTCTAGCACAGTCGTGATAATATCAATTTAAGGGGCCATCCTGAGTTGGACGTAAGCCGCTCTTAACTGCGTTGGATGCGGTTTCTGTGTAATGC
Organism: Hyphantria cunea; assembly: GCA_003709505.1. Taxonomy (NCBI): domain Eukaryota; kingdom Metazoa; phylum Arthropoda; class Insecta; order Lepidoptera; family Erebidae; genus Hyphantria; species Hyphantria cunea. The sequence continues at coordinate 1,242,453 of PKRV01000262.1, forward strand.
TGAAGACGTGATATAAAGCAATGGGTAGACAATGGGTTTCACAGTTTAATGTGTTTGGCTTAAACGCCAATTAAATTCGAAGAGGAAAATATAAAATAACTGTTAGCTGTATAATACAACAATTTTGTAGGTTCCTTTGGAGATCTAATGTAAATCAAGTCATTGTAACTAAATCATGACCTTTGTCATTATCAGAGTCTAAGGTAAACCACGGCCAGACTATAAGCCAGAAAGACTAGAAGCTTCTTCATAAAGGTTTGAAGTACAAAACTCTGTCATTGTCAAGCTACAATCCGATAACCCTATACCACTCTCTTTTAAGTTTAAAGACATTTCATACTAAAGTATTGTTTAATCTCTGAAGGACAGAACGCTATCATATTGTATGAACAAACTTTTCGACTTTCAAATTCAAGTTATGCTCCAGAAGTTCCGAAATTAATCTAATACACAACATTGAGAAGTCAAAGCATTTCGTATTAAGTATAATTACAATTATATTTATTACAAAACGAATATACAGCGACGGAGTGTAATTTCAAAATGTAAAGGAATTTAAAGCTGTAATTAATTAGTGATTGCAATCTTTTCAACTTGCTCTTAGAAAATATTATAAGGATTTTTTTAAAATTCATTCATGCTTAGGTGAAACAAAAGTTGAATAATTCTATTGAAAGAATGAGTACCCGTTTAGCATATTTTCCTTAATTGTGTTTTGAAATCTGACAGTTGTCATAAATGAATAAACATGACATATATACTCAAATTGCTTTGGTATTTTATATACCATCTTTATATAGTGATTTTTAGTCAACTTTTTTTTTCAAATGACGTTTAACTCATTTTTTATTCTATAGACTTATTGGTTATTAAAATTGCATTGTTAAGATAATCGAAAATTGTTTATTTTTGTACCACTGCATATGTATGGGTCAGTGAAAGTCATCCCTGTGACTTAAAAGAAACAATTATAGAACAAAATTTTTGTGTGATGAGAAATTACATCTCATTAGCTTAGTTTGATATGTATTTCATTGTAATTTGACATTTTATATTTCAAATTTAGACTTTGCAAACTGTCCCAAAATATACGTTCCCAAAAAAACATCACATTAGACATACGACGTAAGCATATATCGTGTGAGTATATACAAATAACAAATTTAGATCCTTAAAATCCGGTCTCAAAATAAATCACTTAATACGACACTCCAAAAATCCCACCTTACATTATTATTCGTGGGGCAAATACAAATTCGATCCGGTGCCATCTCCTTTAGTCTGTCACGACATTCTATTAAACGTACTCCAAACACATTTGCCCTTTTCGCTGAGGAAATTGGTTCTTCGGCTTATCTTGGGAAAAACCCCTATTTTGTATGTGGCACTCTTGGTTTATGGATGTTAGTAATTTAATGTAACTTTTAGAAGGGAATTCGTCAGACACTGAATTTTTAAAGAAGTTTCCTAATTCCGTATTGGGTTTGGTTCGATTTAATTGTAAGTTGGATTTGTTTTGTAGCTCTTTTGATAGGGATAATACTTTCTTTTGTTGGGGATTGTGAAGGGTAGTCTAAAAGTACATCAAAATTTATTATTTTATATAGGTGTGAACTTTTGGTGGCCATTTTACTATCATTCTGTCCATTATTTTCAACGGCGTCGTCATAAATAGGGGAGATATATCATGTACGCTTGAAGTGTAAATGAGTGTCTCTTTATTGGATTATAATTTTAGAACAAAATGATTACTTTGTTATTTTCGTCTTTGTTTGTGAGTTTTTTTGGGTCATGATTAACTAAAAGTACGATATTGTTCTTGCTTATCAACTGCTAAACATTGTTCTTATCGTTTATGAGATATTTGAGTCTATTGCATTTTACTTGCTGCTTTTTTGTTAGTAACAAATTATTTATTTATTTATTTTATTGAATAGGGGCAGACGGGCAAACGTATCGCCTGACGGGATGCCGCTTATGGACACCTGCAATTTAAAAGGCCGGCAATACAATTGTGACGCCTCTGATGGGCATCACAAGTGTTGCCGGCCGTTTGAGAATGAGTTTACTTCAAACCTTCAAGAAAAGAGCGTTCTTTTATTGAAGGTTTGAAGGTTATTTAATTCAAATGTAGTTTTTTATTCACATACAAAGTTTAACCAGAATTAATGACGATTGTTCAAAAATATTTTTTTTTACATTATTTGATTTGGGTTTACTCGTATTGTAGCTGTCTCTCCTAAGTTATATGACTGCCTCGTTGGCCTGGCGGTTGAAGTATGCGACTGCCAATCAAGAGGTTTCGGGGTCAAATCCCGAGTCGGGCCAAAGGTGTTATTGAGTTTTTCGGATTATATAAATACTTAATAACAGCTTGGAGTTTGGAAGTTGAGGTCTGAACCCCGGAGAGCACGTAAAACTGTCGGTACTGCACCTGATCTCTCCCTGATCGTGTCGGTTAACCGTCCCATGTGTTTGCGCACACACTTGAGCACTATAATAACTCCTGCGTAGTTGGCCTGTCTCCGTTGAGACTGGCCGCCGTGGCCGTAATCGGCTAGGAAAACATTCTCATCATATGACAATACTAAACCAATCCATTTTTTTAAATCATCAAATAAATATTTAAATTATCACGTATTTTATATCTCTCGTCTCATGATATACAGCTATATGGTATTAAATATTACATATTACGGACTGAGAGTATACTTCAGTTCTTTCTCAATCTATCAAAGTGAATATTAGGAAATATTACGGAGTAAAGATGTATTGTCTTATTGTGGTTATTTTTAAACGATGTGTGTATTCTATCAAACTCGCCTACATAATGTTTGATCCAATGATTGATGTGGGTACATCATTCATCGTTTTAACACAAATTCTATCGTCATCATTTACTATACAATTGATTGTATGTGATGTAACAGTAAACCCTCCAACAGTGACTACGTCACGCCCCAAAACAGTGTGTGGAAACTAACAAATCACATTTCCACATTGTATTAAATAAAACAGGGTGCGGAGGGGCCACGAAACCAGAGCATAATGTAATATAAAAGTAAAGCTCAGATTCAGATTTTGTTAACAATTTGTAGTTTACAGATTAGCTTCTCTCTATTTTTTTGCAGCATTTTTACAGTTCCGTACCTCAAAAGGAAAAAAACGGAACCCTCAAAGGATCACTTTGTTGTCCATCTCTCTGTCTATCAATATACTTTTTTCTCAGGAATGCATGGAGGTATCAAGCTGATATTCATACGTACTGTACCCTTGCGTAGCGAGACTGGGAGAGGCTCAGGAATGTAGCGGCAAACCAGGCTTGGAACGGGACAAGTACCACAGGTGACCGAGGTGCCGGAGATTACAGAAAGGTCTCCGTCGTCCATAAGCGCAAGCCTGAGGGTCACAGATAAGGCCATCAGTCACCCTGGTAGAAGCTGGCCCGGGTAGAGGTGCAGACACTGTGGAGCGTGCGAGCCTAGGGATATAGTTCCCGCACGGTAGGGGGCCATCTACTAACCGTAGGTAGCCCAAAGTACGTTAGGGTTTTAGGTTTTTTCTTGCTAGAGTGCATCTGGTATACTGGCTTCTAAAAAACAAGAAGTTGTACTGTGCCTTGGAGCTGTGAAAAAATAAAACTTCAAAGTTAATTTATTAAGAATCAAAAGATTCAGCCGCTAATGCTGCAAATTTTCGACACTCACAAGTGATTCTAAACCTACAGCCTGTGAACTCAAAATCTTGTATTTGGTATGAAAAAACGTCATATAGCTCAGATAAATGAAAAATTGCGAAAACACAGGTTTGTACGGAACCCTCTGTGCGCGAGTCCGACTCGCACTTTGCTGGTTTTTTTTTAAAATAGATGCTTTGCTCAATAATACGTTTTAATTTGTCCTTCAGGTGTACTTCTCTTATATATAAACCAACTTTTCCTACCGTTTCTTAACATTTAAAAAATATAAAGACTCATTTTTCAACTAACGGTCGTTGGAAACTAGCCATGTCACAGGGTAACTCATCATTAGTCATAATCATGCAAAATTAATTAACTCTATTAAGTACGAGTATCAAGTACAAGCAACTATTAAGTAAGATATCAGTCCGCTAGTTTCAGGGCTACAACAGAAACCTAGCAAGCGTTCTAACTTGTGTTATATATTGACAAGTATAGCTGTGAAATTGTGCTTACTACAACTACACGGTGTTGATTGGAACTAAAATAAGCGTGTGTGTGAGTTTCACGTTCATATTTGTCATGATGAAGGAAACTTTATTATAGCTGTATCTAGTGTTGATTAGGAGAAAAATAAGTTACTAAGTCAAACAATATCGTTAAAGTTGGCTATATTATTATGTTATGATGGATAACAACCGTGAGAAAGTCATTCTTCAAAACATTTTGGAGTGATATCACGGCCTTACAGAAAACTGGTGTGTAACAGCGCTTGCGCTGTGTTTCGCAGATCGAGTGAGGATACCGAGGCCCATACCCCAACTCCTTACCACACCTGCCATTGGCTGGCAACGATCTTATGATGCCTCTGGAGTTGCGGGTATCCATGGGCAGAGATAATCGCTTACCATCAGGTGATACGTCTGCTAGTTTGGCCCCTATTCCATAAAAAAACATGTGAGTGATGTGACCACCTTTTCAGTGAAAATATACTGTGATACTTTCTACTTATACTTTTTTCGACACAGAAAGGTCACCGAAGGTCCATTCTCAATTCTGGGGGTAGGTGAAATTGAAGAAGAGGCAAACTCACTTGGGTGTCTTAGCTGCAGAAATCGTCAACGTTAGTATTTTAATATTCTATGTACTATTTTGATATGTATGGACCTGCCAGTGTAACTCTACTCTGCCTGATGGAAAGCATAAGCAGAATCCAAGAGTGGTGGTTACCATACTCATTGCGAATGGAACAATGCAGCATGGTGACCCACAACATGGCGGCCTAGTGATGTTTCGGGTCGCTGATTTCAGCTCGATCGAGCCGGCCCAACCGTACTGAAATCAGCTTAACTCTACTACCTCTATGAACTATTTCCAATAACTTCTTTGTAGTCTTTATTATTCCTAAAATAATTTGGATTATCAACATTAATATCAAAATCAATTACTTGATGGTTATAATAAATTTTACTGAGAGTTATCATCTAATTAACAATGATATGCCTTATAAATTATAAAACAGTCATTATAATTCAGCTTGTATCTAAATACTAAGTAGTCTAAAAATAGAACATTAACGTTTGATGTTCAAATTGTAAATAAAATTATTACCCAAATTTGTATGAACCATAGCCATCATACTAATAGGCTCAAACTGTCTAATGCTGGAGACAATCTTTATGAAATAAATAATAGCCATAGAAATATAAAATAGCCCCAATCAGTGGCTAATATCGCTAAACCATTCCTCATAGTACAAAAATATTAGTTTAAATGAGTGCTCGTAGTACAAACCGAACAAACAATAAACAAATACCACAGAGTAGCGTAACAACATTGTTCGGAAAAAGTAGTTGGCAAGTAAAATGGACTAAGACCGGCAAAATTAAAGTTGGCCAAGCAACTTGTTCCTTTGTATCCCGACTTCCTTTTAGCAGTTCGAATAGAATGTGTCGAATTATTCCTTAGTCCGTGTGTCTTTTACTATTAGTAATACGAAAGTTTTTTTCCATAAAAAGTTGTTTTTGTCTTGCTTTTTGTTTTGTCTTTAAAGATCCGAATGTTTAAGTTGCACCTGTTGTTTTGAATTTCATGTGGTGTTGGAAAATTCGGCAAGAATAAAGAAAAATAATTTATGTTTTTTTATGGTATTAGGGGCAAACGAGCAGACGTATCGCCTGATGGTAAACGATTACCGCCACCCATGGACACCCGTAACACCAGAGGTGTCACAAGTGCGTTGCCGGCCTTTGGGGGATGGGGAGGTGGATAGGGGAGGGATTGGGGTATGAGCGCAAGCGCTGTTTCACACTGGTTTTCTGTGAGGTGGTATCACTCCGGTCGAGCCGGCCCATTCATGCCGAAGCGTGGCTGTCTTGGATTAATATTGGCTACTATGCCATCTCTCTCAAATTATAACTATTGGTCAAAATAAAAGACTTTATCTATATGTCACCGTAACATTGTAAAACCATTCAATTATAATCTACCGAGCGAGACTGTAAACTGTCGAAAGATTGTCAACTGTGACATACTGCTTACAATTTTACGTACTATTTTCCATTAGATTATAATGTATTGAAATAAAACCGTTAAATCAAAATCTGTCGCGCTTTAAATTGTCAACTGTCCCTGATTGGTCGATCTAGCAGTAGGCCGTTCTATAGCCATCGAGTTAGGTTCTGTTAGAACATTTTTGATTAAACACAAATTAATTTTACTGCCTCAGTAAATTAAATAACTAATAATTTGAGCAACTAATTCTAAATTTGTGATGTATTTCAACATGAAATCAATTTAAAATCACAAAAATACTTTTAACTCTGCATAAATGTATTAAGAAACAAATATGGCGGCGCGGGACATGCGCTGCTTGACCATGCAGCGTACGAGATGCAATCCGTTACATACCGTTTCACAATTTCATGGTTTTACTACAACAAATTTTATTAAAATCTAATTAAAAACAATAACCTTTAATTGTAAACAGTTCAGGTTCAAAAAAAACAAAATTGAAAGTTTACAATATAGCAAGATAGATTACAATCTTGGGGTTTTGACAATATGAGAGTAACATACAGAAATTTAATAATCATAATATAAATTTCGGAAATGGCTTCAACGATTTTTGAAATATTTAGTAAGCAGAGGGTAGCAGGGGCAATAAATTAATATAGCTAGAATCTAGGAGATTTTGTTTTTGAGCAAAGCTGTGTCATCCAGGTACTATTGTTAAAAATGGCACATATATTGCTTGATTAACTTCCTAATTAGGCAGTCTTTAATAACTATGAAGACCAGAGTATTTATCCATAATGCAATTCAAAATCAATGATACGATTAAGACACTAAGCGATATTTATGAACGTTAAATAAAAGTAACAGATAAAAACCATAGATTGATACAAACAGACGCCACAGATGCAGTGTATTTTGAAAGTCAATTAGGTGAAACACCAAATTCCACTGCCTGCATGCATCGATCCGTAACTACCAGTTTACAAAATGTATAGAGCCTTATGAGAAGAGTACTGGCAAAGAAACTCAAGGCCACTCTTTTTATAAGTCAGATCTTCAGATAAAATAGTATTAATAAGTATGACATGGTTAACATGGTTAACAGTAATTAAGCTGTTGCTACCTGAATTTCAATAAAGTTAGTAAAGCCTAGATGTCTTAATATAAACATTTCCTTCATACCACTATTTTAGGCGGAATAATCATTAATGGCACAGCATCTTGTTTAAGTCCGTTATACTACGCAATTGGAAACTTGCCAGAAATAACCCTGAATATATCTGAAAATAAGTTTTGTTTGTCCTGTAAAGGTATTGAATCAACGATCCTTGGTTAAGCTGTAAGGATCGCTGATTTTAAGGCCATCCTTAAGGAATATCAGGTCAGTGATGAAATTTAATTTAATTATAAGCGGTAGGTACTTGCTTCATATTTTATTTCCGCGATGTATTAGTATTATCATTTTAGTAGTCCGCCACAGTGTAGCGAAGGCGAGCTGATTACTACTACTAGCTGTAAAATTCTCCACGTTGCTTTGAATACTAAATTCTCATTCTGACTACTAATTAGCATTAGTATTCAGAATGGGAATTTCATGGAATGAACATAACGCGCTATCGAGTCGTATTATGTACCTTTAAATTATTAGATCACAATACCTTCTAGAATTAAACTCATTTTTCGCTATTTTATTTTAACCTGTGATGATGGCATAAGGCGAAACCAGTCAGGTGTAAAAATAAATAATAAAAATATTTTTAAATAAATAAATATTTTCGGACATATTAACCCACAACGCCATCTAGTCCCGAACTAAGCAGAGCTTGTACTATGGGTACTAGATAAATACATTCATATTATACATAGAAAACACCCAAACTCCGAAACAAATATTTGCAGATCATACAAACATTTGTTTCGATCCGGGAATCGAACCCGAGACCTCATGCGCAGCAGTCGCATAAGCTACCACTGCGCCACCGAGGCTGTATTAAAGGCAGTAAGGCAGGCCAGTACCGAGGCAATAATAAAAATATTGGAATAAGTGCCAGCGAGTTTAATTCTAGATTGTATTGCAAAATGTTCCATCAAGTGCCGACAAGAGAGAGTATAAATTATTAAATTACATATCAATCTATTTGTATAACAATGTTAATATTATTTTTATTGTATAGGGGGCAAACGAGCATACCTATTCAATGATATTTACACCTCAACCCCTCCATCCCTACCTCATCCCCCTCCTAATTCTCTCCCTATCCCCTCTCTCCTATGCCGGCAACGCACTTGTGACGCCTCTTGTTTTGCGGGTGTCCATGGGCGGCGGTTATTGCTTACCATCAGGCAATAAATCTGCTCGTTTGCAGCTATATCATAAAAAATCTCTTATAATACGTATTCTTATTATATCGCAATACCATATAAAATCATGTAACAAGGGAGAAAAATTTTCTCTTCATCAGTACTCAGTTGAACAGCTTATAGTTAACTGCATAGTACTGAATGTTATTGTTTTATGCCCCCGTATCTTTTGAAAAGGTCTCTTGGCGTTTCACATGACCCATCCTTTTTCAATACGGGCCCGTAGTTTATAAATGTTATATTTTTTTTATTCCAAAATTTAAGGTGAGGCAAGAAAAACTCCAACAAAATCAATATAATCAATCAAAAATGACTGTTTTCTTTGACTTAAAAACAATATTTACTAAAGAAATTTGATCCCCAGGTGGGCCACAAACCTCTACAGATCAATCTGATTATATCACACGAAGAAAGTGTTTCCTAACTTCATGTAGTTTGGTTAATAACAAATGAAATCGATACTTGGCTGAAACAACTGGTAGTGATCTCGAAATGCTTAGGTATACTTGCAATTTTAGCCACGAGAAATTAGTCGGAAATACCTATTACTAATTAGTCGCAGGGAAATTGTACGCTTATAAATATAAGTGATCGCCCAGATACTGAAATTAAGTGGTTTTTTTTATTTAATATTTCTTTATTCTCTTCTATACAAACTTTAACTGTGTCACAGTTCAAACTAGTCTGTACACAGAATTTTAATATTGATGGATACAAAGTTTTTCTTCATGTTATGTGAGCATGGATGGATTTTTGTGACTCTTTTACGTAAAAACTACTGATGGATAAAAACTACTGGATTTTAATGAAACTTTACAATAATATAGCTTATACGTCAGAGTAATACATAAGGTACAAATTAAAAACTTCGTAATCAAGCAAATATATTGCAAGTAACTGGAAAATCTCAAAATTGAGTTAAAAAGAAAATCGTCAACCACCAAAACTTATACCTGTATTTCACTTTATGTAAAAGTATGATGATGAATAGGGGGCAAAAGAGCAGATGTATCGCCTGAAGGTAAGTGATTACCGCCGCCAAAGGCTACCTGCAATACCAGAAGCGAAGCAAGTGCGTTGCTGGCCTTTGGGGGATGGGAAGTTTGGTGGGGGGAGGCGTTGGAGGATGAGAAGTTTGGTGAGTAGTGAGGTTGAGAGTATGGGCCTCCGGTATCCTCACTCACTCTGTGAAGCACAGCGCAAGCGCTGTATTAAACCAGTACTCTGTGAAACCTTGGTATCATTCTGGTCGAGCCGGCCCATTCATGCCGAAGCGTGGTTCTCCAACGGTAAAAATGTATCTAGTAGACTCTTCGTTATGTACAACAATATCAATTTTAATATTGATTTCAGTCAAAAGGTAATAGACTAAATACTGTTAATTGCGATTTCAAAGGTTTATATTTGTGTATGTGTGTGTACTTTTACTTTTTTATGTATTTGCTAGAATAAGTCGATATTTCATGAACATTTCTCACATAATGTTGGAGCAACGCTCAAATAGTTGCACGTCTGCACCTGTTCCTACTTACGTATGAAGTTTCTACGCGAATCAGAAAAATGCTTTCTACCCGAACGGGCATTGGTTTCCCGTCGATTTCCATTTATTTCTACAGTGCGGAGCGTGGAATCTGGATTTGTGCAAAGTAGTACAAATTATTTTATAGAATTTTAAACTCATATCAATTCAGCTTTGAAATGAAATTCAATGCACATACTTTTATTTCATTTTGGAAGCGTGCTTGTATAGAACTAACTTTCCAGGTATCAGGAATTTAATATTGATAGAAGCTTTATACGTTTTTGTTTCGCCAAAATTTTTGCGATAAATACCGATGCCTTTAAATTGCATGACTCGGATTAATTAGTTTTACAGGAATGCAACCCATTTTTTCTTTTATCCGTATGGTATTTATATTCTGCATTACATATTCATCATTAGCTAAAACCTTTTCCTAGCATGGCATTCCTTATTTATAATTTGTAACCAGTGGTCGCCCAGAGATTTAAGTTAGGTCATAATTATTTTGATTTTCACACGCTTATTATTAGCTTCACCTGTATGTTTGTATCTCTGTGTTTATAACCAACTCCTTTGGGTTTGAGTTACTTCTAATGGCCAGATTTCATTTACACTCAGTAGGCTTATTGAGCACTTATGACAATAAAAAAAGGTAAAACAAATAATAGTTTAAGAAACCGAAAACACGCTTTTATAAATAAAGTAAACCAAAAAAGTAGAAAATAATTTTGGGTGGGCCATGGGTGCTTTCTAGAGTATTTCAATAATGTCGCCCCACCCTATTTACTTATATAAAATTATTTTTATTTATTATTCTACCCCTAAAATTAATAATTAAAAAAACTATTTCTGGCTTTGGTTTATTTATAAAATTGTGTTTTATTAGTTTTTTACCCAACTACGCCATAGGAGACTATCAAACCTATCAAACTGATTGTATTGGTATGTGTTTAAAATACACGAAACTGGTTTAAACAAACCGGTGATCACTGGTGAACAAGAATCAAGAATAAAAATCGTAAAGTGCACAGATAAGCATATTTTTTTCTTTTTGATCTGCTTTTTTGTCTACATCAGTAAGTACTGGCTCTGATTCCACGTATTTAGACAAATCTTTGTAAACGAAAATCATTATCGTCGTGAATTTTTCATGACCCGGGAGAAAGCTAGTATAAATATATAGATAAAGAAAAACCTTTGATTGTTAAGTGTAAGAGTAATAGTCATCAACAACACAAATAGTACCAGTGAAATCTCAAAAGTGAGTCAAAAATAAAATCGTCAACCACCAATACTTATGCGTGTATTTTACTGTATACAAAAATATGATGACGTATGAGATATAGTTTAACAAGTACGGTACTTTAAACACAATATCATTTTTTGTCTACTTAATTATTCTGGTTATTTACAACAAATTCAAAAGTTCATTCCATAAAAGCATCAATTATATGCATACAAAAATTACTTTTCTTTTTTTATGGAATAGGGGGCAAACAATACTATGTATTTCATCAAAAAAGTATTCCAATAAACTATTAAGCTCATAAACCAATTACTTCTCAAACTGATTGTAATGGTATGTGTTTCAAATACACGAAACTGGTTTGTATTATATTTTCTAGTTCGACTAAAATCAAGAAACTTCATTTAGTTTCTTGAAACACAACGGGAGGAACTTTCAGCTAAGTTTAAACACATTATCGGAATGTTCCTTGACTTCAACTCCATAGAGCCGTAACGTAACCTTTTAAGGTGCCCTGGAAACGAAAAAATAATAAGATTATCAACTTTTATATTGTGAAACTCATTTTAATTATTATTATTTAAGAAGGATAGCATATTTTTTTATAAATTTCGTCTGCGTCGTATTTTTACACGTCTATGTAATCGGTGCAAGTTTAGGATGAGTTGATAATGGAAATAATTTTCTGATTTCCTTTCTTTAATAATCTTTATCTGCCTGAACTATAAACCAATTTTAAAAAAACTTTTTCATATCGACTAGATATTTTCAATGCCTTCTTTAATTAAATTGGTATTTAAATTTGAAGAATAAATTCCACAGTCAAAGTAAATTAATTTACGAAATAACTAACATTTTGATGACACACAATTATTAATAAATTGATATTCGGTACTTATAACAATCACACTAATATGTATTAAGAAGGTAGGATTTTTTGTTACGCTTTCACGCGAAAACTAAAACATTTAACCGATCATCATAAAACTTTGTACACGTATTCTAGGAGGTATTAGAAGTAGCAAAGGATATTTTAATTAAAAGCGAGCGAAACCGTGGGCGAAAGCTAATCGTCTCTAATTGGATCACCAAATCGCGTATTAGTATTCTGAAGGAATTTTCTCTTGACAACCGTCCTGCATTATTACTGAGCTAATAAGACATGGCAACGAGAGTCTAATAAATGACTGTTAGAGATAACTGTTTCCAACACAGATGGCAGACAAGGGATTGACAGAAGCCTATTAATCGCAACCATTTTGCCAATTATAACCTTGTGTCCAAATCACACAATTGGTGCAAGTATACTGCCGTCACAGAATCAAAGATTTCTTTTGATATAAGGACTTTCCTTAAAAAATATGACGCTCATCTACATATTTTATTGTGGCTGTAAAATTGAGCGGGAAATGAGATAATGGCTGAAACATTTATTTGTAGCACCAGAGACGAATATTTTTTTGATGTCGGTGTAATTTTATTACCAACAGGGAAACGGGATTATTAAATTGAATAATAGCTATATTCTTCTTTTTATATTAGACACTTGAGTACTGTAAGCTTTTTAAAAATAACTTTTCATTACATAACCAATCTGGGAATTGAATTGTTGTCGACTGTGTTTCTGAACGGGTGCGATTTTTGAACCAAAAAAATGAACTCCGATCTCATAGCTAACAATGTACTAACTCTTGATATGTAGATAGATGTTAATGGGTATCAAGTAAGTTGATATGTATGTTTTAGCATTTTTAAATTTTTATCTGTTATCATATCCTACAAACAAAACACAAAATTTACTACAAACATGCAGTTATACCTACATATCGAATTTTCACGGATTCGCCTAACAGAGGCTCTTTAGGGATGGATTGCAACAACCAGCTTCAACGGTGTCTTATGTCTGTCAGTATCAGGTATGAAACACAAGTGTCAGACTGCTTAACATATGCGTCATACATATGCAATTAGATATTAACAAACGCAGCTAATAATTATGTCACATCTATTATGAGTCATCAATCAGATCGTACCAATCATTACGATCGCAACTTTTATTCATAGTTGATAACCATTTCTTGTTTCCTTTTGTTGGCCATAGCGGCACCATTAGGCCTCTGGTCTCGCACTCACCAATAAAACACTCCAGCACAAAAGCTTTCATCTTGGGTTGATTTTCTGTGCGAGGGTAGTATCACCCGCCGCCGTTTCTTTCTGCGAGCAAGTTATGCTTTCCAAGGAGTTGGCGGAGCGAGACAGGGAGGGGTTAGAACTCTTCCGGTCCGCCAAGCCTGGGAACGGGCCAGGTACCACAGACGACTCGGGCGCCGGGGATCGCGAAATGATTTCCGTCCTCCATAAGCGCAAGCCTGGGAGTGACAGATGTGGCCATTTGTCACCCTAGTGTGATGGTGCCTCTTCGAACCCGCGCCTGAGTAGCGTAAATAATCGGCTATCTAACAACGTGGTTACGTTAATACCATCAGCAATCCTCACGAGAGGGTTGGGATAGCACCCCTCCTCCGTGCTATCCTGTGGAATCCGTCGCCAGACTCGTAATTCCTACACTGGCATAAAAGCCTCACGCGGATCAAATGGAAGTATCGTAGACAATTAACAATTAAACACATTGCAATTGGTTTATTCTGATCACGCTATCTTCCTTTGTATACCCAAGATTTTGGAGCATTAACGCTCTTTTATCATAGGAGATCTGCACTGCACGATCAAACGCTATAACCGTTTGCAGTAAGTGCATTAGCGCATATGGTATCCAGGCCTGGTAATACTGAATACCGAGTGGCATTTAAAAATGCCCCTATACCCGGTTTGGAACTCGAATCCAATTTCCCCTACCGACGCAACGGCAATAAGGCTTAACCGGCCTACAGAAACTCGGTATATCCGAGCATTAAAACTCCCAGCACGTAAGTACACGTCCCACACTCTAAACATGCCAACCTCAGTATAAAGTACCACATTGACAGATCCCCGAGGTATAATCGTATAGCAGAACTAAGAGATGATCAGTCGCCAAGCTCCACTCGACCATACCTCGCTTTCCCTCGCTGCAGACTTTATAAAGAAGCCTTTTCATACATCTCAAATCAAAGGTACCGATAAAACCAATGGCAACGCTTAGCAATAAAACTATAAGATTACATCTAGTTATGATCTATTAAACTCAGACCGGGATACAATTACATATTAAACTTATTGCCTTACTTGGTACTATAGAAGACTGAGACTCACCGGTCTTTCTTCAATGTTACACTTTAACTTACTCTAAATAACAACAAGATGCACAGACTCGATACGACCCTACTTCACAAGGTCCGATCTTCTCCGTGGTCCTACACCAAGTGTCCTTTCCTAACTCTCGTCTCACTTCTCAAAACCGTCAATGAATCAGGTAATCACCATTTTCTACTACGATCACTTAAAATATGGATTTTTATGGCATCCAGATGTGAGAAGTTTCCCACGACAAATTTGTATTAAAAAAAACAATAGTGTGTTGTTCCTACTAGTTTAAGCTCATATTTCATTTGTTTACTAGTGTCGTTCGTCCCCTTTTTATAAAGGACCATTTCGCCATATGCACATGTAATCATTGCATTCAAACTATTATTACAAATTAACAAAGCTCACAAGATTGGTAAGCTAGCTGGTATCATCACACTAGCAGAAGCAGGCTCGGGTGGGGGGTGCGCGCGCTGTTCCATATTCGCGCCCCACCTATTGGGGCATTAACGGGAACATCGGGGTTTTTACAGAGGAGGGAGCCATCTATCTAGAAATCGAGGTTCCAGAGTTTCCTTTCTAAGGTGTACCAAGTTCCCCGGCTCCGGCGTGCGGTTTTAGTCGATTCGAGTCCGACATTCTACCAGGAGATGGTATCCGAGGGGATTTCCGCACGGGAAAAAGTTTAGTATCACCCCGGTCGAGCCAGCCCGTTCGTGCTGAAATCAATGACGCTCTACTACCTTTATCCATTTAATAAATCTGCAAAATATCGTATCAAATCTATAAATAAAGACTGACGCTGCATATACGAATAACTAAGATGGATGGTCTCCACAAGACGCACACTGAACTTTAAATTTACTTTGTACGTAGTGCAAAAGTTTGGTTTCACTGCATTCGGAAGTACTGCTGTCTGCTGAATAAAAACTTAGTTCCAATGTTGTTCAGGGAGCAAACCCGAACAATGGTTTTGCTCTTGTTTTTAAACAAATATTTGTTTAGAAAAAGGCATTGGAAGGAAGAAGTTTGAATTTGGGCCCTTCACACTTTTAACTTTGTTCGCGAACTTCCATAAGCGGTGTTGGAAACAAAAGTAGGGTACTTGATGTGGGATGTGCTTGAGTTGAATTCAGAATAGGTGTCAATTTAGATTTGTTAGAAATATTTACATGGTATAAGACAAATACGGAATTTTTAAATTTAAGTCTCAAACCCTACAATAACTATAAGAGAATGGGAACGGGAAAGTAAAAGTAAGATGCCTCGGTGAATTGATTTTTTATCAAATAAAAATTGTAAAAAGTAAACAAATATATAGACATTTACATATGTATATGTGTATACTCATGTCATTAAATTTATTCATCTTTTTTTGAAATGCTAAAATTATAGTAAATTTATCTTTCTGTAGTTTTATTTTCTAAAAGAATAACATGTAATAACCTATCGACAAGCCTAATACCAATCACTACCTACTATTTATTTAGGTCTCCTAATACCAACCTAAATGGATTGAGGACCCTTGGTAAATTGGCAAAATCTTATTTGGAAAATTCTCTTTTCAAGCTTCTATTCAAATACGTCAGTATTTGAATTTGCTTTCACACATTAGCTCCTAAAATTGAATTTAAAATTAGATTTTTCAAAAATTGAGACTTATATATACTTTGTAATTTTCAGCCAGTTTCAAAGGATTTCCTTTGAAAAAAATACTGTTGTTGGATAACGTCCATTTTCGTGTAAGAAACTAGTCGGAAAAACCCGAAATAAATGTATGTAAGTAACAATGTGAATGTAATAAATGTTATTCTTAAAAGGCGAAGGTAAACCGGGGAATCCCTTGCCACGGTTCAGTTGTAACAATACAAGCATTTCCTGCAGGAAGCGGAAGCTTGGGCCGACGTTGCAAATATCTTTTAGGAGAACAATATTCGTGTTTTCGTCTGTTATTGTTTTCGTAATGTCAAGTTGGGCAGCTCAATGTTTCGAGACATTCGAGGTATTAGGTGATTGCTCTGGCTATTTTTAGCATTGTTTATTTATTGGATTCTCGTCATGGAATGTTTGTGAAAAATTATTTAATTGAATTTCGAAATATTTTTTTGGGCGATACTTTTATTACTATTGAGTAAATTTGTGAAATTTGTTTCTCGTTCGTTTATTTAAGGAAATTTATTTTATTTTTACGAAATATATAAAACGTTTATTGGTATAAAAGCTGTAAAGTATTTTAGATTGTTTTTTAATACAGCATTTTCATTTGAACTTGGAAAAATGTCTTTAACATACATAAGGGTTTTTCGAAACTTTTTCAATTCCAGAATCTGGGATTATAATTTTATACAAGATTTAATCCTAAATTACTTACGTCTTTTTTCCTTTTTATCGTATTTTAAAGGCATAAAAAGCCTTATATGTGAGGTTGCTTTACCATTTGTGAGTTATTAACTGTAAGTGTACTATCGCCTCTAATTGATAACTTAACAAATATATAAGAAATAAAACAATTATACTACAGATTAGAAGAATGAAAAATATATATTTATTTTTTATATTTAAGCTGCCAAAATGACTCTGCCCTGCCTGATGGAAAGCATGAGCAGAATCCAAGAGTGATGGTCACCATCCTCAATGCGAAAAAGAACAATGCAGCATGGTGACCCACACTATGGCGGCCTGGTGAGATGCTTTTTCACGCCCCGCTTAAAGGACCCGGGATCATAGTGGGAAGGAAACACGTGCGCAGGTAGTGAGTTCCAGGTTTTGACCGCTCGGCACAGGAAGGAAGCACCGAAGCGATTAGTACGAGAACATATGTCTTCCACTTTAAAGCGGTGACTTTTAAGGCCGGCACGTGTTGTTCTGTAGAGGAAGGGAGAGGGGGGATCAATTGGAAGAGCTNAAGGAAGCACCGAAGCGATTAGTACGAGAACATATGTCTTCCACTTTAAAGCGGTGACTTTTAAGGCCGGCACGTGTTGTTCTGTAGAGGAAGGGAGAGGGGGGATCAATTGGAAGAGCTCTTCAGAACACTCACCATGGTAAAGGCGATAGAGGGCTGCCAAGGAGGCGATATCTCTACGCAACTGTAGAGGCTCAAGGGTCTCGGTGGCTTCGGGACTATCGATAATACGGATTGCTCGCCGCTGCAACCGGTCAAGAGCGTCAAACATGTACTGTGCGTTCAGAAATGCGGCAGTCCAATTGCAGAGTTTGGGGGACAAACCGAAAGCCGGTAGCTTGGAGAGAAGCGAACGGTGCCAAACCCTATCAAAAGCCTTGACCATGTCGTGGCTGATGGCCATCGATTCCTCATGCCTGTCAATAGCCTCACCCCAAAGGTGTGTGACGTACGCTAAAAGATCACCCGTGGACCGGTCGGTCCGAAACCATATTGACGATCATTTAATAGGGAGTGATCTTCCAGGTAATGGACCAGTTGAATGTACAACAGACAACACGGCTTTACACAAAACATTTTTTAAGAACCACCACACATTTTTGAACTCTGAATCTATTGAGATTCATATTCCAACATTTTTTTTGCCTCTTTTTCCACTTGGAACAAAAAAACGACCGATTCTTCACGTTGACTGTTAGAAAATTCTCTCTATATGCTAATAAATAAATTAACCTCAGCAAGAATTGATTCCCCGGCAGGGTAATATCGCGACGCACAAAAGGTCGATGGAGAATAAAAAGCAATTATCGGCGAGTCTTACCTCACACCCTTTCAATAAACGCATTGAATTTCATAAATAAACTGAGATATATTTTTAAAGCTTCTAAAGGTTTATGTGAAGATTCATTGTGTTGGACACGATATGAATGAAATTGTTTTTAGTAGAAAGTTTGTTATTCGACTGTTTCCGATAGTCTTTCTTCCTGTAGAAATTGTGATTTAGTATAATATCCTTGAAACCATTTATATTGTAAATTTAGTTTTGAATATAACTAAATTAAAGCTGTTTTATATAATATTAGTCTCGTTACTTGAAAATGAAGAATAATAATAATAAGTCGAGCTTGGTGGTATAATATTTTTTATATTTTTAAATGTAATGTTATTGTTTATCTTTTTATGTATATACTAGCTGTGTCCCGCGGTGTTACCCGCGTTTGTTATTGTAACCGTGAGCAACACCGCGGGGTGAAGTTAGTCTAAAAAGTAGCTTAATTTACTCCTTATATATAAACTATCTGCAAGTGAGAGCCCCGTCGACCGTTCCAGAGATTACCCGGAACAGACAGACAAAATATGAAAGAAAAATTGGTATGTGTGGCGTATGTATACATACATATGCATTTAGCAAAAGCAGTTATTTTAATATTACAAACAGACACTCAAATTCTATTTATTTGTATAGAGGTATAGATAAATGTAATAAAGAGAATAATAATATTTATTTTCACAAATAATATAGTTTATTCAATAACCGTCTCGATCGATAGCACAGCCTTACAGAAAACCGGTGTGAAACAACACCTGCGCCGTGTTTCACCGAGTGAGCGAGGTTTTTTTTACGTATGAAACCCCCTCGAGCCTTCACCCCACCTGGGTTAGCGGCGGGGCGGTGTGTCCGAATCGAACCGACTAAAACCACACAGTGTGTCACTCTGCGCCTGAGACGGGAGAGATCCGGGAACCGGAGGCCCATACCCCTACCCCTCCCCACATTCTCTTTCCCATCTCACAAAGGCCGGCAACGCACTTGTGATGCCTTTGATGTTGCAGGCGTCCATGAGCTATTCCATAAAAAAACACATCTTTGAATCTCACTATGCCTATTTTTTTGCAATATTAGGTTGTGGACATAAGTTTGGTGGAAGTCGCCACAGTGTTAATGACTATTTTGACATTTTCTTGCACCGTTACTTTTGTTCATTAATCATTTTGGATAATCCAAAATACTTTGTCAAGAATACAACAAAATTAGAGTTGCAAAGAAGGAAAATATTTGACCTTCAATTAAAACTTTCACGCTTCAAGCCAACGCTTAATTAAGGAGCAAAGAAAAGGTTCAAAGACGCAAATACCGGTGGCCTTTAAACAGTACAGTAGGGCGCGCTTCACAGTAGAAAGGGCTTTAAGGGAAGGCATTTATCAAAATGGAAAAAAATCACCAAGACTGGAAAAGCCCTTGATTTAACTTCACGCGTTCTTCGGGTGCATTTAAAGTAAGAATGGTGTGGCTATACTTAACTTCAGAACGTAATATTATTATGTTTTAATATTTAAAGTTATAAACTAAATTAAAAAAAGAACGTTCAAAGAAAATACTATGAACATTGAAACTTCCATCAAAATATACATGGAAATTTGGAAACAGTAAATTTTAATATCAAAGGCAAAATAAAAATTAACATTATTTTATAAAATTTCAAATACTGAATAAAAAAGCAACAAATATCAATAAGTTTTATATTCAAACTGAGCTAAAATATTGTCTCCCGTTCCTCAAAACTGCCGCAGGTGCTGAATGTGAAACACAAATTTAGATCATGTAGACATGTATTTTACAAAATGGATGGCAAAATACATTAACATTTATTTATAATAATCTGATAAGGTAAACCTGATTTTAGTTACTAAATGCATTACTGCATACTATACACATTATATGATAACATGTAATGTTTCTATTGTATATGCACTCATTTATGACCTGTACTTGCAACACAAATGATATTCCCCGCGTGATTCCTACTGTATGCCGCTCCTTACTGTATCCATTTCATCGTAGTACTGTCGCCTAAGTCTTTGAAAAAACTACTGAATTAATCCCCATAAAAAACAACGAAATGTATTTGATATAAAAGCTAAAATAGATTTTATGATCTTAAAATTAAATTAAGAAAAACCGACGTCTTAAGCCCAAAAGCAAAATACACAAAAAACTCCATTATAATGGACTTCTAACACTAATGCTTGTACACATAGCACCAGATTTAAGAAATTCGTTTACAGCAAGGGGCCACTCCGACAAGATCCGAACAAAAACATCTGAAGATACTTCACAAGGATTTTCATTCAATAAAAGTTACCGAAGATTTTATGTTGAAAGCAAAAAAATATCTTGAGATGAGGACCGTTTGTGTTCAAGTCTTTGCTCTGGTGTTGCTGAAAAATATATTTTTAACTCATCTTTTGTTGAACAATTAATCTGATTTTAAAATGCTGTTTCAAACTGTCAATGATGACATTGAATAGATATAATCGTGTTATATTTATGTAAACTTCATTTCATTAAATTATTCTTTAAGAAAAAAATTATTTTTGTGTGTGTTTGTGATTTTATTTTGAATTTCAGAGATAAAAAAAAACTTCTATATCCATTTTGAAGTTTCTACAGATTCTTTTACAAGTTGATGTCGAATAATTCATCATCATGGTGAAGCATCCTGATTTGACTAGAAACTAATCTCACTACGCTAAGACACACAAAAACCACATCGTAAACCACAAATGAACATTCATTCATCGCTTATATATTACAGAGTAGTTGACAATAAAGACTATGAAGAATAAATTAATTGTAGATCAAGTGAAGTAAAGCCACCATACCAAGTGCGAGGATAGTAATCAACGTGATTACTATCCTCGCACTTGTTACTATCTTCGCACAGAAGATCAACATAAAATAACAGCGTTCGTGCTATCGTGTTTCACTAGGCCGCCATCGTTTGGGTCGCCATGCTGCATAGTTCCTTTGCCTGCATTCGCAATGAGTATGGTGACCACCGTTCTTGGGTTTTGCTTTAGCAGATAGAGTCATTTTGGCAGGCCCATACATAAAGGTTTATCATCTTGTATATTTTGATTTACAGGCGTCAATGGATGCTTATAGCCTATACAAACAATCAAATTAAATTGAGTTGGCAGTTTGCAATTTGGAATCCACTTTTAATTAAATGTATATAATGTGTAGTAGTAATATTTTTATCTGTCTGTTTCCAGCTGTACCATAGATTATCTATGGTACAGCTGGAAAGATTAAGACGGCACTATGTTAAATATAAACAGTTCAGCGTATAGACCACAAAACCCACAAACCCACGGGGTGCAACTAGGTAGTAGTTGTGCAAATAATATATTCTAAATATGAAACATATAGCATTTCGATTATAGTTAACCACAAAATGATTTCGTCTATTTTACCATCCCAAAAACAGATTAAATATGTATTTTATCATGAAATTGTAATTAAATTCTCTTTATACTTGTTAAATGCACTCGCCCGCACTAACAAAGCTGGCTTCAGAACTTTTAGTAGTTATGAAATTTCATTGAATATCGGTGCAAAGAGTTGAGTTTATGTTAGATTTGTTAAAAAAATTGCTATTCAAATAATGCTTGCGGTTGTATTGGTATTATTAAAGTGAATTAGTTTTGTGGTGTGAAAAATGAGCAGCAGGTAGCAGCGCGAGGCTCATCTTGTTACAATTATTAGTAGAATTATAACTTGTAAATAATAACTATTTTTAAAGACGTTACTACCTGCCACGCGAGTAATGAAAGTTAGTTTATAGCAACGTGGTGTGTTTGTTCCTACTGTTGCTACTAGCCGCAAACCGCAGTTTTACCAGAGGTTCAGTTTGAAACAATAACAAAAATATTTAATTTCTTAGCTGAACAACTAATTTTACTTTATTGTTTTCAAACAAACTATCTTAGCTATTGATAGCTTGAATAGTTTTTTTGTATAAAAAGTATTAATTTGAGATGACAGCTGTTACAACATCAAAATTTTATAAAAAATTGATCCACTTATTTTGCGTAAAGAAGTAACTAACATACAAAGACACAGTGACTAAAAGTCACCTTTCTGTATATGTACTATGATAAACTGTATTATTTTTTATGGAATAAGCGTGCACACGAGCATACGTATAGTAAGCGATTACCGCCACCACTGGACACCCTTAACACCAGAGGCGTCACAAGTGCGTTGCCGGCCTTGAGAGATGGGGAGAGGGATGAGGGGAAATGTTGGATTATGGACCTCCGGTATCCTCACTCACACGGTGAAACACAGCGCAGGCGCTGTTTCACACCTGTTTTCTAGAAGGCCGTAGTATCACTCCGGTCGAGCCCGCCCATGCATGCCGAAGCGTGAATCTCCCACTTGAATATAATCCTTCGCATCTCAAAAGTTTCAAATTTATTAACTTTTGGAAACACGTCATTGATTCAATGCCTACGTCTTAATACATTTTCCACTCTCAGCAAACGTAAAATATATACCACAAAATAAACCAAAACCAAATATTTTAATCACTGACTGAATTTTTAGGTAACAGACTTAAATAGAACAGAATTCAGAACCTTTACTGAAATCGGGTAGAAATGTATCGAAAACATTTTCGAAATACTGTAGATTCATATCAGTGAATAATACGACCGATAATTGTCGTAATAAGCGAAATGTAATTGGGTCACACACAGTATTCGAAATAATGGTTTGCTATTGAGCTCGTGGGGCTCTGTATTGTATTGGACTTTATGATCTTTAGCGAGGTTCGCACTTCATGAAATAAATTGGTAATATTGATGGTTACGGTCTTCTGGGAATTGTCTGACGATCTAATTATGTATTTCTTGAGGTATTTTATGATTAATACTACTTAAACTGTAATTGTAAACTATATGTATATAGTTTTTGTTGTATTTTATCGCAAATAAGTCTAGCCATAGAATAAAACTGTATGTAAAAGACACGAAAATTTAACAATAGTTATTAAATTTTTCACCTATTTCATCTTACTCCACATTTATAATTTTATTCTTATAAATATATTAACATATACATTTTGCGCACATCATTATCATTTATTTCTTTTGTTTATATTTTAAATGCCTGATGTGCCTAGTTTATGGCCAAAGGTTCGTGGTATACTACTTGGTCTTTATAGTTTGAATTTACAAACAGTGGCTATTTAAATATATATATATTTAAATAGTCACTCTTTGTAAATTCAAACTATATATATATACATATTGCAGTGCGCGTATGTGCTGGACATAGACTTCTCCTATTGTATGCTATTCTGATCAATATTGGGCTTCTCGCATCCAACTCCTGCCAGCCATCTTGCGTAAGTTGTCTCTTCACCTGGCTTGTGGACTTCCTACACTATTCACGCATTCTTCTCTACAGAACTCTTCCATCCCGACCGTTGGTAGCACAACATGTTTTTACAATTTTGAGCCAACATGTATCTGTACTTATTTATATTGTTTTCTTAGAAATACATTATAAGCCTCTCCAGAGATGTAGAATTTTGACTAAAACAGTCTTCACTAATGGCAAGACTCGTTCGTCCGGTTTCATATAAACATATATACAAGGAGTATATATGTTTTTGTTGAATGAATATCGTATGTGTTTACTAATATGCATAAGGTATTCAACTGTAGTTATAAAATCAATGTCTATAAATCACTATTATTATTTTTTAATTTGTTATTATATTCGTTTCTTTTAAATACGCATAACTATGTCCTTACATTTTGCACTATCCTCTGTTCACTCAGGGTTTGCTGGCAGAAAACTCAATGTTGAGTTAAGCACGCCTTTTGTACATGACACTTCCTTGTATTTTGTTCATACTTGTATTTTCAATGTGTACAATAAAGAATAAATGAAATAAATGAAATGAAGGAGCTCTGGTTTAATTACGAACGCAAATTTTATCACAATACAAGTTGATATCCTATCCTGCGAATTTAACAACATACGCTCTATTACGGAACAGTCGATTAAGAAAATGTACGCTCAGATCTTGATTTTTTTTTATTTTAGAACTAGTCTAATAATAATTTATTTAAAGTAGCCTTTTTAATACGCGCTTAAGGTAGTTTCAGACAGGGATCAGGAGTAAGACAGAGTGGACGGTAACAGGGTATAAGCGATTTAAAATGCTAATACCGAGCGTCTAACTCGTGGATGCTGTGTACAATCCTTTTTTTTCAGTAGCAAATCCATTATACTCATCCCACATGGCATCGTCGTCGACCGACCAAGCCAGCTGTTTGATGCTGTTCTTGTAGCTTGTTGTTCTTGCTGTTCTTGTATATACACATTGTATTTAACTGTAAACGCCTGATCTAAAAACTCGAACTATTTACAACTTGTGTCATCAACAGAAAATGTGGCTCAGAATGAATTGAAATATCAAGTCTTGAAAATCTATGCATTTTAATTTTATTATAAGGATAATCGTATTAATTAAATAGGCTGTAGCTGTTTACTTCAATACAGAAAAAAAATAAAGTTTTATGCCTTAATGAATTTCCTATACTCTTGTAGGTATGAAATGAGATGCTCTAACCCGATTCTTGACTTTGTTTTTTTTCACTACTTGTTCTAGTAAC
Source organism: Hyphantria cunea (assembly GCA_003709505.1). NCBI lineage: Eukaryota > Metazoa > Arthropoda > Insecta > Lepidoptera > Erebidae > Hyphantria > Hyphantria cunea. The sequence goes on from PKRV01000262.1 coordinate 1,267,399, forward strand.
ATATGAGTTATTTGTGGCATAAAATAAACAATACAGAAGTCCTAATCCTAGCTTTTCCCTCTGGACTATGTTCAACAGAGAGAAACTCGATTCGTCGAATGCCAAAATATTTCCGATTGGCTCAATCCCCTGACGAATAGAGATATAGCTTTATTCTATAATTGCCATCACTTGTATTATGCGTAATGTTTTTGAACTTAGTTGGAGCATAACATAATACGACCTACGAGGCCTGAAATGTCGGTTACTGGTAAATGCGAAGTTGTAGGTGTCCACGTTCAGCGGTAGCTATTTTTCACCAGTCATTCGGCCTGTACATTGACTCACTGTACCGTAAAAAATGATTGTTTGGTGATAGATTAAGTGTAATGAGTATCAATTCAACAATATTTATCTCCTGAGTGTCGTAAAGAAAAAAAAACGATTAATGGCGTGATTTCTGCACGATAATAGTGCTTTAAGAAGTAAAACAGTGGCCAGCACTGTATAATATGCCCAAAACTACTAACTAAATAATTAAATAGATTATATAACACTATCGCATTGGGCTTCGCCTATAATGATGCTTGTTTTTAAGTGGAAATAAGTAACAAAAAAAATAAAAAATAATTAAACTAAGATTGAGACCTAAAAAAACGTCATACAAGAGTTTTGTGTATCAAACTCCTCATGTCTTTTTATTTTCACCAAACGCACAGAAAGTCCCTTATGTAATTATATCGCAAAACATTTATAGAACGAATTTGTAACAAGGTTAATCAAATATAGGATATAATAATATGATTATACGATCAAAAGATATATCGTTCCTTGCACATAACCACTGATATGTCAATCCGTAACGTAAATGTGCCTTTGATCTAGAATTTCGATCTAAACAAATATTTGTATATGTAAAAGAGATTTACGAGGATCCGGTGGGAAACTTTTTAGCTAAAAGATAATAAAATTACGATTACTTTAACAATATACAATCCAATAATTAAATATTATGCTTACTTTTTTTATTTTTATGTTCTAACTACTTAATCGTCAGGGTCAAAAAGTTCATAGGGTATATTTATTTCCAAAGTTATGATAGGTTATTCCAGAGCACTCGTCCCGAAGTTACTTGACAAAAACAACACTCTTACAAGAAAAATGCGGGTTTTAAAAAAGAATTTAATCCTGTTTCTGTTTCTGTTTTACTGTTTTTAAAAGAGACAACTCCCGCATTAGGAATATACATTCCTGTGTCGCGGGGATCTTTACAAACATACATGAAACGGACACAAAGTACACCCAGACTTAGAACAACAATTTATGGATCACACAGTGTTGTCCCATGTAGGATTTGAACCCACAACACTTGGCGCAGTAGGAAGTGGCGTGGCGACCACTGAAACCACTAGGCCAACCGTGTAATCCATAACCACATTAATCACTAGTATATATGTTTCTAGTTCTATCACTTCACAAACTATAATGTTAAAATTAACTTAATTGCGACCTTACGACCTTTAATTAATAATAATGTATTTGAGCATTTTCATTATTGTTCTTTTCAAAAATAGTCTGTGTATTTGCTTTATCGTATAGTACCATCGATAATAGCTTATAACGCAAAGTGACTAGATGTCTGAACAAAGTGTAGTTTCATCTATAATACAACTTGCTTCTTTCTACAGTACGGCACGTCTACAGCACTTATTTCACTGTCGTACAAACAGGTTCTGGAATTAACTACCTATCGTTCTATTCCCTAAGCTCTACTACGTATTTACCAAACACGGTTTAGATATAATAACATTTTTGGCTCTAAACAGTTTCTAAATAATGTCAATGTACATTCTTAATGTAGTAGATATCCTTAAATCCTTTCACAAGATATTTCTTCTTTGATCTTGTTAAGTTCAGGCTATTTCTTTAATCTATTAGCTGATTACTTCATATTGTACACGATCTTTTGATAAAATTAACGGTCACATTATGGCATAGTTTTTTTTAGATTATTGAACTCTTGGCCTGTGTCAATATAAACAGCTAAATATAGGACTGACATGTGATCGATACGTATATCGACCACATGCAATATGATCACTAATTATGACAATATCATGTTTAGTTATTATTGTTTGAGCTGACACGTTAGTCTAGCCCATGCTCTAACAGTTAGTGTATGCGACTATCGATCAAGAAGTCGCAGGTCGCCCTAAAAAGTATTGTTGATTTTTGCACATAACCAATTCTTTATAGTGCGTAGTATAGAAGTTGACAGTATTTCAGTTCACTTTAGAGTGTACCTTAAGTTGTTGGTCGCGGTTATTACGAAAATCTATTGCAGTCATTATTGGAAAGTTAGTGGCCTCAAACATACTAACAATTATTTCAATCTACGAATTCAGTTCACCCTCAGGGTAGTGGTGGTCCGATGCAAGTCGCTTCATGGAAAACTGACTAAAAACGAGTAAGCAATCAATAATCTTGAGATAAATGAATTCTAAGGAAATTATGACAATATTATGATGTTATTGAGTTTATAGGCTGCATCGGGATGGTCAACTTTTTCTTAAGTTAAAGTAAATACTAACTATCTTAATGTCATATAACATTCAAAGACCGATCACGATAACACATACCAGGAGTAGTGAATTCTAAAGCTGCACAACAATTACAACTAAATAAAGCTATTATAGGCTCTATTCGCTTTTATCAAACATCCTTGCCACACAACGTTAGAGTACATGAAAAAAGTTCAATTTCTTCAATGTTTTCTTTGATAGGTGGTTTGTGTTTGCGATAAACTTTACGCGAAGATGTGGTATGAAAACAAAGTTATACTAAGTTGAAAACTCTGTTGTCAGCCGCAGACACTTCACTTATGAGTGTTTCTTGATAGCCTTCTTTTTCCGGGAACAACTTTTTTAAATTATGTGGTATTTAAAACAAATCCTTTCATGTGGTTTATCATTATAGATAGTATAGGATAATATGTAGAAAGCGTCTACTGCTGTCCATAGATTCCTTGGATCGTAGACACCTCTCCCCAACCTGAAAGCAAAGGATCTCTGCAAACTGCACTCACCTGTTGGAAAAACCTGAAATAATTGGGGATGTCTGTTAACTCCGTCAGAATCAGTCCCTTATGTAAATGTTAAGAGAAATAATATATTTATATGACAGTATGTTTCACCCATAGTTGTCGATTGCCACTCAGTGTCCCTGATGGTGAATATGATGAAAAGCCCAGACATCCATAAGTAGGCTATTTAAAAAAACAGAAGGCTAGTAATTATCTTTATTATTTATCTTTCAGTATATACGTGGCTTATTCCCGTGTTCACGAAAATGTAAGGTAAACTTTGAACACATTATATTCATTGGCAATATTGAAATTGGTTTTCTAGTATAACTTTAGCCTGAGATTTTCTGTATTGGTTTTGAAAGTGGAATCTGGAGCTTTTTTGATCCTCGTTTCTCGAGACTGTTATCACTACTTTGAAAATGAACGTTGCCAGTTGAACACTACTATTTTACAATTTACGTAACTTTTCATCGCTAGAACTAAAGTCCTCAGATTTTCCCTAATAGGTAGTGGTTTTAGGTATAACTGTAAATATTCTTTTTATAGTATGAGAAGCAAATAAACAGGTTGAAAACTTAATAATCAGTAAGATTAGTGCATTTCGACCCTTTAAGTCTTCTTGTAAGATTTTATATCAAACTTCCACACAGTTATACCCAAGAAAACGAAATATGATGAAAACTAAACTACGCCCACTGAATTTTTGAAAAGTGCTTACCATTTACCATAAAACTGAACTGTCTGCATAAGAATTCGGTATTTATATAATATTATTATGTATGTATAATATTATTGTGTATATAAATACGTGCATAATTTATTTGATTACTAAACAAAAGCAGAATTAAAAGACTTTTAACTTTTTAGAACATATATATATATATATATATGTCTATAAATGGAATTTGGGTTAAACAAGCAGGCCTATCTCCTGATGGTAAGCGATTACTGCTGCCCATGGACACCCGCAATACCAGAGGCGTCACAAGTGCGTTCCCGACCATTGGAGGATGGAGGGGGAGATGGGGGTTGGGGTTGAGGTTTGGGCCTCCGGTATTCTCTATCACTGGGTGAAACAAAGCGCAAGAACTGTTTCACGCCAATTTTCTGTGAATCACTCCGATCGAGCCGGAGCCGTTTAGGAGGTGTTCAGTCACATACACACGCACAGAAGATTTATATATGTAATTTTTTTTTTATACTTTCGAAGTAACATACAAAAACTCAAAACTCAATCTTTTAGTAAGGTTTTATAAATGCATTTAGATAATCACGTTCAATCTCATTATAGAAATCCAGTAATCCTACTGACTAAAGTAAATGTACCAATTACTATAGCTGTAGCTACATCGTGATTACCTCAGTCTTAGCTCAGACAATATTAATTAACAAATATAATTAAGCTTATTAATAGTCTGTAATCCAGCTCAATTAATCTCTCAACTTGACCTAAGCTGAAATATTGAAGATTAAGTAACAGTTTAGATTTCTAGATAATGAAAACGTTGTATTATTTAATTAGGCCAAAAGAGCAGACGGACACTTGATGTTAAGTGAGTACCACTGTTCATAGATATGTTCAGCTCAAGAGACACAAGTGTGCTCCAATATCCACGCTCATTTATGGTGTAGTGTTTTTTAAATGCAAATGAAATATGCAACGGCACTGATTTTTGTTTTAAAATGTTCTAATGTACTCCGCACAGATTATTCAGAAGGATGCATAAGGATTCACTGTTGTTCATACAAGATAGTATATACGGCTATATATTTATTCTGGTGCCATACTAAATTGTTTTTAGTATACCTGCTAAAGTGACCTTACTCTGTCTAATAGACTATCTGGCTATTAAAAACTGGAACTCACTACCAGCGCAGGTGTTTCCCTCCCAATATGATCCCGGGTCCTTTAAGAAGGGCGTGAAAAAGCATCTCAGTAAGCCGCCATATTGTGGGACACTATACTGCATTGTCTGCATTCGCAGTAAGTGTGGTGGCCCCCATCGTTGGATTCTGCTTGAGCTTACCATCAGGTTGAGCATGATGTCATCATCCTCATTGCAGACGATGTAACATGTTTACCAATATTATAGTGGTCTATTGAGATACTTTTTACGCTTTTTAAACGACATGGTATCATAGTGGGTGGTAAATACGTGCACTGGTCCAGTACAGGGAGTTCCAGGATTTCGTTGTTCTACGCATGTAAGAAAACCCGAACTATTTAGTTAGAGAGCGTATACCCATGTTGTCGGAACGGTGAATGAAGCCTAGATTTACAACGGTTGATTTTGTCAATCGTATGTAAAACTATCCTGCGGTCCTGAAATGTCAATTTCTGTTATTTCAATTAGTGTTTTATTTTTACCTTTATATTGAATATCATCCTTGAAGTATATGAGCTTATCTAGTTACATCACTAAGTTACTCATTCATGTACCCATTTACTCGCTCACTTATATATAGACGTACAGTCTCGTACGCAACACAGTATTATTGCGAGAACAGTGTGTGCAAGTCTACGTAATGTACATCTCCAAAGAGATGATGCTACAATCCTGAATTATTTAGTCGATCTTACTTTATTAAATCACCAATATTTGTCTATTTACGGTTTAGCATTTAATATACCATAAACTAATACACGTAATAACTTTTGTAACAAGTCAAAAGGTCATTTCAAACTTGTACTTGAAATCAAATCCCGTACTCGTAGATCAATGTACATCTTTTTTGAGATTAGAAAGTATTTTGTTCCTCTGAAATATATTGTTATGTGCGGTTGAATTTGAAGAAAGGGTTTTAATTAAAATATTATGATCCCGTCACTTGAGGAAAGTATCAAAGAGCGCTGTTGAACGAATTGTGTATGATCTTTGATGAATTAATATTAATTTCGGCAGGGATTGAAATTGCTTTTATTATTTGACTTGTGGCATTCAATATTCCACTTTAATTTCTATTTTTAAAAGTATTCGTTGCAGCAGAAGGGATAAAAATAGTATATGAAATGTAGAATATAACATGTAACAGCTTGCACACAGTTAACCGTTCATGTAATACTAATGCTATTACATTTAAAAATCTGACTTTTAAAAAGAGTGGCCATGAGTTTCTTTTCCAGTATTCTTCTCTTAAGGCCCTACGCATTTTGGCAACTGGAAGTTGTGGATCGACACAGACAGGCAGTGAATTTTGGTGTTTTCATCCAATTCACTACAATACACAATAGAGTACATCTGGCGTCTGTTTGTGTCAATCTATGATTTTTATCCGTAGCTTCAATTTTACGTTCATAAATGTCACTTGGTGTCTCAATTGAATAAATGATTTTGAATTTCAATTTGAATGAGGTTTCAAATTTTAACCTATTATTTTTGTCTTGCAGGTACATTTTGAAATCCTTATCACGAATACCAAAGTAGCAGTAAGTATATTTTTAATTAAGTTTCATTGCGACGTCTTTAGAATCAACTGATTTAAATTGAAATGTACATTTTAATGAAATGAGATTTGTTTTGTTTCATTAATTAATATATATATATATATATATATATATATATATATAGAAATGCTGTTAGTATTTACAGTATTATATATAATATACTTCAAACAAACAACCATTGTATTGCAAGGATGAATTAGAGTTCTAAACAGGACAGTACCAAACCAACTGGAAAAGAGTATGACTCTTTCTCTATTTATTTTCCGAAACTGTTCCGTGTAAAGCTTGCTATCTGACAAATATTTAACATATTAATGAATATTTAAACATCTTGTTAAAATAGAACCAAAACCAAATACCTATTGAACTTTCGAAGCGCTTACCATGTAACTAATTTACGAATATTCAACACGATTTGATCTGTGTGTAAACCCTGCCAAGTAAACCTATCCCTTTGCCTATAGGCCAATTATAGAATACCAGATGTAACGATATATATGTAAAGTATATTACAAGTTGTAATGAAAAAAAGCTATTGAGTGTTTTAGTTATCGTTGTAGTTTCAAATTACGAACAAGTGAAAATCGTTTTTATTTTAAAAAACAATAATCAGTTATAGAAATGATAAAAACAACTCCATAAAACTAATAATAGAAGGGCGAAGAAGAAGGCGAACAACGTGGACTAAAAATATAAGAGATGGTTGATTGGATGTAGAAAGCACAGATACATTGATTCGCATGATGTGAATAGGGAGACGTACAGACATGTGGTCGCCGACCTCCATAATGGAGATGGCACTTGAAGAAGAGGAGGAATCAGATAAGTTAAATCTGTATTAGCTAGAAAAAGAAAAGTGATAGACAGCCAAAGTTTAGTAAATATAAGGTATCACCTAAGAAACAGTTATTGTATTATACACTTTTTTATGTATGAGCCTGCCAAAGTGACTCTACTCTGCTTGATGGTAAGCTTAAACAGAGTCTACAAATAGTGGTCATCATACTCGTTGCAATATAGACAATGCAACAATGCAGCGGCCTTTTGACATACTTCTACATCACTGGGCATTACGCACGCACTCACCAACATTTTAGGTTGGTCTTAAGTGAGAGGGTAGTACTCCCTGGTTGAGAAATAAGTAAACTAAAAATAAGTTTTAATAAAATAAGCCATTAAATTTAACCACATTTGGCAGATTCTTCACTACAAAATCATTGGGACATTTGAACGCTTTCAAAATACATAAAAACGACGATTCATTTATAGTTTATTACTTTTAATATTGTTTCTAGAATTTTTTTAAGTCGAATTTTTATAACAATAAATAAATTGGTATGTTATACCACATTTTTGCTACAAAATTGAGATAAAAATATCTATTCATAAACATATGTCTTTGTTAGGGTCCTAACCACAATAAAACGGGAAGCCATAATATGCCACCGGAAGATCTAAAACCCTGGGGCTATATTCTAGTTTATTATTAACTGCGGACTTATGGGAATATGCATGGACATAAGGAAACTGAGCCTCAAATGAGAGTAGATATTTTGAAGAAATTATTAGACTGTTTTAAACTCTTTCATTATTCAGCTGTCAGATATTTCTAACATACATAAAGTAGAGTCCTTCTTATTAAATTTCATGTCTAAATCAGACCAGCCCATAAAATGAGCCCTAATTATTTTTTTATGGAATAGTGGACAAACGAGTAAACGTATCGCGTGATAGTAAGCGATTACCGCAATCCATCAACACCTGCAACACCAGAGGCGCCACAAGTACGTTGCCAGCCTTTGGAGGATGGATAGGGGATGCAGCTTAGACGCTGTTTCACACCGGTCTTCTGTGAGTCCGTGGTATCAGTCCGGTCGAATCAGCCCATGCATGCCGAAGCAAGGCTCCCCCATGATTATTTTTTAGATAGGGCACAACAGGCTAATCGACATCCCGCACTCGATTTCAATAACGATCGAGTAGACGGAAAAATAAAATCACACTGATTACACTGATAGGGAGAACATGGAAAAATGAACTGTGACATTAGCAGCTTGACAAAACTTAATCTTATTATAGGAAAGACTTTAACTAACCATATAATAAGAATTGTAATTATAAAACTCATAAATTCGTAAGACAAAAACTTATGTTTAAAGGAAAACCACCTCTTTACATTTACATTAAAACACAAATTTGTACAGAAGTTTTTATCCTGTTCCTTAAAATAAATATTATATTTCTCCACCATATGTTACCCAAATAAGAAGGAACAAAACCGTAATATATATTTTAAAGAGCACCAGGTGTTCTCTTCTGACTAACTTTAATTAAATAAACATTTCGTTAAATTAATTTCGTGTAGAACAGATATTAAAACGACAATATTGTAGTCAGCTTTTGTAATTCACTTCATTTCAATTATGTTTCTGCTATATAATATATGTAGGGAAATATTTCGATCGATGTAATACAAATATTGCACATATTAGCCGAAAGCTTATTTCAAGTCGTAAAAGAAAACAACTTAACAATTTACAAAATACGGTAATATTTTTTTTTTCCAATAATCAACGTCGTCCCCCTCAAAAAAATAATTGGTTAACCATGAAACCACTAAAACGTCCAATTTTTTAACATGTTAACTGCCAGTACCTCAGTTATTCATGTTCAAAAGAAATGCCAGTGAATGATCAAGAATATCAAAAATGGATATACTAACTTAGCAAATAAATTTTATAAGTAAAAAAAGGTGAAAAATATTTTTTTATAGCGAATTTTAAGATTTTCAAAAAAAACCGCTACCACTACCACAGGGGCGATATTCAAAGTTCCTCCTACATCCCAAATGTCTTTGTACATAACCGTATGGATTATGTAGAGTGTGCAAAGACTATAAAAAACACATAAAATTGGTTACAATAAAAAATAACATAAAACACGATTTATATATACATCCTTACGTGACTGAAGATTGTTGCGGCAGTAAAAATTTATCAACGTATGATGCTTCAGATAAGATTTGTTTCATCCTAAAGTTTTAGGAGATTTGTATTCCAAGTTCTTTTTGTGATATAGATAACTCCATTTGAATCTGGGTTTTTCTAAGGACACTGTAAATACAATTTCTTTGATATTTTACCAGCGTATATAAGTATATTAAAATTATGCTTTGATATGATGATGACAAAAAATGCATATATCGCCGCTCAACCGGAGTGATACCACGGCCTCACAGAAAACAGCACCTGCGCTGTGTTTCACCGAGTGAATGAGGATACTGGAGGCCCATAATCCAACCGTTCCCCTCATCCCTCTCCCCATCCCCCAAGGCCGGCAACGTACTTGTGACACGTGACGCCTCTGGTGTTGTGGTTGTCCATGGGCGGCGGTAATCGCTTACCATCAGGCGATACGTATGCTCGTTTAACGCTCCCCTAGTCCATAAAAAAAGACAAATATTGTTAGAAATCGTTAAAGCTTATAATTTACGTGAAAATGTAGGATGAACGTAATGGATTTTACTTATTCTATTTTTAACAGTTTTGCCCAGCTGTGGCCTTGAGACGATAGTCTCGTCGTCTCGTCAGAAACAACGAGAGGCTATCATGTTACGTAAATGTCTTGACGACATTGTACAATTTATGTTATATACACTAATAAGCTATAATAAAGCTAAAGATTTTTTTCGTTTCATCGAACACGTTAATTTCTCTTGAAATAGTTTGTAGTTTTTGTTAGTCAAGTTCTTAAGAATGATGATTTGGAATCATTATAAGTGCCATAAATATAAGTTCAACTTCAAAGAAATCGAACAAACAAAATTTTGAACGAGCTACCGTTCTCATATGATTTTTTTTGTAATAACTTAGACAATATCAAACTACTTCAATTCATCAAACATCGACGAATAAATTATTCAACTTTTTCAAATAACTTGACTCTGCCAGATTAAAATTATTAACAGGATCCAAGGTCACTATAGTCATTGTGAATGGAGACAATGCAACGATGCAGCATGGTGACCCACACTACGGTAGTCAATTGTGATGCTTCTGCATCATTGAGACTGCGGTCCCGCACTCACAAACGAAGCACGTTAGCATGAGTGTTGTGGTTTGAGGTAGGTTTTCTGTGAAAAGGTAGTATAAATAAATTTTGTATAATATTTAGTATTCATTTTATATTCTTTTTATATTCAAAAGCATATTTTCATGATTAATTAATGAATGTTGGGATAAATTCTAAAGTAGGAATTATTATTAAATCCGATATTAGAATTAGGAGATGTAAAGTTAAAACTTACTTGTTTGTACTTATTTTAAAAAATAATTAAATATTCCGGGTCTTAGCTTAAAGCTTAAGGCTTAGCTTACTTAAAGCGACATGTAGCTTTGAAACGGAACAAGAGTCCTACTTTTCGGACTTTTTTTTTCATGTTAACCTGAAAATAAACTTGTGTGAAAACGGCATGTATAAGCAGTTCAGTATTTTTTCTTTAACTATATACAGCACTTGAATATCGGTGTTCAATGTTATGGTATTTGTTCTACGGACGAACGATATAGCACAGTTACGTATCTGCTGCAGAAATAGTTTTTGGTACAGGCGTTATTGCTTGCAATAGCTTTGTATCCAGTGCGGGTACAGCAAACATAGGCAGTGCATACAATAGACGCTCCCAGTGGGTTGTAATACTAAAAGCCTCTTTCTACATGAATGTTTTGTGAACTGACAAAAATAGCGTGCAGTGTTTCTAATACTATTGTTTGATGTAAGTAATATAAAACGGTACGTACAAATATATTAAGAGTTTTGAAATACACTGAAATATAACATAACAACATAACGTCTGAAATTTCTTTGCTTAAAACAATGTCTTAACTTATATATATATATATAATAGAGAGACTAAGTTGTCAACGCAAACCGCTGACCCTAAAATCCTGAAATTTTGTACAACCTGTTTGTTGTGAATTTAAATTGTAAATGTACTCTATTCATGTGAAATAAATCATTTCATATCATTATTATAACCTATGGGAGCACTAAGATAGGAATTTTGGAATTGCTACCCCTAAGGGGGTAAAATAGGGGATGAAAATATCTATTTCTACGCGAGTGAAGCTGCGCAAAAGCAAAAGCTCGCTATGAATAAACTATCAGGACAGTATACTGCAACAACCAAGAAAGTAATGATAATATAGGAACACAAAAGTCAAGTACTTTGCTTGGCTTTTTTGTTTTGATAAATTTTCTATAAATTAATCTTAGCTCAATTGATTTATTGCCCCCGAAACCCACTGCATACTAGAGTTCATGAAAATCGTTGGAACCAATTCGGACGTTCAGATTATTTATAAACAATAAATGTTCGTTTAAAGGTATTAGATAAATATATTGTGTTTAACTATTGTCTAGACGCGTGTTGTTTGATTTCTTTAGATCACCCAGCTCAACGTTGATATTATTGAGGGGTTTCGGTAACAATCAACGGCCTACATGCACCATTGTAATTATCGAGTGAATATAGAGGCCTATACATATATTTGTATAGTGCAGATCGCCATGCCCGCTATCACTTTGAGCGAGCTTGCTTTGTGTTTTATTGTGCACAGTGACTATCTAGGTCAAAGGAGAGGGTTGAAAAATCAAGACCATGAAATTGTTCAAAAACACATTTTCTTTTTCACATATAAAATAATATACAAATATACATCTAACATCTAATAACCTGACCTACCCTAACATAACGTGAATATCATGTAATATATACAATTTTCCGCGACGCGGTGTTTGTTACCTAACTCCTCCGATACAGCTGGACCGATTTTTATTAAATTTTGTGTGAATATCGGATAGGTCTGAAAATCGACTACTATTTTCCATACCCATCGCTAAAATATGTTTATATTTTTTATTTATGGTAAGACAACGCTTACCGGGTCAGCTGTTTATACCTATTATGTATATAATAGACTGAGGAAGATCGTTGTTTTGAAAAGTTTAACAAAGAAGACTACGAATTAATTTAAGAGTCTTATACTAAATTTCACCATTTGGAAATAAGATTCGACAAACGTTTATTTTATTTCGAATTTAAAGACAGCAAGTGTCACCTCAAAGAATAGGCGTTGTGTGTATAGGAGGAGTGAAAGGCATGAAAGACACTAATCTGTTTGACAAAAATAGTAATAATGCTAACTTTTACAATTAAATTGAAAGAAATTTTGACGTTGATCTGTTTCCAAGGGACCGAATCACTGTGTTTGTGCTCAGGAGATCAGAATCTGGATTGTTACCATGAAAGTTTAACTTTTTAAAATCTTTTTCCGTATCTCAAAATTATATTATTTATAGGATCACTTTGTTGTCCGTCTGTCTGTCAGTCATAACCCTTTTCCTCAAAAACGCGGAGGTATCAAGCTGAAATTTATATCAAATACTCAAGTCTACTATAGCTGTGAAAAAATAAAACTTCCAAGGCAACGCAATCAAGAAATACAGTCATTTATATCGCAAATTTTCAACACTTGCAAGGGAATAAAAACCTACAGGATAATTTTTTAACTCAGAATCCTGAAATTTGTAACGAAACAACGTCTTATAGCACGTATAAAGGACAAATGCGAAAACCATAAATTTTTAGTCATCATATAATACCAGCTCCTCCCTTTAGACCGCATTCAACGGAGAGCGACTGGAATCGTCGATTCTAAATTTCATCCCCAACATCTAGATGGTTGGCAGTCCACAACTGCGCGCTTTTCTAGGAACTTTCTGCGTCGCACAACAAAACTGTGGCATGAACTGTCGCCTGCGGTATTCCCGGACCAATACGACCTTCAAACCTTCAAGAAAAGAGCGTACTCCTTCTTAAAAGGCCGGCTACGCACTTGTAACGCTTCTGGTGTTGCGGGAATCCATGGGTGGCGGTAATCGCTTACCATCAGGCGATATGTCTACTCATTTGCCTCCTATATCTTAAAAAAACCTACAAATTTGTATGAAACCCCAAGTGCGCGAGTCCCACTCACATTTGGTCGGTTTTTTTAATAGATTGTAAGTTGTCTAGATCATCATCAACAATATTAATCCACTGTTGGACATGGACCTCTTCTTAAAAAGGAGAATTTTGCCTGCTTATACTATACTGGCCAAATGGGTTGTCTATACTATATTTTTTACATAATCCCTTATGATACGGACTCAAAAGATACATTGACTAACATTTAACCAATATGGTGGCGCTATGCTCTAAGGCTTTTTCTCGATTAAACTTTATGAAACACGCGATTTAATTAAAACTTCAAAGATCAAATCATTCTACAATAATTCCGAATGATGTAATTTCATTTCCCTTGACGAGTTTTGATGTGAATCCTTATGCCTAATTTCCGCACCAGTAACTAGCTATCATCAGAAAATTTACGTTCAGTTTAGATGAATGTGGAGGAAAGAGGATTAAGCTTATGTAAACTTTAATTTGAACATTGATAAATAGAAATCAAATATATCCTTGAGTTGAAACACACTTGTTTTCTAATTACTGCGTATTAAACACGGGTCGATGTCAGTATTTAGATGGGCTCAATAGTAAACAAGTGACGTCTTGGGAGAACTATTTTCGGCACATATGACTTGGCTTGACTGGAGTGATACTACTTCGTTTCGCAGGAAAGTGTTGCCAAATAATTTTTTTTTTGATTTATAATCAGAAAACCAGCTACTTAGACACCCAAACCAGCTTCCTCATAGTCTTGATTAGGCTTGTGAGTGGCAGGTTAAGGATAAATGTCCCATGGACCTACATAAACAAGTAAGATTGATATAGTCAACAAAATGTGGGCTTTTTTAGGCTTAGGATGAAGACAGAAGTGTATCGTGTTTTAATAATATTAAGGAAATTAAGTGAATACAGTATGTAACTAGAACTTAAAATTATTAATGGTGGTGATGATTCCTGGTGATCTGTTATGTCTATGATAGATACCAGTTCCTCGCACATACTTAGGAACATTTCAAAATTAATAATATCAGTATTACTGGAAATTAATTTTTTGTCATATCTTATAATTGTAAGGAGAAAAAAATAGCAATGAACACAATCAAAAGTGTTATTTTCGATTTATATATTTGTGTCACAATTATTACTTTCTTAATTTTGGGTGCTTTTCTGTCTTATTACCAGAATAGAATCGATGAAGATTCTCCTCAATTATAGATAAAGCGAGAGGTAGATATATCAAGTTGTTTTGATTATATGCTTTACTATTAGCGGGGTCTATTAATATAATTACGAAAGATGGAAGAAACGATTTAGCAAAATTGTAAAACATTCTAATGACCCACATTATAAGACCCTGTTTGTATAGAATTTGGAATTAAGTTACACGCCCGACTTCCTCGCGGGAAGTAAATTTAAATATACGACAGTATGTGTGTGCTTCGAATTAGTAATAATGTGTGAATAGTTTTCAGACTCGCTTTGAAAACTACTCGCCTGAGTTTGAGTGCTCTGAAAAGGGGTAATATTTGTTATGTTCTCTGTGTTTGGAAACTTGGGCCTATCTTTCTTTGAAGTTTAATCTACCAGTTTTATAATTTGACTGATTTTTAATCTGCTTTTGAATGTTTCTTTACTTCAATATAATTATCTATTGCAATATTTAAAAAAGTCTTTACAAAAGCTACCAACAGTGGAATTATTTTCTGTTTCAGAATTTTTGTTTGCCCGTCAGTCTATATGTTAATGACCTACTACTACTGTTGGGTATTTATAAAAAAAGTATACATGTATTTATACTAGTTACCTAGTACCCATGGAACAAGCTTTGTTTAGTTTGGGACTAGATGGAGTTGTTTATGATAAATGTCCGAAAATACTACATCATTAGAACGGATGAAACGATTTTGAGGGGACTTTTATTTGCAGATAGCTGAAAATACAAAGAGCAAAAGCATGCAACATGAGCTACTTATATTGAGAAATACATTTTAGAACAAAATTCTAATTAAATTTGGTTCGAACTAACTGTTATTCAACACATTGCAAATCGAAAATTACTAATTGTTAAGTTTCATTAACATTGTTGTTTATAAGTTGCATACAGAAACATTTAACAAATTTATTTGGTGAGTTTTCTTTTCAACTTTTTTTACTTTTTGATTCAAAATATATGTCACTATTCACGAATTTTTAGGTAATAGTACTCAAAATTACGTAAACCAGGCGTCCGTTTTACTAGCACTTAGAAAATATTATTCTGAGATCTGTTTAGTCTTTATCAGCCACAGGATTACTTCTTAACGTAATTATAGTACATTCGCTTGGATACGGTCTTTTTGATTGGACCACCGTCTCTCATGCTGCTTTTTGTCAAAGGGATGCCGCCTCGACATCAAATAATCTACCTGACGCATACATACACAAGACAGTATGATTTGTCAGTTAACGCCGTTGTATGAATTAATGTACGTATTTATATTTCACAATTACGTGCGGGTGTGCCGACACTATCTAAACGAATCGACTATACTCCTTATTTAAATAGCGTGGTACAGTGTGTTACACTAGAGCATAGTGATTGATAACCCTGATTGCTAAGTTTTAAATTCTTGGAGTGGAACCTGGGATGCTATTTTGAATTTTGATCAGGATAAAATAAAAGTAGGATGAGTTCAATTTGTCTGTAACATACACCACAGCAGCCTGATGAAGATAACGGGCTATTGATAAACTCAGCCATAAAGCCTATATATAGCTAGCCTGTGTGAGTCTCATATAAACATTCTTTTTTATTCTTTTATAAAAAAGACAACCCCTGCATTAGGATTAGACATTATTAATCTATATTCAAGTATGATCTCTTAATTCATTTAATGGAATTTTGGATAAACAAAAAGATAGGTCATTAACTTTAACCTAAAAAAAGATGTAAAGTATTCCCGATTATTTAAAATGTATATTTTATTATAAATTTACGTTTGGCATAACACAAGTATCTGAAAAACCACTCACTGACATTTATTAAAAAGCGAAATGGGTCCCAACTCATTTAAGGACCAAAATTCATTTAACATGCAGAGAAGTCTAAAACTTTTAGGATAATAGGAGTGAGTCGACTGCTCAATGGTTTCAGCTCTCTTTGGTAACTATCGTACACAACTGTGTGTTTCAAACCTGCACATTGTATTAGTGAAATGAAATAAATTTATATTAATTTAAAACCATGCAAGATTTTTGTATGAACGATTTAAATAGGTTGTGCTTACTCAAATATACGAGCATATATCTATATTCCGTTTTAAACATCCACAATTTGCTAGCGATAACTACACTAAATTACATTAAAGGTACGTATTTAATGTAATTAGAGGACATTCTATTGCCAAAAACTTTTAATTCCAACCTTACTTTATTTTTGTGTTTAATCTATTTGATTGAAGAATATTTCTACAGCAAAAAATGAAGTATAAATCCTAATACAATATTAGTAAATGAATTTGTTTGTAACTTGAATATCATTCATTGTAATATAAAACGATTGTACTATTATATATTTTTGATGCTTAGTAGCTCATAGCCCAGTTGCACGCGGTGATTAGAAACAATCACCGAGGGTAAGCAACGCTGGCGCGGTCAGTACCTGGATGGGTGGCCGCTGGTGGGATGTTACCATGTACCATGTCTCCGTGATTCGGAGGTCACGTTAAGCAGTCGGTCTTTCGTCTTTTTCCCCCCATCTGCTTCACAGGACACGCGCGAGGGGGCGACTTTACGCGTGTGCCGTACGTCGCCTAAATTGAGAGTATAAAACATCTAGAGACGGTGCCCGCATCAGTGCGGGCAGGCGCTGGGAGGGGTCCGGATGGCGTAAGAAAGCGGTTCCCGGATCTCTCCCGTGTCAGGCGCAGAGTGGCACACCGTGGTGGTTTAGTGGGTAGTCTGGCGAGCCAGTCAGGAGTCCCACACAAAGCGAACCCTCTGTCCCCGCGAGTGGGGGAGCGAAGTGCGTAAAGGCATTACATCACGTAAAAATAAAAAAGCAGTCGGTCCCAGTTGTTATCATACGATAACAGTCGTGAAGCTTAGTTGGAGGCCTTCGGGCGGCTTAAAAACATCTAACGGCAAGATTTACGTAGCCACAACGTATTCTTGCCAGTCCCCAACCCGCACTTGGCCAGCGTGGGGACGTATGGTCTTTACCCTCTCCTGAGAGGAGATACGAGCCCAGCAGTGGGACATTATGGATTGTTGATTGCTTGATTGATGCTTAGTAGATCCTAACTTTTTTTATCTTTAAACTAGTCTGACTTAGTGATATTAAACTTAGATGAAAAAAATTACAAAACAAAAACAATTATTTTATGAAAAATATTACAGCTTTAGAGTTATCTATTTATAGTAATAAGTAGCTACACACTTGATTTTAATCAAATCAAAATTAATATCGTAATGATATGTACGTAAAGATACGTTTGTACGTATTATTAAACGAACAGGTAAAACTTTCTTCATTTCCCACATATTTCTCCGGTATGCCATTCAGAATTTCCCTTCCATTTCAGCCATAAAGTTACTTATACTTCCCTAAACCCGATATGAGATTTCAACATGCCCTCATACGATTGTGAGCTGTCGCGGCGTATTTATACTTAATGCTCCATTACTCGTTTTATATTCGATTTATGTGAAGATTGCGATGTGAAAACGGTTTTGGATGTCGAACCTTGAAGTGTGATCGTGTGTATTGTGTACACTATGTCAAGTTAAAGTCAACTGTATTTCTATCACAAATAGATCATATTTTATGCTGCTGTCCAGAAGACCCACACAAATTATTTGGTCATGAGCTATTTGATCGTCATTATGGTATCGCTATAAACGTGACACAAAATAAAATCGTAAATTAAAACGTATTTTAGGAAAATACGATGAACAAATTATTTAACTTTTTACATGTTAATATTCGTAGAAAATTCAAAGCCTTTTATGTAAAGATAAAATGTAAAAAGCCAAAAAAGAGAGGATGAAAATCCTTTATTTATTACAGCCGTTGATAACTTTATCAAGCCAACAGAGAGTACAGACCAGAATTTATTTTTATCCAGACTAAAAAGTAGGTATTAGGATCCAGCCCACCGTTACACGACAAAATGTGTTTAACAAAGCGGATTCACGGCTTAGCAGGTAATTGGAATCGTGTGTTACTTTGTTCCTACTTCAAAACAAACTCTACGGTTACTTTAACAATAACAGAGCTTGTTTGTTCTTGTTCTGTAAACAATGTTGTTGATACCATACGATTCATGTAATAGATGTAGACCTTATTGTTATCTCGTGCATTTCCAGAAATCAGTTATCAGCCTATTAGTTCATTAGTTGTCACTGGCTTTAACTAAATTTTCGTACGTTTCGGCCATCTAACACATAACGTCATTTAGTTCCAAGGTAAATAGAGCTTGTATTATGGGGAAAACTGATATGAATACATATATTCTTTTTTTTCGTAAATACCTTCATATTATAAATAGAAAACACCTCAACTCCGAAATAAGTATTTGCAGATCACACAAATATTTGGTCCAACCCGGCAATCGCACCTGAGACCTCAAGCACAGCAGTCGTATACGCTACCACTGCGCCACAGAGGCTGTTAATTGTTAATGATTGGAAAATTATTTTTCAACAAATTAACACATTTTCGATTAAAAATATAAAAGCAAGTCGTTAAAGCAGATAAACTTATGGCAAATAAACTTACAACATTCATACAAAAAAAGAAGTCTGTATTCAAGCTTCTTTAAAAAAAGCCTCAATTTGATAAAATATTTTTTCACTCAGTTATCTTTAATAAGATTCTGTATTTCTTCCCTAGAATCTGTATTTCTTCTCAGACCACTGTTTCCTAAACATAAATTCTAAGTTTCTTCATGCGCTAGTAGTTGTATAAATATATAACTAAATACGAAGGCATCCATTAATATATTACAAAAGCCGTCACAAGAAAATTACTATCTCATCGTAATATGTAAGTAACATATTTTTCCTGTTAGTATAATGTTACAAAGGAATTATTAGTTAGTTGATTGATATCGAATCGCTTATAACCCTACTGACCTATTTCGTATCCTTTCTGCTGGTTATATAGAATGAATGGCAAATAAGGACAAATAGTATAATACTGTTACAATAGGCTTTTAGTTTTGCTTTGTTTTTATATCTCATTATCTTCTTCTTATAATACCTCCGGTATGTACGTTGGTTATTGCGATAAAAAGTAACTTATGTATTTTCTCAAGAATCAAAGTATCTCAATAGATTTGACGGACCTATTTTCAAATTTAAAATATTTTGAACTTAGCTTAGCTTAGGAATCCAGCGGTGTCATAAAACAATGAATTATTTATTTAATACAGAGAGTAGATTGTACCATCGGTTTACTATTTAATTTATGAAGGATGGACTGTGTTAATGATATGACTACGAAGGAAGTACATAATGAAGTGAAGCATGTTAGAGGATGGGCAGAAAGTACTCATTGTTACGATTTCAAAAAAATGCAAGAATCATGATAATGATTAGACGGAAGAAAATCAAAAACTGAACATAGTTCAAAGTGGAGGGATAGAAATTATTTATTCCTACCCTCAATAAATATTTAACAGAGCTAATTAACTACATAATCCTTAAGATAGTAAAGCCACGCTGATTTCAGCGTGAACGAGCTGGCTTGACCGGGACGATACCAACCTCGCACAGAAAATCAACTGCTGTCGTATCTTGTTGTTGAGTGCAAGGCAGGAGGCCAATGATGCAGAAGCATCTCAATAGGCTGCCGTAGTGTGGGTCAGCCCTTGGGAGGGGTCCGGATGGCGTAAGAAAGCGGTTCCCGGATCTCTCCCGTGTCAGGCGCAGAGTGGCATACCGTGGTGGTTTAGTGGGTAGTCTGGCGAGTCAGTCAGGAGTCCTACACAAAGTGAACCCCCTGTCCCCGCAGGGGGGGAGCGAAGTGCGTAAAGGCATTCCACTACGTCAAAAAAAAAAAGTGTGGGTCAGCCCTCTTCTGAGAGGAGATCCAAGCCCAACACTGGGACATTATGGGTTATTGATTGATTGACTAAGTGTGGATCATCATGCTGTAGTGATAGTACAGCACGATGATCCACACTCAACTAGTAGAATCCACTCCACTGGATTTCCATCCATGCTTTCCATCAGGAAGAGTAAAGTCACGTTGACAGGTTCATACATTAAATAGACATGTTTATAGAAGTCAGCTAAGTAATTGTAAAGGTAATTTTAACTTTAAGAAACTTTAAATTAAACCACGTATAGTATTAAATCAAAACCATTTCCGTCCATAATGCTCACGTAAACTGAGTAAATATTTGAATTGAACTAAAAGCACAAATGTGCTTAGATGTCTAGACACAGTTATAATTCCCATCTATTCCCTAATAAATTCAAACTACATTGAAGTCCAATAGAGCTTAAGAACGTTGATTCCGATCACGTAATGACCAAGACCTAGCCGAGGTCCAGGAATCTATACCTGGTACCTCAAACATTTCACGTAATTAAGGTCAATCCTTTACAGCCCCGACAGGTGGAGGTTTAAACGGTAAGATGTCTGTGAAATACATATAAATGAAATTGATGTCAGTTATAGATATTTTAATTCACTTTAATATTGCGTTTCATTTCTAATAATAAGAAATAAAACGCCAAAATATCTTAGGAATGCGAAGATGCTATGCTTTTTTCATTACTTTCTTTTCAACAGGACTGTTTCGTTAGTCTAGAGGTAAGCGTATGCGACTGGGTCGGGCCTAAAAAGTATTATTACATTTTTCCTATAAGAATATCTATTTAACAGCTTGGAATATGGAATATTAGCGATCTCTCATGCCGTGGTTAGCTGGTCTCACGAAAAGTTTTGGTAATCGTTATTGCGAAATCAGTGTTCTCAAATAAACTTCCAAACAGAATAAATTATTTTTCAAAATTCATCATTCATTTCAAGATTCAGCAAAATCTTTGAATTCTGTTCACCGATGTTCGATGCTGGTTTCTCTGCTTAGAAATTGACAATTAGTAGCCAACCCCAAACGATTATGGGAATAATAAAGGCTAGAAGAATGACGTACCCTCTTTTAAAAAAAAAATTTTTGATTAAAGTACACCGTTTTTCTTAATTCCTATGGCTGCAGAGGCATTGCTGCAGCTGCACTGCATGGAAAATTTGGCAGTGGGATGTTAGAAGTTGTTGATGATGACAGAGACATAGGAAGGAAAATGAATAGTCGAAATATCTGATGGTCATTACTTACCCCACCTTTTGCTTTCCTCGCTGACTGACACTTAATATATTTTTATGTGGGAAAACCATGTTTTGAGTACTCTCAAAACATGGTTTGGCTCGGCCTGACAGTCAACCTATGATCAGTGGAAATAATATATTTATTAAGTACTCACACATGAAGTAGCAATTTGTATATTTGTACAATAATAAAACATTCAACGTGAAAGTTTAAAAATTTGTGAAAAGATATATGCTACATTCTAGAATTAAACTCTCTTATGTTTATTCCAATATTTTTATTAACTTTTATACTGACTGGTTTCGCCTTACGGCATTATCAAACATTAATAATAATATTTATATACATATAATATGCCACAGGGCGAAACCGGTCGGGATTAAGTTAATAAAAACAGTGGAATAACAATAAGTATACAAGTGAGTTTAATTCTAGAATGTATTTGAACAAGTTCAATCAAGTGCCGACAATCAAAAGTATAATTCCAATAAATGCCGTTTACAAATTTTGAGAATTGTCCATAAAACTTAAACTACAAACACATACTGATAATTTACTGAAAAATTGCGTTCGTCATAAATATTAGACTGCAGCATTTATATAGACACAGATCTACTAACAGGCTATTGGCTAAACCGGCGCTATAAAAATATTGAAGTATGTTGCTCCCCTATTATGATTATTTAGTTAGAATGTTACGAAGGTATTTGAATAAATCCAAGTTGTGTAAAGTAAGCTAAAATTAATAAAGCTAACACTAAAAGCAGTAGATTATTTCATCTCGTTTGGTTTTTTCATAACTTTCGTACAATTGGCTACTGCCTACGCGAGTCATCTTGATACATATATTCGAAGACAGTAACAAGCATAAAAGTCTACAGTCTCTGCTTTATGCTGGCCTTTATTAGAAAGTCAAACAAGAATTAAGATGTGATATTCACAATAAAAACGTACAACCAAAAGATATATTTGTTTTTTGAAAATAATAATTATTTACTCTTTTATTTTTATAATGTGAAAATTGCAAACATGAAGTATTTTGCTCCTAGAAATGAGATTCTGTCTAAACAATTTGCCTATATACCCTAGAGACATATATAATGTTTGACCTCAATATCACTTTAAGACTACTAAAGACCCGTTTTAATGGTGAGGACATAAAAGTTTCACATGAAATATATTTAAAACCTTTGTAGGGCAGTAAAGGTGACGTCTAACATAAATAGACCCTTGTGAGTGCTGATAAAGTGTAAAAGTCTTTCATATACTCTCAAAACCAAGACCATGAAACTATTGCTCTTTATAGTACATTAGTTAACGAGTCAACGGCCTTATGATGAGAGGCGCACAAGAATTTACGAAACTAAAAAATAAGCTGGAGGATTTTAATGCGAAGGTAAAAGGTTGTCTAAAAATGACGAAACAATAAGAAAAATCTAATAGAAATAGATGTCTTTTTTCTTACGTCTCATCTTTCTCTAAGCTTTACCTAAGTCTAACCAGTGACCATTGTTTACTTTTCTGTAAATAAGATTAAAAAAAATCGATTGTAGCTCTAAGGCTGAAAATCACAAAATTATGGAGTAATCATCCCAAGTATATATTTCCAATATATAAATTTCGTTTAGCAAGCCGTAAATAAAATAAAGAAATAAAAATCTGTACTGGCAATCTTTTATCCAAATTGTAAACTTCTTATAAAAAGTTTTAAGTATGGAAAAGAAATAAAGCTAAGGGTTGGTACAAACTTTTGACAGTTTAAGTAGCTGCGGTTGGATTGCGATAAGGGAGACTGGATGTGGCTCGGACATTAGATAGTGGTTGAAATATGAAGGGTCAAGAACTCACACGGATGTTTGATATCTAAAATGGATTACCATAAAAGTACAGTCAAATCAAAAAAAATATGAAAAAGTACCTTCAACTGTATTCGTTTTATGAAAATGCCTGTACTATGTATTAAAAAATACCAAGTACCGCTAGTAACTGAAAATTACAACGTACATATTTGTAGGTATTTCATATATTCACCAGTGATGAGCCTTGATGAAGATTGGATTAAATTTTTCAAACAAACCATAAGTTTCAGATCTGTAATACTCGTTTCAAAACGTCAGACTCTTGATTCATTGAAACTATAGTCATAATTTTGCCATTAATTAAATCGTATAACATTAAGAACAATAAAGATATATTTTAATTACAACCGTTTATTGCACATTGTTTAAAATTATATTAATAAAATATGTTCAAAGATAAAATGACCGTCAAATCTCACAATAAAATGGAATAATGGAATAATTTATTCTAAGATTTCACCTACATTAACAAAGTAAGAAAATTTTGAGAGTACGAAGTATGTTGTAAGAGACAAAATTCTACATCGCCATATGAAAGCGACTTATGAATACTTGTAAAATGTGCCTACTGAGAAAAGTAGGCACATTTCAAGAAGTTCCCAACCAAATGTAGATAACAAAGTTCTCAAGTCACTTCTAGTCACTTTCCACCCACATCACTGGTTACGCCTACTTAATTATGTACTAACCCAACTTTACTTTCATCGTGAGATAAAACCCGTCGTGTCCCGTACCGTGACTTATTCAAAAGGGTTCTCGATGAAATTTTGCACTGTTACCCCCAAAACGATTTTTTCATTCGCTGCCAAGTTTGCCTCGGGGGACTAAGGCTTTTATTAAATTATGTTTGTTTAAATTGTTGTGGATCTCGTTGGCTGTGGTTCAAGGATTACCTGAAATTCTGAAATTTGAGAATAATTGGAAACGTTTTTGCGATATTTTACTTATTCTCAGTTAAACGCAGAACTAAAGTAATTAACACGATCAATGCTATAATGGGAAATGATTACTTATAACCATTGTTGCAGCCTGGGTCCGAACATGTTTTCTCGTCCTTTTGGCTAGGATCAAATAGTAGTTTAGGTCCAAAATGTGGACCTAAATAGAGCTCTGTGATTGTCTGATACCGTCACACGGAACATAGCGCAGGAGATGTGACATGCAATTTGAGAGGAATAAAGACCGATGATCTTAATAGTGATGTCAATCCTAAGCTGGGGATTGATGTATAAAGAGAAGTTAGTATAATGTGAGTTATTTCAATAGACATCGTTCAATTAGATATAGTTTTGTTTCAAAGTTGCTACTGTTTTATTTTATTATAGAATAACTGTCTTCTCTGGCTCATTGCTTAAAATATTCGAAGAGATTTTTGAAAAATAAAGGATAACATCTTATTCGTTTTATTCTTAATTAAGAAATGATTAAAAATCCAAATTTTTTTCATACACCAAAACGGCAACTAAATTGCACACAATGCAACTTTATCGTAATGTATTTATTACCAGGGATAAAATTTTCAATAGTAAGTTTTTGATAATATATCGTATGTGAAAGTGCACATGCTGCGTTTTATGCTGCAAATAATTACAAAACTGGAGGAATACGCAAACAAAATTCCTTATAATCTGATGAACGGCTAACCCTAAGCCAATAATTACATTATTAAAAGCGAGGACGTCATGTTATTTGAAAATGCCATGCTTTTCGCATGAAAATGGATTTATCGACGTCAGAATTAGAGTAATTTCATTTGAGTTAAGTAAAGGCTTGCGTGGAGTTATTCATTTTAAGATTTTCAGTTAGAAAAAAATGTGAACGTTTGCTACCTTTGATTAAAGTGAATTGCTGAACTAATGAACAAAAATTAATAAAGTAAGAGACAATAAAAATATGTGGTCATGTGAATTTTAGTTGGACAAAAGATTTTTTTGAAGTCGCGTAGTGTTAATTCTGTTTTTTAATAAATATAAATAAAGCTATTGAATAACACTAAAATATGAGGGGCGATAATATATAGATAGATGTTTAATTTTTTATCACAACCTTAAAATCTTGATAATACTCCAATCGATGTAAATGTCTTAAACGATTAGTAATTTGTTATCTATACATAACATTTATGGAGGTTTGGAGGGTTCTATTACAGATATAAGCCACTACAATTCTACATAACTCTAGACGTATGCCTACACTTAATAATAAACAGCATTTATGGCTAGTATATACGCGAGAAATATGAAAATAAATTCAGTTAATATCACTCAATATAATATTATTGCCTTTTAAATGTATAACGACTTCTTTTATTGCGAGCAGTAAATGTCTTTCATTTCTGAGTGAGATTGTGTGTGAGTGAGATTACCTTATTTAATGAAAACGATACGTGGTCTTTATCATAGCTACTATGATTTTGTCCCCAAAATCTGATTATTATCATCTTCTCTTCATTAAAAACAAATTTTCGCTTGAGTATGTTTTTGTATCTATCATATTGGTGTCGTGATATCGTCACCTCTAAATGCAGAAAATCCATGATTCAGCGCAAATTATTCAGCTGAACCAGAGTCGTAGAAGACCGTAGCTAAGCAATTTCATAGTCTTTTTTCACATGGTGTGTGTACTGATTATAGGCTCAAAAGGGTTGACACTTTATTTGCAGCTGTCTTGGGAAGGAAGCATTCATTTTAAGGTGACCTGTTTGTACATTTGCCTTCAGTAAAAAACTCTCAATCAATCAATCATCAGCCCATCGCAGTCCACTGCTGGACATAGGCCTCTCCAATTTCACGCCACTTAGTTCGATCTATGGCTTCTCGCATCCAGCTCCTGTCAGCCGTCTTGCGCAAATCATCGCTCCACCTGGCTTGTGGACGTCCTACACTACGTTTGCCGAGACGCGGTCTCCACTCAAGAACTCGTTTACCCCAACGGTTATCGGTTCTTCGGCAAATGTGGCCAGCCCACTGCCACTTCAGCTTGCTAATCCTGTGGGCTACGTCGATGACCCTGGTTCTTTGTCGGATCACCTCGTTTCTAATGCGATCCCTTAGAGAAACGCCGAGCATATACCTCTCCATTGCACGCTGAGCGACTTTAAACTTATGGACCAGTCGAACCGTAAGTGTCCAC
>PKRV01000262.1:1294426-1322834 GCA_003709505.1 Hyphantria cunea
TATATAGTAAATAATCGATTTTACTATTATGAATTTTTATTAATGTAAACGAAATAGGTAAATAAATTTAGTATTTCAAAATTTTCAACAAATTTACTCAGACAGCGCTATAAACGCATAAACAACTTACTTTCAGCATTAACTTTAATGTCGTTATATATAACATCGCATATAATATCATGTCATTCATTGACTTAGTTGTACATTATGCATACCTATTACGACAATCGTCAAATTCAATTCTAAGGCAAGGAAAAGGGGTTTGAAAGAAGTTTGGTCGTAAATCGTACCAATATTGCTCACTCTGCTACAAAACATTTCTACAATACAGCTAACGAGTGTACTACACTAGCGAATACCAGAGTTCGTTCAATTTTGAATGCATATAATGTTCGATGAATTTTCTGGTGCAAATCTTTATAGTTTATAACTACAGTTTTTCTATTATAATGTTATTCGTAGTTCAGGTAGTCGCGTAGTGATTCCGCAGCCAAGATAATAAATTATCACATGTCGACAGTGCAGTAATTTAAGCTAAAGAACATCACATATCCACAGTTTTTTGAAGATGCGAAAATCTCCCCAAATCGATAAAGAGATAGAATAAGTAAGACGATGAAGCCATTCATATTTCTGGAATTGCAACACATAATGTAATACGAAAATGAAATGTATAAAAATCATTTAGTTCCATCCAATATTCGAAATAGAGAGATCAGACATTCCTATAAATAAATTCATATCCCCAACTCTTTGATAATATTTTGGGTCCAATTTTACGCACCATTTGATATACACCTCTGTTATTCCGGACGAACTCCAATCTGGGTGGGTCTTCCAATCTATTTGCAATTTCAACGAAATCTATCCAAAGATGCGTTGGCTTTGCTTTCGAAATAAATACGATGTGTTTGCTTTGGAACTTATATTTGAAGCTGAGGTTTTAGAGACTAACCCTTCTGTCATGACAGAATGTTATTGGGTAGCGTGATTAAATATAGATCTTTTGTTTTATCTTTTCTGTGAAAAGTTTGAACGCATCTCAATCAAATCGTTTATTTTGTCAAAGGTGACTCACAGTACATGCATGCGTTATCATAAATTATCAACACTTCCACGACCGTCAAATTCATTTAAATTTTGTATAATAATATAATAGCATATGGTTTAATTACTGACTCTTAAGGTTCGATATGAATTAAAACGAAGAGTAGTTGTTTGTAACTAAATTATTCTTTAATAGCTTCAGTCCCATCGGTGTAACTTTAACAACTCTAGAAATTCATTTGAAGAACAACTGAATTTTTAAAGCATATATTTGACTGACAGGGTTTTAATTACCCTAACAGCCAAGATTTTTGCATTTCGAAGATGAAATCCATCTAACGACGAACTTTCAATTCATGTTTTTGTTATTTACTTATGTACTATGTACTATTTTGTATATTATTAAAAATTTCGGTCTCTTTTACTTCACTCGGGAAAGAGAGAAATGACAATATATGCAAATAACCGAGTGAAAATAACGCCAAGCCAAAGCCTCACACTAAACGAACAAAAATGATATAATTTACATAAAATATTCTTGGATTAGAATTTTTTTTATTATCCATTTGAATATTGAAATAAACTTCTTTATAATCGCAAATGCATTTACGGAAAGCTGAAGAATATTCGAACTTGACTATTTTATGTAAAATAACGATGTAGCATCTGTACAAGTACACATGTACTAAAGAACAGCGCATTTACACATAGGAAAAACACATCGATCTTTTTGGAATTAAATTTTTACGTTCCATCATTATCAGCCAGTCGCAGTCCACTGAGCCACGAATGGCCTTAACCCTCTCCTGAGAGGAGACCCGAGCCCAGCAGTGGGACATTATGTGTTGTTGATTGATTGATTGCAGTCCACTGCTGGACATAGGCCTCTCTAATTTCACGCCATTTGGTTCGATTTTCGGCTACTCGCATCCAGCTCTTGCTAGCCATTACGTTACATGTCATGTCAAAATATATTCAGTAAAATACCAATTGTACATTTTATCGAGTAGACTCGAAGCTAACGTCCAAATACCCTAATGTTGAAGGTACCGGAATGTCAGGATATAAATTTGCAGCTCATGCGGTAGCATGATGCAATATCTACTTCAGGATCGAAAAACAAGGACTTTTATCCTTGATCCAAAATAAGTTTTACATGCTGAATATATTTATGTATACGAATACAGCTTGGGAGACAACTTACACCATGGGAGAGAAACGCTTTGGCACAAATGGGCTAGCTTGTCCGGAGTGATACCACGGCCTCACAGTCATCGGTGTCAAATAGCGCTGGCGCTGTGTATCACCGAGTGTGTGAGGATACCGGAGGCCAATTTTTTTTTTCGTGGTGGAATGCCTTTACGCACTTCGCTCCCCTCCCGCGGGGACAGCGAGTTCACTTTGTGTGGGGCTCCTAACTGATACCAGCCAGACTACCCACTAAACCACCACGGTGTGCCACTCTGCGCCTGAGACAAGAGAGATCCGGGAACCGCTTTCTTACGCCATCCGAACCCCTCCCAGCGCTTGCCCGCACAGAAGCGGGCACCGTCTCTATATGTTAAGACCTCTCAATGTGGGCGACGTACGGCACACGCGCTACGTCGCCCTCCTCACGGGTGGCCTGTGAAGCGGATGGGGGGGAAAACCCGTCCCGCCCATCCGCGGCCATACTCAGGGTGGCATGAGGCGCTGGTAGGCGTGCCTCCGCCGCCCTGTTCGCTGGCGGCGGATCGGGTCCGAGTGGAGATCGTCCTCCCGGGCCTTCTCCACCGTCTCTTTCTGCGAGATAACTTCCTCGCAGAAGGTCGCGACCTCGTTGAAACTGCTCTCGCCGCCGGCCAAGGAGCGTACGACGGCCGGCAACGAGAGATCTTCTCCGATGACTGCAGTGAGGGCCAGACTTTGCGGCGCCCAAGCGGGGCACACCGCCAGCGTGTGCTGGGCCGAGTCCTTACTGCAGTTGCAGTGGTGGCAGGCGGAACTCAATTCTCTCCGCGCGACCGAGTGCAGATACTTCCCGAAGCAACCGTGCCCGGAAAGCACGTGCGTCAGTCGGAAGGAAAGGGTCCCGTGCTGCCGCCCTGCCCACTCGAGGATGACCGGCTGGAGCGCCTCCACGGTGGCGAANTGTGCTGGGCCGAGTCCTTACTGCAGTTGCAGTGGTGGCAGGCGGAACTCAATTCTCTCCGCGCGACCGAGTGCAGATACTTCCCGAAGCAACCGTGCCCGGAAAGCACGTGCGTCAGTCGGAAGGAAAGGGTCCCGTGCTGCCGCCCTGCCCACTCGAGGATGACCGGCTGGAGCGCCTCCACGGTGGCGAAGCCAGTACGTGGAGCCTCCAGCCGCGACGACCACCGAACCATAGTGGCTTGACGGGCGGCTTCACGCCACTCGCGTACCTCTTCGGGCGGAGGGCGCATGCCACTCTCCGCCCGGACAACTCCCGTGAAGAGGCTTCGCGTTGCGACACTGGCTCCACCCAGATTGGGCAAAAGTTGCCCTAGGGTGGAGGCAGTGTCGGAAGTGCTCGTCGAAGAGCCACCTACTGTCGAGGATCAGGCCCAGATATTTCATCTGGCACCCCGTGGTACTGGAGCGCTTCCCTGATTCAGCTGAATGGCAGTCTATTAAAGGCGTTGGCGATATCCAGAAAGGGAAGTCCATACCCCAACTCCTCCCCCCATCCTTCAAAGACCGGCTACGCACTCTGGTATTGCGGGTGTCCATGGGCAAAAATAATCGCTTACCATCTGGCAATAAGTCTGCTCGTTTGCCCCATACTCCAATGAAAAAAACTGACTATCTGAATACCACATATATTATCTGAAATGAATATAAATACCACTTACATACTTTTTTATTTGAACATCCAGAAATAATCTTAAAATGGAGGCAAGCAATTTTTACTGTCTATTATATGGTTTTCTGAGAATCTGTCCCATAAAGTAGTTTCCTTCCTTAACTCATTTTAATTTATTGTCACTGCAACAGATGCCGTTGATATAAAATTTAATGTAATACCTTTTAGTTAACCTCAAATGAATACAGAAGAATAAATCTTAACACAGTACCGTTAAGGTCGAGAGTAGACTAACTCGAAATGTAATTCATCATTTGTGGTTAGGAAACTGCTTTAAGTCTTTGGTATTATTGCGCTGTTATGTTGGTTCTACGATCTACGAAACCACTATATTAGGAACTTTTTGATGAAGGGCCAAATTGGGTAAGAAACAATGTTAAAGCTTCCACCCGGGTTTTGATACAAATTACAGAATATTTGTTATATTCGAATCTTATATTTAAATGAAATATAGTCTTTATATTCGTTTAATGAAAGAAAAAGAAGACTCAAAAATAATTCTTATAAAATTACGACAACAAAAACATCGAACTATAAGCTTTGCGAGTTTGCAGACTTTTTGGCTTTTATTGTATTCGTTTCTGAGAACAGTATTTTTAGTCCAGGTTTACCTATTTTACATGCCAATTAATCAGACTTAGGCCCTATTTCACCGCTGATAGTTTACGTTTCGTTATGATTGTCTGGTTTGAAACAATTTATAAGGAAAAATATCCATTATCTGTCTGTTATCTGTAACCAGTGACATAGGGCGTTGGGTTCGTAGTATTGACATGTACCAACATGTATCAGCATAAATCAGGACCAAAAAGAAATTGAAACTTATAAGTGAGATCTAGGTACGCAAAGTTAATTAATGTTGATGTGAGGTTATTTAAACTCCACAGCTATTAACTCTAGGATTACTAACTTGTACAATATCTTGTATTCTGCCACTTAAGATATGATGCTTGTACAATATTCTTGATATACAGGCTGAAAGGCTTAACTAACAAAGTTTATGTTTACATCAGCTTCTAACAATTATGACTTGAGTCAATTTAAAATCTTTTAAAGAGTTGTATGTAAATAACTTTTCTCAGTAGTTTCAATTCGAATCGATAGAAAAAATGTGGCCGATAAATTGTTCCTTGTTATATCTCCCATGAGTGTTCTAATGTGCGATTAAGACGTTAACTTTGTTTGGTGACCAGCTGTGACTCCTGTAGGAGGTTATTTACCAACTCATACTCTACGGAACCAAGAGTTTTTAGTACAAATGATGAACATTTTATTATTTAATACAACAATTCTGTTCTGATCATGTTAAATTAAAAACATAACGTATTTAAACATTTGTGTACTGAATTATTAAAAAGGAATGGAACGTATAAAATGTATTTAAATGCACAAGTATTTTTTTTCGGAGGGCCGGTATAATTTTTAATTAAGAACTTCAAAACAAATACACCGTTAGTTTTTAAATATCTATTTTGCCGGAGGTGAAGTTGTTTATTTACAGTTTCATTCGGACTATTATTGCATAGATATCAAGGCATTAACATTTTCTCAACGTACTTCTTTCTAAGTATCATAGTTTTTAATAGAATTTACGCTTTAAGATTCTTGCAGGATGGTTGACCTTTGGCAAATAATAGTCAGGTATATCTACATCATTCAAATGGCGATACATAAAATATAACGTTACTTGGGATAATGTTTGCTGTTGAACTTTCAAATAAAGGTTTTTGGTTCCCGAAATTATGTCAACTTTAGCACTGAATTAAATTTTTATTTATGAATTGAACACTCACTGTTCGAAAATATTAAAGTTTTATACAGACAGACACAGAGATATGTATGGAGGAACGAATATCATGTCCCTCCAACGCAAAGTGAGGATCCTCTGACTAGGCGAGGTGATCATGCCTGACGAGCCACTGCCCGACAGTTGATATTTTATATATATTAATCGGCGCGAGAACTCATCTTGCGCGATTCAGGGTTGGTTATTTTTTTGTTTCTTTCGTTACTTCATATTTTTGTTTAATGGATCTGTAGTATGTTTTAGTTGTTGTCGTATGTGGAAGTCGCCGCATATTAATACATAAAAATTGACAGTCAAGTAAGCTCTATTTCATTCGTTAGATGAATTTACAAGTAGTTTACAAAGTATTGTACATAAATATTAATCATAATTACGACTTGGAAACATACTTTTATGCTAAAAAGATTAGTTAATAATGATACTGGTAATGGTGAAATTGGCGGTATAAGTATTTAACAGTGTTAATGTCTTGCAATAAAATTTAACGTCGTTAAATTACGAATGAGTGCTACCAGGGGAATGAAAGATATGAAAATATTTTTAAACAGCTTGTGCATTTAATAGCAATCTCACATGATACAAACAAACTGAGAAGGTTTCAAGTTTAAAATTATATCACTCGGTCTTCGAGCTTACTTCTTATATACGTACATAAGAATTTCATACGTATCAAAAAAATATACGTCAATTAAGATAAAGAAAATCAAAATATTTTTCAGTTGAATCAATTTATATTCTTATACACTCCAAAGGTACTCAAAAATGCACTGTAAAGTCACTTTTTCACACAAAGGCGATTCAAATTCATATCTGTTTTCTTGCGAAGTATTCAGCTAATTAATTGAAAACAAATTCAAAGAGATTGCATCCTCTAGCAGCCAGGAGTCAACAAAGATTGCTCGGTTTAAAATAACTATCACCTATGTCAAATGGGCCAGTAGACTCCAGCTAGTGTTCTATGTCACAAAGGTGGGAATTTGTGGAAGTATACGGTGGCAGAATGCGAACGGTACCTCGACGATAATTTTGGCCGAGTGGACAAATTTTGCAGTCTACTTAGAATTTCTCTTGCAAGTTGGTGGCTGGTATGCTGTTTAACGGAAATATTTAAGATTGTGTGTGTATGTGAAGTAGTTCTATTTATGGGAAATAATTCTAAAACTAGACTAAAAAATAGGTGTAATATTGTAATATCACTTTAGTTTGGGTAATGTAACCTAAATACATTTAGAAACATTAGTGAAACGTGTAACAACAGTACAATTGATGATTAAGTTATGAATTATGATTTATTTCAATTTTTTTTTATGGAATAGGAGCAAACGAGAAGACGTATAGCCTGATAGTAATCGATACTGCCGCCAGACACGTGCAACACCAGAGACGTCATATTTGCATTGGCGCCTTTACGGGAATGTGGAGGGGAATGGGGGTAAGGGGTTGTGGTATGGTCCTCGGGTATCTTTACTCACTCGATAAAACACAGCGCAGGCGCTTTTTCACACAGGTTTTCTGTGAGGCCGTAATACCACTCCGGTATAGCCGGCCCATGCATTTTGAAACGTGGCTCTCTCATAGTTAATATGGAAAAATAGATTTTTATTCAGTAGACTTCATTTTACTACATTTTGTTCAAATACTCACAAACCTAATTATTCTCTTATAATAAACACAATCTTTCTTATTAAAGATCTGTCAGAAATGCCTGTCTTTATTAAATATTCCTCCCTTTATTGTTTATTTCCACATTTTCTTAATATTAGTCTTTGATATTAAATTGATTGTAAATGTTTTTGGATCAAAACCATTAAGATCACCAACATTCAATTTATTAATCACTATATACATATACTATTAATGATATAAGATCAAGACATAATGATAGTTTGCAATGAGCATCCCATTTCTATACAATGCTATTTACTTTTCATGATAATAAAGTAACTAAGATTATATCGTATTCTTAAAAAAGTAATGGGCGGACTTACTACAAAAAGTAATATCTTCCAGACGTCTTTTTATTCGCTATATTGAAATGATTACGAGTGTGAACTTTACGAAACTTCTAGTTGTTAATGAATTCATATGTATTTAGTATTATTACTATTATTCTCGTGTCACGGAGAACTCTAAATCTATGTTACCCATTTTCACATTTTTTTAAATATGTACTTTGGAAACTTACCTGAGATACGATAGTTTTTATCAAGCATTTTTATCAAATAATTGGTAAAAAAACATTTGCCGGGTCAACTAGCACGTTTTTTTTTTTTTTTATATATTTAATCTGCCTAAATGACTCTGCCCTGCCTGATGGAAAGCATGAGCAGAATCCAAGAGTGGTGGTCACCATCCTCAATGCGAAAAAGAACAATGCAGCATGGTGACCCACACTATGGCGGCCTTGGGGGAAAGGGGATGGTGAGGGGAAGGGAGCGGCGTTGGATTGGGGTATGGGCCTCCGGTATCCTCATTCACTCGATGAAACACAGCGTAAGCGCTGTTTCACACCGGTTTTCTGTGAGGCCGTGGTATCACTCCGGTCGAGCCGGCCCATTCATGCCGAAGCGTGGCTCTCCCACGGTAAAAACTATTAATAGATACTTATTTATTAATATATAAATAAATTTAAACATTAGAATTGTGTGTTAAAAAAACAGCGTTTATTAGTAACTTTTTTTTTATATCCTCTAACAGAGAGTTAGATTTGAATTTTAGTCTTTGAGATATCTTAGATGTGTTTTTTATGATACTAATTTTACAAACTACCAATTTAATAACCTATAAGATACCTAAACATCAAAAACATAGCCTGTTGAAAAGTTATTTAGCGAATTTTATCAAATGAAAATTTCGTGTTTCTCAGATTCTTGTGATTTCAGTCTTTTTATATAATTCTACCAAACATGTTAACCAAACTAAAAAATCGTATGTTTTTACGTGATATTGGCTAAATAGAGACATTTTGCGGCAGCTCGAGGACGATGCCAAAGTTTTGCCACTATATAAGTTTGTCGACCAATGCCCAGTCTTGAGACTTTTCTAATCAAAAATTATTGACAAATAGATAGTTGAGTTTTGGGTCAAGAGCTGTTCTAAGGGTTTACACACATTTAGACCAGGATCCACTTACGACCGAATAAAACAAAGACATATTTATATATTTGGTTACGCAGTTTCAAGAAAAATGGAAACCATGTTTAAGCGTAGTATTTTATGGTTTCTTTATGTTACCTAATAGGAAAAGTTCGATGTTTTATTTAATGTGGACTAGTTTGAACAAAACAACTAGTAGTTTTTAAAGCGGATAGAGAAGCAGTTAGAATAAAAGAAGACAACATAGAATAGTGAGTAACATTCAAAATGAAGAATCATTAGTTCTTTTGATTATATTTATCCTTTGTTGTGAATATTAGAAATCCGAAATAAAAGTTAAATGAGTAGAAGGTGCATATATATCTCGATATTCATACTTTGGTGTTACTAATTTTTAGCCTGGAATTTCCGTAGTTCCTAGACAATATTAGGAGCAAAAAATAATCTTAAATATAAAAAAAATATACTTTAATAAAAGTTGCAACAGTAAAAATGTTACATTATGTTGTTCAATTGATAGTGTTGTTGTCGAATTTGTTTAAACATTTCAAAATTATATTATAAAAATAGACGATTCACAAATAAGACAATTTCATCAAGTCCTGTCATTTGTGCACTACGACGTCGTGTGAAATGTTTTGCGATCTGAACTAGACAGACGATTTGTTGAAATTGAGCTTGTGAGAATGACACATTGAAATGGGTAGTCACGAGGATACGCTTTCTATACGATTCTTATAAATAGTGAAATTCACGTATAGCTTATAATACTCATGGTTAAAATAAACTAATGGTCGTGGCTAAAAATTATAAATAATTGTTAAATAATAATTGATACAATACTGCAATAAACAACTAGTAATGTTTTAAAAGAGGTTGTTTGTTTTTGCTCTGTATCCTAAAATAGCTACTTTTTTAAATCAAAGTTCCTTGGAATACATGAAATAAACAAGTTTAGTATTTGGAAAGTTCTGCTTATAACATGAGAACAAAACAATATTTATTAATAAAGTAAGTACAAAAATAGTAAAAATTGGATTCAAGGTAAAATAGAAAAAAATCTCTTTGTAATATATTTCATTTTTAATGACTCATGTTATGTGAATATGTGACTAACATAAACGTCACGGTTTCTTTTGATTTAACATTTTTTTAGAATGAAAGAACAAAGCTTTATACACACAAAATAAGACACAACATTACACTTTATGTAATCTAATAGAATAAAAATATGGCCAGTTTAGGCAATTACATGCAATAGGCAAGAAAAAAGTTGTTTGTGGAATGAGAACAAAGGCTTAAACTGATATTGCTGTCTGGAAAAAATGTTATCGTTAAGCTGATTGAAGAGGGTAAAGGGCTTGTAAGTGACATTTTACTTAATGACGATCTGTCTTTAGGCTTGTCTTAACAAAACAAGATGAGATTTAAGTTTTGATTTAATTAAAAAGCTTTAGATTGTGTTTAATATTGAGTTTCTGGTTGCTTGCTGTCGACTGCTAGCACAACAGATAATTAAAATGTTAAGATATCTATTACCTGCTTATGTATTAAGGCTCTTCAAAGAGAGCATCAATCAAATAGTGCAAATTTCGACTTTTGAAAAGCAAGAGTGTAAGGGATTTGGCATTGGGTATTGACTGCTTCGGTTATGCAATGCTAGCGAGAGTCGGACCAAATGTTTGTATGATCTGCAAATATTTGTTTCGGAGTCTGGACCCCTTATATATATAGGGGTCCAAGCTCTGTTTATTTTGGGACTACATGGCGTTGTGTGTTAAAATTTCCGAAAAAAATAAAGTGTATATTCACATACTGGCAAGCGACCCGTCGGCTTCTTAATTGTGACATAAAAACGTTATTGAATGTCGAATCATAGTGGCTGTGTGGCGATCGCTTAACAACTACACTGTTTTTTTTTCGTGTGGAAGTCCCCTCGGATACCCGGGACTCAAACTGAATGAAACTCCTCGCAGTCGCGGGTACTAGAAGCCGGAGAACCAGGTGCACTCTAGGAAGGAAAATTCTGAAACCCCGATGTACCTCGGAACACCTACGGGTTCTAAATGGCCCCCTACTGTGTGGAAACCACGGTACCGGCAGCAAGAAGACGTTTATGGCACTACTCGTCGGCAGACTGGGATGGAATGCGGGATTACTTTGCATCCATTCCGTGGACTCAACGCTGCTTTAAAGATAAAAACCTATCGCAGAGTGCGGCCGCCGTGACAGACGAGATCACTGTCGGAATGGAATACTATTTTCGTACAGTGAGGTCACTAGCGCAACGGCCCGGCCTTGGTTTGGTCGCGAATGTCCCCATGCTGTTGCGCGAAAGCAATCGGCCTACCGCGCTTGGACCAGGGGCCGCGATTACGGCTACCCCGATGTTGATCGACTTAAAGAAACGCTTAACAAAGCCACCAGGGAATGCAAGAAGGCTTACATCAGAGCGGATGCCCAGCGCATTGCGAGGCTTAGTCAAGAACTCGTCGCATACCCTACGGGTAGCCGAAAATTCTGGCGATTCTGGCTAAAGCCGTGCAGTCCAACTTCTGTAATCCCTCGCTACCACCGCTGAAATATCCTGATGGATCACTTGCCCACCAGCCGCAGGAGAAAGCAAAACTGCTTGTTGATCTCTTCGCGGCTAACTCCCGAATCGATGACCACAGCATATCCCCACCTACCATCCCATCCTGCGACACTATTATGCAGGATATTCGCCTCCGGATGAGTGATGTCCGTGCGGAGCTTCTGTCACTCGACGTCCTGAAAGCCAGTGGACCCAACGGTATCCCAGCCTTGGCCATCAGCCTCGACATGGCCAAGGCTTTTGATAGGGTTTGGCACCGTTCGCTTCTCTCCAAGCTACCGGCTTTCGGTTTGCCCCCCAAACTCTGCAATTGGACTGCCGCGTTTCTGCACCAGCGCCGCATCAGAGTCCTTTGCGACGGTGCGGCCTCCGAGTATCAGCGGATTAACGCCGGAGTACCTCAAGGCTCCGTCCTGTCGCCTACACTGTTCCTTCTGCATATTAATGACATGTTAGCCCTTGGCAACATTCATTGTTATGCAGACGACAGCACAATTCATGGACACTATTTTGGACAGCCCTCTGACAAACCAGCAGATGTTGAAGGAAGATGACAAGAACTTGTCGCTCAACTTGACCATGTTCTGGGCCGCATTTTTCAATGGGACTGTAAGAATCTGGTCGAGTTCAACGCCAAGAAAACACAGGTGTGCGCGTTCTCAGCCAAAATGTCTCCATTCCTTCCCCTTCCCACTTTTCAGTGCACTCAAATGCCATTACAAAATAGGCTCGCTATCCTGGGCATGGATATCTGCCGAGACCTCAACCCACGCGAATACGTCGAGAGTATTACTAAAGCGGCCTCACGGAAGCTGGGTGTGTTAAACAGGGTGAGACGGTTCTTCTCGCCCGGGCATCTGTGTCTTCTTTACAAGACCCAGGTGCACTCGTGCGTGGAGTACTGTTCTCACCTTTGCGATGGTGCCGCACAGTACCTGTTTGACGCTCTTGATCGGCTGCAGCGGCGAGCAATCTGTATTATCGATAGTCCCGAAGCCACCGAGACCGTTGAGCCTCTACAGTTGCGTAGAGAAATCGCCTCCTTGGCAGTCCTCTATCGCCTTTACCATGGTGAGTGTTCTGAAGAGTTCTTCCAATTGATCCCCCCCCCTCTCCCTTCCTCTACAGAACAACACGTGCCGGCCTTAGAAGTCACCGCTTTAAAGTGGAAGACATACGTTCTCGTACTCATCGCTTCGGTGCTTCCTTCCTGTGCCGAGCGGTCAAAACCTGGAACTCACTACCAGCGTACGTGTTTCCTTCCCACTATGATCCCGGGTCCTTTAAGCGGGGCGTGAAAAAGCATCTCACCAGGCCGCCATAGTGTGGGTCACCATTCTGCATTGTTCTTTTTCGCATTGAGGATGGTGACCGCCACTCTTGGATTTTGCTCGTGCTTTCCATCAGGCAGGGCAGAGTCATTTTGGCAGATCAAATATAAAAAAAAAGAAATATGTTTCTGTTGCTGACCCAAAAGGTGGGGCGCGAGAGCTGCAAAGAGCGTGCACCTCCCACTCGAGCCTGCTCACCTGTCCGTCTGGTACGTTCCCGGGCCTGGCGGACCGTGAGAGTTCTAAACCTCTTCTGGTCCCGCTCCGCCGTCTCTTTGACAAACAAACTTGCTTGCAGAATCATTGAACTGCCCTTGCAGTCATGTTACATGGTATAAAAAAAGTATTAGAAACTGCACTAGAAACTATGATTTTTTTAGTTTGAATTCAATATCAGAAAATCAAATGTTTTAAGTTATAATGGACCTTTTTACAGAAAAACTTTGAAATTCTATCTCACTCAAACTGAAATAATGTTCCTTTCAGATCTAACAAACTATTTTTCCCGTCTCGTTCTCGCTCGTACGTCCTATCAAAAAAATTCCCTCTATTACAAGCGAGCTCAATTTCCTTTCGGACTAAGTTTTTTTATCAACATTCTTTGCGAGTACTATGAGCTAATACATAGTTTTGTATAAGTTTTCAGCGTATGGACAGAATGAATCGCTTGGAAAACTTGAAGTCATCTTGTTAGTGTTTTCGTCTAAAATTTTTGGATTTTGTTTACTTGCTAGTTTCTACTTAACTAAACTAAGGAAAAATACATGGACAATTTCAAATATTCTTTTCTATCTTTTAAGACAGAACTTCAAAACTTTTTGGATGAATGGACTCAATTAA
Source organism: Hyphantria cunea (assembly GCA_003709505.1). Lineage (NCBI taxonomy): Eukaryota > Metazoa > Arthropoda > Insecta > Lepidoptera > Erebidae > Hyphantria > Hyphantria cunea. The sequence goes on from PKRV01000262.1 coordinate 1,308,007, forward strand.
AACTATCTTGGTAGAAGCAACAAGTTCAAAAATCATAGAGTAAACAAAAAAAAAGCGTGGTGAAAGCGTAGGAACTTTACTTTAAATTGTTGTAAGGTATTTTCAAGTGAAAAAAGTGCCATTCTTTAAAGTTACATAAGAATTGGCCGACTGGAATGGTTTTATGAATTCATGCATATGCTATAGAGTTTTAAAAAATACTAAAGTGCACTACAAATACATCATGATGCCATTGCTCTAACCGTAATTTATGGGCAGTGGGCTGGATTCTGTCCCTGTTGTTCTATCCTTTTTCTTTTTTCATCAAACCTCTTTTTCTGAGTACAAGTAGTATGTTCAATTTCACAACACAACTCTTTAATGTGTAAATCCAAGTAAGGAAGAATAACAGTTTGCTTAAACGTTATTCAGAAACGTGCTATATCAATATGCAAGAATCATGATATTGATTCAATATTTTGATTCACATATTTATATTTCATGTATGGATTTTATTTCTTTGAACAGACCTAGTAAGAAACACGCTCCACGCATTACGGATCGGCGATCTTGACTTTCTTCCATTTTGGATCCTTTGGGGTGAACTTGCCGCTATAGCTTTTCGAATGCGGTAATTTTACAATATGAATGTAGTCCATTTTGGTTATCATCAGCGTTTGCTATCTAATCATGAGTCATGCGTCTAAAAATCCCTTAGAAATTGGGGGCCGACAGGTAGCCTGATAGTGTAAACATTTGGGTGCATTCGGTCAAAAGCTGTTATTACGATATTACACATAGACATACAAATTTGTTAATATAAGAGCTTGATTTATAGCAAACTTTGAATTATTAATAATTCACGGCATACTACTCCAGTCTACCTACCACAAACTATTACTACATATACAGTCTCTCGTTTTCTCTGGTCTGCTTGAGCAATGACCCACTAGATTCCAAAAAAGTGTAACGATTTAGGTTGCAGATGAGTTACGATTAAAATTGGATTGGTTTTCCCACAAATCTGTCTACAGCTATTTATCATCATCATCATGAGCCCATTGCAGTCCACTGCTGGATACCGGCCTTTCCCAAGGAACACAACAGAACCTGGTCTGTTGCTTTCTGCATCCTGTCGCTGCCAGACAATGTACGTAAGTCGGCCCGCCATCTGGCCAGAGGGAGTCCCACACTACGTTTGCCAGGATGGACAACGAACAACCAGAGCAACTCGATTTATTCGATAGTACATTAAAATTACAAACATTTTTGTTACGAATCCTATTAACTAGGATAAAACCAGCTTATATGATTGCAATATTGTCCCGAGTTAAAAGACTTCCAAGAAATTTATATATGTACTTAAAAACAAAGATCTATAGGTACAATAAAAACAATGTTCCATGTATTATACAATTTCGCAAACTTAATAAAAACAGAATAGTGAATAGATCCATTAGTCTTCAGAGAATATATAAAACATTAAAAGATTTCTTGAAATTACGTTTCTCTTCGAATTTCCATGAATAATTTACTTATACCTTATTATAGTTTACTTATCCACTACGAGTTGACTTAATTGGAGAAGAACTTAATTATCTACTTACTTAATCTGTATGTTTCGTCTGGATATGGTTATTATGCCAAATACTCTTAATGCGTATTTGATTACTTTTATCATTATAATTAATGTTTTATTGAAATTGAAAAATGATATATTTGAAATTGATAATCTTAGTATTTAATTTTTTTAGACAGCTTTCTATAGATAGTTTTTTAGATTACGATATTGTCAATATATTATATGCAATGATCTCTCAATATAAAGAGAATAGCTAAAGTAAGACACACAAAAAGAAGAAAACGACATTAGTTTTTGACGCTCTAACTCACGCACTAAAGTAAAAGTGGAAATGGACTGGTCAAGTGTGCTATCAGTGCGATCTACAGATCAGAGGTGGACCGCGCGAGTGACATCGTGGAACTGCCCGCAGGGTCGAAGAAGCCAAGAGAGACACCTGACTTGCTGGGAAGACGACCATAGCAGAACAGTTGGACATCGCTGGAGAGAAGTAGAGCAGAGTAGGTATACATGGGAATCTTTAAAGAAGGCCGTTACCTAAACGGGGGTTCGTGCTGAGTAAACAACATCAAAACAAGAATTTATTTTGCACTTATTGTTTAATCTTAATTACTAACTCTTGAAGTTTCGCGTTTCATGATATAATAATTATTTTCACGGGATTTACCACCATGGCCAGTGCAACAACTTATGGAAAAATTGTTAAAATAGTTATCATTATACACGTGAAAATAATTATTATAATCTTAATTATTGGATTAAATTACCAACAAACATAATTCTTAGCTCACTTAGGACCCATAATTTTTTATCCGTGGTGATTTCCAGTGAAAAGGTGTCTGCCTATTCCAAATTAATTTTGTCTCCCGCTTTTCCAAGGAGGGACGTTGACATATTGTATTTCCAACACCTCCAGTTTTTCTTCTGATTAATTTCATGGTGGGTTTCAAGACAGATTAATTTTTCCTGGAACTTTCGAGTGTCATACTTAGGTGTGCCGGTGGGACATTACTGTTGATCTTGGTATACAGGAGTAACAGTGGTGGGCCTGTGGGCAGGATTAGTACCAAAAAAAAATATATAATTTTAAATTATAGTAAACTACTAAGCAATTTTGCTAAACATTTATTTGATACATTTATAGTATAAAATATTGTAGAAACAATAAATAAAGGCTTATTAATTTATATATTTATATATGTGCAATGATTACAATGTGGCCATACCAAGAATTGCCACAACGGCGTGGCCTAAATCATCCAAAAAGATGGGAAGGCTATATGATAGTGAAGGTTCACGTTACTGAAAAGAGTAGTTTTAATTTCTCCTTACGGTCATTGCATAAAAAGAGATCTCAGACTTATAACTGCATTAAAATTGAAGTATTTGAAGGCTCTCTATCCAATTTAACACGTTCACAGCATAAAAGATATATATACACGCGTAGTACAGGCCGCAAGTCTCTAAATTACTTTTTAGCATAAACTTTGAATTAATTCTGTAATTTCGTTAGCATCTGTGGTATCATTTTAATTATTTTTAAAATCTTTTTTTAAATATCAAAGCATCTATATAGTTATGGGAGCACATAATCCTTATAAAGACTATACCTGTAGCTACGAGGCTGCAAGATAACTAATGATACCGGTTAAGAATATATATAACATTATTAGAAAAACAAGCTATCGTCCTAGATTTACGTTTATGTTTCCGCATTAAATATTGTTAAAGTTAACTATTACAATTATTTTAGAAAAACCAGACTGAGTCTATATCTGCCATCTTTATAACATTCAGGTTTTTTTATTATTATTATTTTTATGTACCCTGTGTCACTCTCACGACTAAAATGAATCTATGGACACAACTCACATAAAAATATGACGAGCCGTGTAGGCTCCAGTGCGTGCCAAAGAAATATACATACATACACTTGAAAAACATAACTCTCCTACTTTCGCAGTAGTGTAAAAATACCAAATCAATTTGTTCTTCTTCTTCTTCTTCTTCTTTTGATGAGATGGCAACCAGCTAATCATAAATCAGCTATTTCTGGCAATGTCAAGTATTTAAAATCTTCTAATCATAAGTTTTCGAGTTTTCAAGTCTTCGTCGTGATGAAATTAATGATAAAAAATAAGGATAGGGTGAAATAGGGACTGTCTTCCGAAAAAAAAACGATCCTTTCAAATCATTTTGTGTATATCTTATATAGCCATGTTTATTCATTTTTGACACCTGTCATATTTTAAACACAATCAAGGAAAATATGCTAAACGTGTACTCTTTCTTTTATGGGAATTATTCAACTTTTTATACTTAATACGAAATCCTTTGGCTTCTGAATGTTATGTATTACATTAATTTGAAAACTTTTGGAGCATAACTGGAATTTGAAGTCGAAAAGTTTGTTTATATAATGTGATAGCGTTCTGTCCTGTCGTGATTTTTTCTTTACACATAATATTAACAAACAACACTCTAAATATTATCAAATAAAAGACGGCCCTCACTCTTCGTTCCACCAGTATTTGACAAGTGAAGTGAATGAGGTGGAATGTTGTTTTGGAGTGCCTTACGTTCCGCGATCCGCGGTATCTCTTCTTTTGTCATTGACAAAAGAGGTAGAAATCCAACAAATGTTTGTGCAAACAGTATATGGTCTGTCGCTAGCCCGCCGGCTGAAAGGCTAAAAGGTACACCCTTTTAGATTCAGATTTACTTATTTTTACTGTCCAAAATATATTAATTTTATTTTATTTAATAACGACATATATTTATGGGATTTTATGTAACAAATAGAAATACATACCGTCAGACACGGACGAACCGAAGACACCGGGCGCGGGTTCTATCGTAATACCAGTACTGTAGCGCTACAGCATCATGCTGAGGTTGGCGCCTTTTCTGGCACTGCTTAGTACATTATAACTGCTTCTTTCCTGTTGCCTTACGTCTGTTTAAAACCTGTACCTTCTTGAGTATGTCAGAATAAATTATTTTTTTACTTTCTTTCTAATATTTCTAAACTATTGATGTAATGTCTTTTTTTATTTTATTTTAAACTTTATAAAATTTTATACAATGGTGGACTTAATGCCTGAGGCATTCTCTTCCCGTCAACTTTAGGGTTGTGTAGAAATCTTGTAAGGTAGGTGGTGCACAGAGATTTCCATATGAAACTAACTGCAAACAGTACACAAAAGAATGAAAGAAATACTTATACATACATAATCATATATAGTATACATATGTCTTAAATACACACACAAATATATACATACTCACAACTATATTAGTACACTATTAAAACTTGAATGTATACCAATTATCGGTAATTATTTTCTGCCATTTCGTTAAAATGGAGCTCAAACACCTTCTTTTTAAATGTAAAACGGTTTGTGGGCATCCTGATTTCGAATGGAAGCGCATTCCAAAGCAGTACCGCTTGGACAAAGAACGAATAGTTCACGAAGTCAGAGTTGTGAGAGGGACACATAAAATAAGCAGATTATTTTCTCATCGAAGATTTCTATCGTCACTAAAAGATAGATAACGGAAGTATGGAGCAAGGTATGAAGGTGAAAATTGTGAGTTGAAAAGTGAAAATAAGATTATTAAGAAGGCGGTCCAGTTTATTGATGAGGTCTGCATTCAGGTCGTAATAATATAAATCACCATAGTCAATATTTGGAATATTTAAAGACCGCATGAGGGTAGTTGTGATGTTACTCGGCAGGAAGTTCTTGAGATGATAAAGTATTCGCAGGTTTCCAGTTACTTTCTAGCTGACGTAGGTAATTTGAGCTCGCCAATCAAAGGTCAAAACGATGAGTAAGCCCAGATCTTTGACTACGGGGCTGAACGGTATAATTTAACCATAAAACACGATCGGTGAGACTAAGGCATTATCGAGTCTACTCATTATTCGTTTGCTGCCTACTATTATCGCCTGACATTTCGTTGGGTTAACCGATAGTCCAAATCTAGTCGACCACAACTTTATGAGCTCTAACTCCCTGTTGAATACGTCGATAGCTTGCGTTATGTCCTCTACTCTTGCATGTGCATACACTTGAAGATTATCTGCATATAGATGATATGCACTCCAAAGTTGTTGAGTAGTGAGGTTAATAAATATTGAGAAAAAGAGGGGAGATAGAATGCCGCCTTGAAGAACGCCAGCGTGGAGGTTGTACCAACTCGATGTCGAGTCATCAGCACGAATACACTGCTGCTGCCCCTGAAGATAAGTGGAAAAAAATTCTAGTGCCTCAGAAGGTACCATAAAATATGTAAGGATAGCCAGAAGGATTTCATAATTGACGGTATTTAAGGCATTAGAGAAGTCAACTAACATCAGTACTGTAACTTTGGTGTCTTCCATGCCCCTCCGAATATCCCCAGTCACTTTAAGGAGAGCGGAAACTGTGCTGTGACCGGGTCTAAAGCCGGATTGTATTTTTTTATTTTTTTTTTATATTTAAGCTGCCAAAATGACTCTGCCCTGCCTGATGGAAAGCATGAGCAGAATCCAAGAGTGGTGGTCACCATCCTCAATGCGAAAAAGAACAATGCAGCATGGTGACCCACACTATGGCGGCCTGGGGGGAAGGGGGATGGTGAGGGGGATAGGGGGCGTTGGTTTGGGGTATGGGCCATCGGTATCCTCACTCACTCGATGAAACACAGCGTAAGCGCTGTTTCACACCGGTTTTCTGTGAGACGTGGTATCACTCCGGTCGAGCTGGCCCATTCATGCCGAAGCGTGGCTCTCCCACGGTATAATATAATATAGGGTTCAATAACTAATTTCTGTGAATAAATTGTGAGATTTGTTTATAAGCGCAGGCCTCAAGAACCTTAGATAGGAAAGGAAGAATGAAGATAGGTCGGAAGTGTTCAGTAAGTGTAGGATTATAATTTTTTGGCAGAGTAATAATATAAGCTTTGCGCCAAAGTTTCTGAGTCAAGAGAGAAATTTAATAAGTGAGTAATCGCAAGGAGAATACTATCCAAGATGGTGACGATCATGCGACGGCTAATGCCGTCACATCCTATGGCATTAGATTGGATAGATAAAATAATCTTTTTAATATCTACAGAAAGCACCGGAGAAAATCCGATTGAGTCAGTAGTCAGACTGGCTAGACCAGATATGCAGTTCAGAGTTTGACACTTAGTTTGAAGATCCAGTGTAGTTGTAGGTGAGATATAACGGTTGATATCGTTCAAACTAATTGACCTATTGAATACAGGATGTTTGAAGATCCAGTGTAGTTGTAGGTGAGAAATAACGGTTGATATCGTTCAAACTAATTGACCTATTGAATACAGGATGTTTGAAGATCCAGTGTAGTTGCAGGTGAGAAATAATGGTTGATATCGTTCAAACTAATTGACTAATTGAATACAGAATGTTGTTTTTTACCAATCCCCAGATACCCAGAAATTTTCTGGAAGAGGAAGAAGACTCTATTTTTTTAGGAATATGTCGTCATTTTCTGGTCGTTTACCATATTGTACCATAATGCAATGTTTTTTTTTACGCGTTGAATGCTTCCCATACCGACCGTGGGGAAACAAAGGAAGTGTGTAGGACTCCCGGGGACAGTCTCGACCTCGACATTCAAAAGGAACTCCAGGAACGCATCAGCGGCTTCTGTAGCTCCCTGCCAGATACATTCCGTGGCAGGACGCTGTCGCACCTCTCACCAATCTACCCAATGAAAGCCGGCACACCATAATGTATCTAGCCTATATTAACTTATCAAATGTTTATATGATCTACAAATATTTTGTTCCGATTTTTGGTGATTTAAAGAAAATAAATAAATAAATAAATAAATAAATAATTCGGACATCTAACACACAACGCCATCTAGTCCCCAACTAAGCAGAGTTTGTATTATGGGTAATAGACAACTGATATGAATACATAAATACTTTTTTTTGTAAAAACATACAGATTATACATAGAAAACACCCAAACTCCGACACAAATATTTGCAGATCATAAAAATATTTGGTCCGACCCAGGATTCGAACCCGAGACCTCATGGACAGCAGTCGCGTACGCTACCAATGTGCCACACTGATTCAGTGATTCTATATATAAAAAGTGATTAACCTAAACAGGATTTTTTTAAAACAAACTTTTATTTTAAGCCCTTATATATAAAAAAAACCTTTAAGCCCTTTCATTTGATACCCATATTGGGTGGGTTGTTCAAAATGTGTACGCCACCATTCTTTTAGGTGGCCATTTTGAATTAACAATAATCCTGATTATAAATAATTGTATTGTCATCAGAACTAAACGAATATTTCAAATGTCAGCTCAATCGGAAATATGGAAGTAGTTCAATTTTAACTTGCAATGTTTGATTACAGACAAACATCGGGACATGTGGAACTAAGACAAAAGATTGTTAAACGTATTTATTTTAGTATATAAATCTACTATCAGTTACCTTAGTTAGCCTTCATAGTATAAGCGGGTGCCTGAAATATTGTTTTTGAAATTAAATTCTTTTACAATCTACTTTATTAATTTCTAACGCAGCTATACAGACAATTCCTTGAAGTAATGCTAAGCAAATTTAAAGATACAGAAAAGATAAACAAAAACCACTAATTCCTTTATCTCTTTCAGGTAATTCCAGGCCAAGATATTCTAACACGGGTAAAGTTTGGCCTTAGAAGGTAAGTAGATAAATTATGTTGTAGTTGAATTGTTCCGAGTGACTTGAACATTTGGACTTTGAGGTCTGTGTTTGGGACTAAATTATAATTGAGTATATACTGTTCAATTTGAACTAAACTTTATAACTTGGTTTAATGTGGGAGAGCCACGCTTCGGCATGAATGGACCGGCTCAACCGGAGTGATACCACGGCCTCACAGAAAACCAATCATCAAATGAGTGAGGATACCGAAGGCCCACATTCCAATCCCTCCCCCTATCCCCTTCCCCATCCCCCAAAGGCCGGCAACGCACTTGTGACACCTCTGGTGTTGCGAGTGTCCATGGGCGGCGGTAATCGTTTACCATGAGGCGATATGTCTGCTCGTTTGCCCCTTATACCATAAAAAAAAATATTTGTGTTGGTAATTGAGTTAAGCAGTATATTTGAATAATGCTATTCTTAAAATAGAAAATTCACATAGAAAAGTATGCAGAAGGTACAAACTGAGTTGTTAAATATGAAAAGTAAAAATTAAGGTTTTTTTAATACTTAGTCATCATTATAATTACCAGGATTTGATAGTCGACTGCAGCTGTATTTAGGGCTCTTCATGGAAAAGATGAATTTGCACCATCACAAAAATAAGTAATAAACGCAAATAAATAGGTCGATGGATTGAAATCTGTAAAAAAATCGCATATGTATTTATATATATTTTTCGTAGCGGGAGAGCCACGCTTCGGCACCAATGGGCCGGTTCGACCTGAGTGATACCACGGCCTCACAGAAAACTAGCGGTGTGAAACAGCGCTAGCCGTGTATTTCACCGAGTGAGTGAGGATACCGGAGGCCAATACCTCAAACCCTACCCCGTCCCGAGGGAGATTCTGTCGTGTCAGCGGAAAAAGATTCCTTTGAGGAATATAAGGAACGCTTATATTCCACACCATATAGATTACACTCGTTTTACCGAACACACTGTAAGGCCACTGTAAATACTTATTCTTTGCACAGCATTATGATGTGCGACATAATGGTAATGTGCTCCATCTTAGAAAGAAAACCGTAAAATCTACCCTTACTGGCACAAAATATGAATAATGTCACATTCCATATTCAAAAAGGTGCAAGTACCTGGAAGTGTATTATTTACGTAGATAATAAATGGTAGTTTTTTAAACTAATAAATTGTTATTTTATTAGTTTGGTCATTATTTATGTAGATAATAAATTGTAGTTTGTTTAAAGTTAATAAACGAATTTATGGCTTAAATTGACACACGTATAAACAAAGCTTACTAACGGTAAGTGTTGTGTAGAAAGTTAGACTGTCGTACGTTGTCGTCTCCTGTCTATGGAGAAAACTATAGCTAGAAGTGGACTATTAAATACTGATTTTGATGAAACATACCCCTACTAATAAATACCGCCTCGTCTTGTGTAAACCCCACCTCGTAGGCTTCATGAGTCAATATGACCAGATAAACTCCAAACGCTTGTAGGATTGGCAACGAAATCATGTAAGAAATGACTGAATATGGTAGTTTTATTTTCTTCTTCAGCTTACTACCGTCTACTGACACATTCTAATAAGGCAATTTTTAGTTCATTATTAGCACTTTACTGCAATATTCGCACAAAAATTATTAAGATTCATCTATGTTGTTACGAATGAAGATCATGAAAGCGAAAAGACTTGAAAACATTGTCAAAGTTCTCGTTGGTTTTATGGTTACTTCCACATATAGCGCAACACTAGTGGCCCGCCAGGCATGATCACTGGGCCTGGTCGAAGGATCCTCCCTTTATGTTGGAGGGACATGATATCCGTTCCTCCACAGTATCTTGAGACCCGCAGGGCCGCAATTCAGTTCAGTTAGAGCTACCGTGCGACAAATACCTGCGACAATTAGGGACTTTTATTCTCATTTATATTGTTGCTTTAAGATTGTTTTTAACAAAATCTCTTTAACTTGTCTCAAGGTTTATTCCTCAAATTTGTTGACACCCAATACGTAACAATATATTTTTTATACCGAATTCCGAACTCACTATCCACTCTCATCAACTTCACATATGTGCTATATAATCCTTAGTAATAGGATGTGATATACATTTTATATAGTGTAACTGCCTATGTCAAATTGTCCACCAAGGCATAACATTCAGACCTTAATTCTCGGGATCGGAGGGAGACTTATACAAATCCATTGAGACGGTATTCCTTTAGACAATTAAGTATGCTTCGTGAACAAATTGCGAGAGTTGAGATACAGAGAGACTGATTTCATACTGTATGATATTTGATGTCCATTCTTCTGTACCTTAATATATTTTAACCCTTATAGTATTTGAGAATTATTTAAGTTTTAAGATAAAACATTAAGTACAGGGACTAGCGAAAACATTACTAATCTAGTAATTTTTTTATGTAAATAAGGGCAAACGAGCATAGGTATCACTTGGTTGTAAGCGATAACCGTCGCCCATAGACACCCACAACCAGAGGCGTCACAAGTATGTTGTTGGCCTTTGGGAGATGGGGAGGGGGAGGGAGGACGGTGTGGGTATGGGCCGTATCCTCATTCACTCGGTAAAACACAGCGCAAGCGCAGTTTCACACCTGTTTTCTGTGAGGTCGTAGTATCACTCTGATCAAGCCGGCCTATTCATGCTGAAGCGTGGCTCTCCCACGATAGTCTATAATTTTATTTTGAATATGTTGAATATGGAAATGTAAAATATTGAATTGAGTCCTAGTCGTAGTCGGCAGTGCATGCTACGATTTGATTTCATTAACAATCATGAAAATATCCATCCGCGTTGTTAATATGAACCAGGAGCACCAAACCATGCCGTTTTAGTGACACAATAAGTCCCAAACAGCTTTATTACTACATGCATTACATACACTCGCGAGCTTTGTCACTACAAGACAAGGGCGATTTAAATTTTTACATATTGCGGACTACATTACAATTTTATTCCCACTAATGTAATAGGGACACGCTCATTACTTACCGACTAGGTGGAATAAGATCCCAGAGTGATAAGACATAACTTATTTTCACATAGATTAAGCCCTAGGTTCTCAGTAGTATATCATATTTTTGAATATTGTGACACCTGGACAGAACTAGGTAAGAAAAGTAACTAAAAATAAGTGTTACGTAACTAAAAATATGTTTGATTTTTATGGAACGATTTTATTTATAGACTTCAAAATGCAAACGTATTTTAGAAAAAGTAAATAATTGGTTAACTTGAATATATTTAATAAGTAAGCATGCCTAAAAAAATGGTAGACAGTTTATATTCTTTAATATAAGAATTACAATTTCAAGAATTCTATTAGTAAATACAATTTTCTTGAAATGAGCATGGTATTCCTTTTAATATGTATTAAATACTGACTATAAGATTTAATAACAATCTCACTAACATAATATTAATTATAATGACTGATTAAGTAAGACAATATGACAGAAATAGTTACGTAATTAAAGATATATTCTCCCTGTTCTCTAACATAATTCATGTTATTATAATTGAAAAACATTTGAGTGAGATAATTGAAGAACATTTTTGACTCTAAATTGCATATGTGATTGCAGGTTGACAAAATCACGTGACCTTGTTTGCCCTTATCATAAAAATATTTCATGTGTCTTTATGATTGTAAAGAAAAAGTATTGGAACCTTGTTTTTAAGTGAAAAATCTATCTCGTAATTACATCAATAAAAAAGTCCTAAATTGACTTCATTTTATCTAATTGTACACCTGTGCCCCGTAAGTGATGCTCACCGATTTCGCTTTTATCGCTTCCCGCTTGTGCTGGAGACATTACCCGAGCCCCAACAAATTGCGTTATAGCTAAATTAGATTCTCTCTGAGCCTCTAGGGTCTCTGTAATCCGTATAAAGCCATGTTCTAACAGACCATGAGTGAATTCTGGTTTGCAAATTCGGTGGTGTTAGTGACCGAAACTTTCTTATTGATAACTGAATGAGGGCTTAAATTTGTCCCAAATTGTTGAAATGTTATTAAAAACGATCCTATTTATGAACAGTAATATTAAATTATTTGCTTCTCGGAACGTTGCTAAATACGAGGAAAATTGAATATTGAAAAGGTTTGGCTCGTATTAGAATTATGAACAGTTGAGTGGGGATTCGCAAGATTTACTTCGAGTTTGTTAGATGATAAAAGTTTTTGGAGGATTTTAAATGTAATGCTAGTTCGATAAATTTACAACAAATTCAATGAATAATGAATTATAATATGTAAAACTCATACAAATTTAACGTTCCCATAAAAATAAGTGCAAAGTTTACTAAGAATTTAATTTATCATATAGAAAAGATAATTTTATTTGTTACGCTGATTTTACTTACTTTACGTTTCTCATTGAGGTGTGAAAGGAATGTAATAAACAAAATACCTACTAAAGCCGATTTTTCAAGATACCAGAAACTGATTTCAGCCCAAAAGGGCCGACTCGAATGGGGCGATATCACCCTCTAACAGAAGGCCAACTTATAATAACAGCATTAGTGCTGTCGTATTTTGTTGCCAAGTGCGAGATCAGAAGCCCAATAGCGCAGAAGCATCTCAAAAGGCCACCTTTGTATAGGTCACCATGCTGCATTGTTGCATTGTCTGCATTCGCAATGAGTATGGTGACCACTACACTTGAACACTGCTCATGTTTTCCATCTGGCAGAGTAGAAACACTTTGGCAGGCACCAATATATTTAAAAAAATGAAATAAAAATCATTTATAAAGTCAGTTATTAAGTTCAGGTATGTATTAAAGCATTTACCTACTTAATGGTTTGAGATAAGCAAAGTATTTTCTAAATATAGAATTAATGTTACTATTTACAATAATATAAAACCTACCTAACAAGTACCAAGAAGCACCAGAAATAAACATTGGAAATGAAAATAGTTCCTAAAAATATATAAAAAACCAAAACAATAAAAATGAAATATTTCACTAAATATTTTCAGAACAGCCAGTCACCGGGAAAATGTTATCACAACTACACAAGTTATTTATGTTACTGATGAAAAAGGTTTACTTACACCGACCTACAGTACTGAGTTTCAAACCTCATTACTATTAATAAATAGTTTCAAACTTCAGTACTATTAATAAAATTAATAAATAGTACTGAGGCTTGCAACTCTCACTCATTAAAATTGGGGTTAAGAACTGGTTTCTTGTTCGTACTATCTTAAAGTAAATAATGGAACACAAAAACTTATCTCAACCGACTCCTAAATACAGCAATATACAAACAACATTTTGGAGTTTCAAGTCGTGACGTTACAATATACATAAATTTTGTTGTTGTGTCTAAACAAGGCAATTCTGCGTTCTGACATTAATTGAAATACATTTGTAACCATTCTAACTTGAGCTCCAACATTTGCCAAATGGATAGGCTCAGTCAATAAGCCTGGTATTAAATAATAATATCAGGCATTATTACCACTATTAAGCCTTTTTCTCAACATTATTTGAGAACAGTACAATGTACAACATTAGAAATGGTTTGGACTATTTTATTTTGATCTATAGCCTGTTTAACGTCTTAGACTGGACGAAAAAAATGGTTAATTTTAGAAATGAAACCGGACAGGTCAGGAGCATCAGCTCGCTGCAGGGACTGTACTTTACCGAGCTGTGATTAGATAGCTACAATGATAGTAATTCAATCGGCTGATATTATACAGGAAAAGGCCGCTTCAAGTGTTGTTAAAGACATTCAGATAACCTTTTATTAGACTGTTACTAAATATGATGAATATGTACCAAAATTTTGGAGTTTAAAAAAAATTCAGATTCTGAATAGTCTATAACAAACTATGCTATTATTTGTTGAAATGCTCAATAGTTGCTGTATAAATAAGTTTGTGGAAATCAAGTCTTGTTTACGTAAACTTTATTGTAAATAATAGCATTATTCAATACTATTATCTATATAAACAAAATTTGAAACCCCATTAACCCTCTAACCAATCAATAATTTCTGGATAGCGATCTTATTTATACAGTTTCTGTTCTCGGTTACTGCCCTCAGTTATAGGAACAAATGGATTCTATTCCAAAATAAACATTCAGCAATTGTCCTCCCAAATTGGAAGTCAGTGTGACATTATTTTGATATTTGAAACGTAGGTAAAATAGCTTTGTCTTTATAAATACATGGATGAGTTACACTACCTCAAAATTAGAATTTCGGAACTGCTTCTCATTTGTGGCAGTTGTCGTAAGACGTTTCTCTGCGGTTCCAGTTTATATATCTGTTTTGATTAGTGTGAAATTGTTTTGGGTATTTCTCACAGGAAAATTTATTCATTTGCCTTCAGGAAATGTTTTTAGTAAATATATTAATAAGTATAAGAGCTTGTTGAAAAAATTAAGTTTCTATGATTACAGAAGGTTACTTTAATAACTTGAATGTCGACGTCGACATTTTATTTCACTTTTAATTAAATGTAGTTCTGAAACAGTATTGCTACAGTAAGTAAAAAACAAAAAAAATTAAAAGAAGGAGTATATATATAT
>PKRV01000262.1:1322875-1406523 GCA_003709505.1 Hyphantria cunea
ATACATATAAGATAGGAATATAAGATTCTTTAGTGAATTTTTTACTTCGATAATATTCGAAGGACATTTTAATTTTAAACTGCGGGTGCAGATGCTTATTCACGCACTAAATAGCTAGTTTTGACAACTTATTTTTTTATAACTGAAAATAAATATGTCAATATTAAAATTACAACTAAGAATCTGTACACAGAGCAGTAGTAGTAGTCTTAATGTATGTGAACCGTATATTTAGATGAACCAAGTATATCGGATGCTTTAGATTTTAAATGTACTTAGTATAAATGCTTGGGCTAAAATTTGTTGCTATTGATATTTCTTTATTACGTTAATTTCACACACATATCATTTTCTGTTAGCTTAGCCATGCTTCAATGCAAACGGGCTAGCTAAACTAATACTAGTCTAATAGAAAATTGATGGTGAGTCTTATGAGTGAATGTGATTGCCAGATAATAAAACCGGTGGGTTTTTAGTCTCTGGTACCTACCAATCTTCCTTTAATTTTGGGGGAAAAATTTAAACGTGGTAACTTTTGCTACTTACTATTTCGTCCCATATCTATGCGGCAACAAAAAAAGACTTGACTTAAATAATATATGAAAGTCTTTTTTCTTTATCCCGAAACACTAAATCCAATATTGTACGTATTTACCTGCCAAAACAAATAATTGAATAACAGCACACTTCATAATTAACAAACTTTAACGATGTTGGCAATGGACTCGACTAAAAAAGAATGTAAAAAAAAACGTATTCGAATCGCTCTATGCAAATTTTCTGGATAAATTTTACCTTTTTCTGTGTCGCATAAATTAACCTGCGATTGTAAGCTTTATTTCCTTTAGGAAAGGGTAAAAATTTATGTGTACATGTTTAAGCATGGCCATGTTCCCATAAATTGTGCGATTAGCGCTGCTGAGTAATAGTTATCCTTGTTAGTTGATGGGTGATACTTAATACTGTGTAGTGTTATTACTTAAAATGTATTTGGTTCTTTACATTATTATAATAAACAGCTTAACATTGCTATTTATTTCAATAATGTCGAGTGTCACTGCAGCAGTTATACCAAAATAAACATAATAGAGAGTACATTACTGCGGACCGTCTTGTCGTTATTGCTCGCAACGTAGTACAGTCATACGTTGTACGTAGTTTAAACAACGCTTTCTTTAATAACATGCGGATTTAAATTCTAAATTTTTTTCAAAGACGATTTCTATGTGATATGCAAAAAGAACTTTAAGTTTTAAAAAGTTACCTAATCTTAAAATAAACCGTTCTCATAGTTTTCTTAAATGATTCAGTTATCTTTTATATTAAAAAAACCTAAAGATTTAAATACATTCTTGTTTTACGTTAGTCTTCGGCTTTATATTTGTCTTTTCTAGGTCCATATGATCTTTCGGCTTAAAGTCCAGCGCAAGGTTAAAAGTTACATTAGTAAAATACTACAGTAGAATTATCCATCGATAGAAATTTTGCACTGTAAACAGGATGCTTTGGGTTACGGCATTTGTAGAATGATTACCACAATGCCTTGAAATGTAAAGCTTTTAATGTAATCACGACATCAGAAATCAAGAGTACTGATTTCTTGCACTGGAAAGAAATTATGTTTTGCAGATTCTGAAGCTCTCTAGCAGTACTCAACTGATAGAGTTAATGTACTACAATTGCTATATAACTACAGCAAGTGCATCACTATCCCGTGTGAAACAAACAATGAAAGTCTACTATGAATTTATTTTAAATCTACTGCATCGTCATGGTTCTTCTCGTCAAAGACAATGCCGAACGAGTTCGTTGTCGGGTCGTACGAAAGTTTGTTGATCTGATCTCTATATTTTGACTCACTGGTTGTGGAAAATGATTTGCAAAATCTCAAAATAAGAAGTTCTCTCAATCTATGTAATTTAAATTTTAGTTAAGTTATTTTACCTCTTAGTCGATAACTGTGTCCAATGGTACATACAGTTTATATTCTGATAAAACTATACCCACTTAAACATGATAAAATATTAGTACATTATAAATGTACTTAAATTTAGACACCTACATCTGCATCTTTATATATAACACTGTCTCGTGGAATTCTCACTTAGCAGTGAGTGCACTTGAAAGCAGCAGTATCCTAATTAGTCGAGTGTCGCGTACTCATTTGTCTGGTGTGCTTAACTTACAGAAAGAGTCTTTTTAGTGAGTCTGATTGAAGGTGTTAAGTTCAAGTGTTGTTAAGTTTTGCAAACCAGAAATACGTTTAAAAACCTACAACTCGACTGCGTCAAACTTTTATAAAACAACTAGCTGACCCGGAAAACATTGTTTTGCCATATATAAAAAAAAAATAAACATGGATAGGTCACGCCTCATTATTAAGGGGATAAATAGATTCTGGCCGATTCTCAGACCTGTAAGATATGCTGTGTGCATGCCAGAATCGGCCGGCTAAGAAAAAAATTCTGAGCTGAGTTGAGGCATGTTTTGGGAAATTCATAGGTTAAGTAAATTTTAAGTAAGTGAAGTAAAAATATTTACAAACAACCAACGTCATGAAATTTAGCCCATAACGATGTGATCTAGGTTATGAAAAAATATCTGTAAATTTCAATTCTAGTCTACATAGTAAGTTTTATTATTGAAATGCCAATCATTTTATGAGAAAAAGACATATCGTTCTTAAACCGTTTTCAATATGAAATGAAATTAAGAACTTAATATATCTTCAAAATCCTTTTAACTTACATTCGTTGAAGAAATAGAAGAAAATATTGCTGTCTTAGATGTCGACTTACAGTAAAAACCAGCTGCATGCACTAAATTCCAGATCATTCCAAAACTCCCTCCCATATTTTGTGCGCCGCATGCCGACATTCAAGGCAGCAGTGAAATTTAATTCGCAAGCTTCTTGTTCTAAGTTCAAAGCATGTATGTAAACATTGTCTTTTAAGTTCCTAACACTTCAAGATGTAGGTCAACTTTATGTGAAAATATATTTGTTCATTTGACAAAGCAGGTATATATGAGAGCCTGAAAGAATTTATACCGCAAATTGGATGAAGTATGAATATCTCATAGAATTATTTTATATTTTATTTCACTATTGGTATATATTTTTTTCTTAAATTAATATCAATTTATTCAATTTCTACATAAACAAGTTACAGGTTTGAAGTTATCGATGGTTTCCGCACTAAGCTCGAGGCTTGTGTCGCGGCGACCAAGATCAGATTTTACATTATTTATTGGTGCTGTTCTAAAATCTCTCAACATAATAAACGATGCTCAAAAGATTAGCAAAAAAATAATAATAATGGTTAGTGAAACAACGACAGAAATTAGCACCCTAGCATCACTTTGAGAAGGACAGCGGTTCTAGCTTATAGAATATTTATACATCTATTTAGGTATATAATAAAGAAGTAGAATATAAAACATAATCAGAACAAATAGATTAATTATATACCTATAAAGTTGTTACATATTTATTATATTTACGTATATTAGTTACATATTTTAGCAAAAAGAAGATATTCCCGAAGCTTACACCTGTGCCCAGGTTGCTTATTAACCCGTCTCTTTTTTTCAGCGCACAAAAAACAAAACAATTTATTTTTGTCACTATTATACAACGTGAAACTTAAAATTGGGAGGATTTGTTTCTCTGTTAATAGAATACGTTACTGTTTATTTTGAGCTATAATATTATGGTAAATAAAACCAAGAAGATGGTTAGTGAAACTTATTTTTGGAATAAACGCTAATTTAGAATTTGAAATACAATGAATGTTATTTAACTTCGAGTACACTATTTAAAGACAGTGTGGTTACTGTATGTGAATACTATATAAATTGATATTATGCTAAATTTAATTACTTTTCGCTTGGTTAAATACTTTTAAATTAATAAATAATATTAAGACAAATGTTAATTCTGCCGCTGAATTACACGCAAACATTAAACTATCTCTAAATGAAACGATAATTCAATAAAAAAATACAATACTTTGTCATAAAAAATCGCAACTAAAATAAAATCAAAACAACTGATCGAGGAGTGGACGGAACGTGAATTATGGTAATGAAACGTTGTAAAAGGTATTTCAGTTTTTCAGAAACACTTTATTTAATTGACTTAGCATCAGATATTATATTATATACCATGCGTTTGTTTTAGTTTTCGAAAGTGCTTACATAATATAATGTTTCTATATATACTTTAAACACCAACTGCGACCTCCTATTTATCGATGTCGCTCATTCTACGTTATTAACATATTTTCCGGGAAAGAGTTCTAAATGTTAATCGAGGATGTCATCTACCTTCATAACAAATTATTTTAACATAAATTAAGCAATTAGAGCATGAAAAAGTACACACACACACACACACACACACACACACACAAAATATATAAAAAAAGTTTTGTCTTTCGGTCTATTTCTGAAATGGCTAGACCGATTTTAACAGAACTAACACGAGCAAAAGCTAATGATATTGTGGAGGAACGGGTGTCATGTCCCTCCAACACAAAGGGAGGATCCTCCGACCAGGCGAGGTGATCATGCCTGGCGGGCCACTGCCCAGTGGTTGACGTTGGGATGTTGTATATATGCTAATCGGCGCGAGAACTTCTATTGCGCGATTTAGGATTGGTAGTTTCTTAGTTTCCTTCGTTACTCCGTAGTTCGAAGTATCTTCGGTAGATGGCGCTGTAGTGTGTTCCTGTTGCGCTATATGTGGAAGTCGCCACAATATAAGAAAAAAATTTAGGTACTTTTTTAGCATAGCTTTGCTTACTTTACTCGCTTTTTTTAGGTTTGTGTTGTACCGCGGGTAAAACAACGGGGCGCGCTAGTAACTGATAAAATCAATAAAATTTGTTTACTGACATTGATAACGATTTGCTCAAAGGGATAACCTTTAGGGCTTCTGTAATTTAGCCTTCTCCTGTCAATTATTCGCACCGTATTTACAGACTAGCTAAAGTTAATGGATGATCTTCGGCTAGACTGGTTAATTTTAGGCCGCTGTTTACTTGTAATTTACGGGATGAAAATGAATCGAGGTAACTGAGATTATTTTAGACGCTCGTCCAGTCTATTGATTTCGTTAGTAAATTAAATTCATGTTTATTGTAAATTAAATATAAATGAACTATAAATGATACAAATTTTCTATAATGTAAGTCTTAAAATTATGTATTAAGTTAGAATTGAATGTTATACTCTGAAACCTGATTCAAATATTTTGATGTATCTAATTTTAAAATAAGTGAAGTCTGTACCTATTTAATAATATAAAAAACATTTTATTACTAAGTACTTAAATATATTTAATTTGTTCCAAACAAAATATTGGAGGCTCCTTTGTTCAGCAGCGGACTGCGATAGGCTGATGATGATGAAACAAGATATAATTTTTAGATAAATGGCAAAAATAATGATGTGAACTCATGACGCAATTATATTATTCTGGATAGGACTCAAATTATTTACAAATTTTACATCAACAACTACGTTAAATTATTTATTCTTTAGTTATGTCATTGCGCTTAACATATTATTTAAGTTGAATTTTTAGTAAATCCAATTGTGTATACCGACTTCGAACAGAATGTTTAATATAAGATAATGAATAAGTTGTACCCCTTTTTATTCATATTCAAATTATGAATATGATTTCGCATAAAGAGATTACACTTTGATGCAAGCCGTCGGTTGAGCAACGCTTGCAAGTCTTCTTGTTCTGCCGAGTTGAAATGTGTTACGGGGAGGTTGAAAATTTGGTCCATGCAAATTAAGGATGCCGTGTAGAATGGTTTCTTGATTTAGTGAATTCAATTTCATTGTGGTTTCCTGAAACCAATATAGTCGGCCGCCTACATCTAACTCCGTAAATGTTTTGGACTCGTAATTAGAAAACGTGCTCAGTTTCTGTTCTGGTTGGAAATAAATTTTATAAATTAGTTAAAGTGAGTTCACTTATTAAAATTTTGTGGTATTTAAAATTAAAAATTAATATATTTTATCTGATTTAGTAGTAGAATTAGAAGATCTAACTCTAAAAGTACATTTATTCATTGTCTCGTATTATATTAAAATGAATACCGATTAAAATACAAGTCTTCAGAGTAATATAATGTATGAAATGATTTTATATAATTTAATCCGACTACGGGTAATAACCTAGTAGTCAAAGCGGTCACCACGGTTGTTTACGGTTGTTTGTGGGTGCGATGCCTACATGGAACAACACTTTGTGTGACCCACAAATTTTGTTCCGAGTCTAAGTATTCTTTATGTCTATTTAAGGTATGTTTGTTAAATTCCCCGCGCTTTATGATATACTCCTAGTTTGGGAGCTGTATTTTTTAAAAAAGATAAAATAAACGTCTTTCGTTCACGGAGGTGATAGTCTTTTATAGTTATTTTTAAATTATCGGTGTCTCCTAATCTGGATTTCCGCAAAAACTTAGTATACTTAAAAAACAGGACACCCAATGCACAGGACAACGAACAATTCTATTTAGATGTGTGATAATTGTATGCCACTTTGTTATATCTTGTTTTGATTAAATTACAAACAATTAAAAATCGACCTTGCAATCATTTCATTTTCATGAAAGAAAATGTACCCAAAGTTTTAATTAAATAATAAAAGCTGATAAGACTAACTTAAAAAAAAGGTTTTTTCGTAAATATGAGTTAGAAAACAATTCTCAACATTTTTTTTTATAAAATCTTCATTACCTTATCTATTCATAAGAAGAAAAACGTTAATAGAAAAAACAACCTTATTTTTTAATAACGCTCGACAATATTCTTATCTCCTTTGCACTCTGGTGTAATATGAGTCCCAACGCTTTTTATCCAGGAAATACGCGCACTGGGATAGTCTGGGATGGCACAGTTTAAGGCTAAATTAAAAAAATAAAACCAATAGAACTTTGAGCATTCATAAAATTTTCACTTAGCGTTTGCTCGCTTTTAAAAGGACTCGAATTAAATGACATTTTCAGCGCTTTGTATTGTGAAGGCTGTATTTCGTTCCAACAAAGTAATAGAAGTTTAAAATTTGCACTTGTCCGTTTTATTTTTATACTCTTGTTCGTATCTGAGCATTGTTTGGATGAATGCAACGCTTTCAAAGTTTCTCTTACATAAAGTTTTGAGCCTACAGTTTATGCAAATATTTTATTAGTACTGTTTCTTTTGTTCCGGTTGTTTTATGGCCCTGCCAAAATGACTCGACTCAGCCCGATGGAAAGCCACAATTCAACAGTGGTGGTCACCAAAAGCATAGTTTGTGCAGAGAATGTAACAGTGCAGCATGGTGACCATGGCGGCTTAGTGATGCTTCTGCATCATTGGGCCTCCATCTAGCTCTCACCAACAAAACACGAAAGCAGGAATGCTATCATTTTACATTGATTTTCTACGCGAGGGTAATACCGCCCCGTTCCAGGGATTTCTTCTCTAGATCCAACATACCACCAATCGATAGTATTTGACGTCCGCACGAAAAAAAGGGGTAATACCCCGGTCGAGCCGGCCCTTTTGTGCTGAAAAAGCGTGACTCTACTACCTGATATTTTTATTGATTCAGTAAAGAACCTAAAAAAATCACGTATTATTTCGATGTAAGTTTTATTACCTTAGGTCGTAGTAAGGTGTATAATTGTAACTAATTATATAAGTTTACTGAATGGGCACTAGAGTAGCAAATTCTAGGATAGAACATCTAAAAAGAAAGTATTTAGGCCTGGCACTTTATGCATAGAAATATGTGGCTTAAGATGCAGCCCATCGCTCGATTATTGAATCACATTTTTGAAAAAATACTACAAAAAAAAATATTTCTGGACCAGTACCAAATTAAAATGGAACTACAGGGGAAGCACCACCTTTAAAAATAACATTGAAATTGGTTCACCGAGTCAAAAATTTTGAGCTAACAAACATAAAAAAATACAGTTGAATTGATAACCTATTTCTTTTTTTTAAAGTTGGTTCAAAATAAAGGTTTGCTTGCATATAAATAAAAAGCTTAGGAAGCCTTTCAGGAACATAGTATAATGTTTTTGTTCGATCAATTGTACGACGAAGGTTTTTAAATAGATACACACTGTTAAATCGGTCGTTCCATATAGAAGAGGATAAAAAAATGATTTTTTGTACTCATTAGTTACAATACACAGAAAACTAAGATATTTTCTTGTGAAATAGACAGTGAAAAATTAAGTGCCGCAAATTGTTTGATAAACAATAACAAGTTCTTACCCGTGACTCTTCGTCATGTATATCGCACCGATACCCTACAACCGATATGAACGCGGGCGGGGCTACAGGCAACAACAGCGCCGTCAGTACCTGCACGGGTGATTAATGGCATAACGTTGTCTTGCCAGTCTCCAATCTCCACTGGTCCAGCGTGGGGACGTTTGGCCTTAACCGTCTCCTGAGAGGAGACGGGACCCCAGCAATGGGACATTACTGGCGTTTGTTGTTGATGTATATATAAAAATTATTAGTTTTGAATCGTCGAATGTATTG
Source organism: Hyphantria cunea (assembly GCA_003709505.1). NCBI lineage: Eukaryota > Metazoa > Arthropoda > Insecta > Lepidoptera > Erebidae > Hyphantria > Hyphantria cunea. The sequence goes on from PKRV01000262.1 coordinate 1,331,435, forward strand.
CAATGTACATAAACTTTCTTGTCTTTGTACACTTTACAGTATTAAAGAAATATACAGTAACTTGTCATCAAGTAAAATGTTCATTAAAATTTTACGTCTCAAAGCTTTAAGTCTAAAGCATAATCACAAATCATATCGTTACATTCCAAGTGTCTTATGTTTTTACCTTAATTTGAAGTTTAGTATTGAAAAAAACTTCCATTATTTAAACTTATGTTACAGGCTTCGGTAATCTCACTCACATCACAAATAAAAGATTGCCAAGCATTGATTTTCTGTAAGATTGTCGTCTCATTCCGATCAAGCCGGTCCATTAGGCACGTCACCTACGGCTAATATTGAATAACTGTTCTATGGCTATTCACGGATGTCGTTATAGCTTAAACGGTCGCTTTGCTGTTTCCTACTGCTCCGAAGTGTTGCCTGTCTCATACCAACATCATTTCAAAACTACTATCAAAAAGCGTGAGGTGTGAAAAATTAGTTCACGGAAACTGAGTTTGAACGATGAATTTCTATCTTGTTCTGGAAACTAGTTTCAAAATTCTGTTACAAAAGTGCCCACGGCTTATATACTCATAGAAATCTCTGAGTATCACAGACATAATCAACATTGTCGCAATGTTATAATTTTAGATTAGGTACGGTAAATAGGGGTAAATATCAAACAAAAATTATTATTGTAAAAACTATGTGTATCTAAACCTAAAAAAGTATTATCAGGTAAAGAAATCTGTTGTTGTGGGATTTCGTAAGAAATTATATGTTTTCTAGACAACGACCGCTGATTTACAATATTTGCTTCCAAAATGATTTTTACTGGTAAATCGAATTTGTATTAATCTGTCGATTACCAATACTATTGGCTATTATTACGAATTTTTAATTGAATGTAACGATTAACGTCAGCGGCATACGCTTGTAGTTGTGTAGTCGTGTAGAATATAGAAAATTTGTTAAGGTAGTGGAGACGTGCTGATTTATACTCGAACGGGCCGGCTCAACCACAACAATACTACCGTCTCACAGAATACCAACCTAAAATTACAGTATTCGTGCTGTCGTAATTCGTTGGTAAATGTGAGTCAAGGGGCTCAATGGTCCAGGAGCCTCTCAATAGGCTTCCATTTTGCGGGTCATCATGCTGCATTGTCTGCATTCACAATGAGTATGCTGACCACTACTCTTGGATTTTGTTCAAGTCTTCCATCAGACTGAATAGATTCACTTTGCATTTAACAGTCTAGAATGTCGATATTGTATGTGTAAGGAATGGAATGAGCATGTACACATAATATCTATACTTACAAGTATAACGGACCTGTTGGTATAGTAAGTGAATGCTAAGCTAGAGATCGTGGTTGCTCATACAGCAAAACCTTAGGGAGAAGCCGTAAGTGCACGTTCTCCTCTATCAAAGTAGATGCCCAAATGGGCCTACGCGTTACACTTTTATGACACAGAATGTATTTGTTCATTGTTGCATGTGAGTTTGTAGTGACAGGCGATTGTTTTTGTATGTGAGTCTTAAATGTGTTTATGTGAAGATTTTCCCCCACAAATAAAGACAGACTATTTCATATTACAAAAAGATTCTATGGCTACTTTACTTTGTTCAGTGGCCCTTGTTGTTCAATGTGTTTGCTATACCCTCCCACCCACGACCAAAAATTTTGTGAAGATCACAAGCTGTTAAAACGAGGAGCTCACGTATGCTTAAAACCGTTACTGCATACTTATTTACTACAGGATATAAAAGAAGCTGTAATACTCATATTTCCTTTATATCGCGGAACGTTAAAATAAAATGAAAAACACGATGCAAATTTTACTACTTTAGTAGCCAGAATGTTAAAATGTTTTAAGTTGACCGGCGTAATCTTTGCTATATGAGTCCTCGAATATTTCTGGCAGTGAAATATAATCTTTATTCATGTAGATTTTAGGAACTCATCCATACGTTAGATTTGTAGTTATGAAATGTCTGGTGCTATTTAGCTTTGGTGGGAGGTTACGGATTAAATTCCACGTTGGCCCAAGTTGGGGACTTTGATGCTATTGCGTGAACATTGCAGTATATCTGATAATTTAATCAAATGGAACTAATACAAGATGTTTAATTTGCTGACTAATTCTTTTTTTATTAAAATGAATAATTTTTCCTATTCACGAGTTTACTAAAGCAAAAGTCTTTAAACTTGAAAGTTAATTATTATTTATACACTAATTAAAATGCAAAGGTATTCTGTAACAAATTTACTATAAAGAAGGAAAAATATATTGAAAAAATTAAGAAAAACAAATCAAAGGTCTTAGTTGAGAGAATAGTAATAGTTAATTCTAGCTTTGTATTTTCATTTAAAAATAATAGCAAGTCTTATGTATAAATTAAATTAAATTTTCTTTGAATACATTAATAGTCATGAAACGAGGTTAAAACACTGCCAACTATAAGGGCAAAATAAATATTTACACAATAATTGTATCTGTCTTGTTGCCAAATTGTACTTCCGCGAACTTTGAAGCCAAGATACAGTGTTTATTTCTACTCTATTGGGTCATTGTTTTAAGATAACTGAAGTTGTATACATACATTTTTCAAAATAATGTTTCTAATAGCCACAATTGTAAATAGCTTGCAATATCTTTGATTAACATAGTATATACGTAACCGATTGTAGTTTGCCGTATTGAGTACAATAGATTTTGTTTACGAAGAACAATTATTATTTTTTATTTGATTTATTTAAGCTCAATTTTTAACTACTAAGGTCATTAACAACCACTGGCCGTACTTAAACTAATTTCTACATATTAATTAACTTTAAAAACATTGGTGTTTTAACATAACCTCCCTGGCTTAAACAGTCTCTCAAATTATCAGGCATGTTATAAATATTTCTTTCTTGTTTATAAGCTACACAATCTTTCCATATGTGTGAAGTCCTGGTCGCATTTGCATTTATTAAAAGTATCTTTCATTATGAAATGAATGTGAGTTATGTGTGTGAGTATGTTCAATCCGAAGTCTTGTTATTGTGACTTGGTCTTTTTTGCAAGAAAATGAAGATGATGTTTTGTCAAAAATAGATTGTCTGATGCTATATAATTGAGTTGTGTTACCAGCTCTCCAACCCCAATCCGAAAGTAATTGTATTGCAAGATTAAAATGTGAAGAACAATCATTATCAACGCATGAATGTAAAAATGTTTAAATTCATTCAGCATGAATATTTTGAAATCTCAATGTAATTTTGCATGTAAAACTTGCTGTAGTTGATGTCATGTACACATATGCATGCTATGAATTAGAGTAAAAACTGTCGTTATCACTAACGTTTCCTTTCAAAATGTATTTTTTTAAAAATGAACTGCTATTTCGTATCATCTTTTACAATTTGCACCATACGAGATGAGTTGCCGCGGCAAAGCTGTGCTGTTTCGCAGATTACCGCTGTACAGAACAATCGTAATATCTGATTCTCAACGCAGCGGTGTTTTATATTAATCAACAAAATATATCTCCGGTGGATTGTGTGTATTCAGCGGTGATATTGTTGCTTATAACCATTATATTAACGTTGAATTGACTGCATGAAAGAGGAGATGGCTGGAATGGAAGTAAGTGAAATTACGTAAGAAATATGTATTATAATCAAAGAATTCACATTAGATAACTGGGCATTTGATCCTGTTTCAGTAATGGGTGGATATAGTTGCATGAATCTGGTTTCTTTGATCTACCTCTTCTCAAGAGGTATATATTCTATTAAATTATTCCTATTTTTGTTAAGGATTGTGTTGAATAAATTTTTCACTCTTTTAATTTCATTACCTTGTGTTAATTTCACTTTAATAATATGTTACTAAACAGTCGTCATGTTATAACATAGACAAGTGATTACTTTCAAAAGGTTTTTTTTTTAATCTGGCTTTTATTACTTATTAGTAAAAAAGAAACATTTAAGCCCTTCCCTTTGATGGGTTATTTTCATATTGGGTGGGTTGTTCAGAAATCTGTACACCTCCATTTTTTTACGGCGGCCATTTTGGATTAAAAATGATAACGATTATAAATAATTGCTTTGTCATCAGAACAAAATGCATTTTCAAAATTCAGCTCAATCGGAAATAGGGAAATGGTTCAAATTTTACTTTCAAGATTTTATTACAGACAAATATCGGGAGAGGTAATACTAAATAAAAGCAAGAAATAATTAAAATTATAAAATAATGCATCTTGAAATGGCCAAAATGTTAAACTCTAAAAGATACTTCAAACAAAAGATAAGGAAGTCATCAAAGGCACAACATCCAAGCTCACCACTAAAGCAACTTCAAAAGTAGCTGAGAGCAAGAATAATGTTATTAAAACTGAGGGAAAAGAATGCAAAAACATAAAATGAACAGGAGCATTATACAACTGCGATGTGTCGTAGAAAAGTTTTATGATATATCATTTTCTCTTGCAGACTCTCCTGACAACGCGTGAGTCTTTGTTACGAGATTATGTTAATAATATTGCACGTTGTGTAGCTGTTTTTGTATCAGCCTTTGAATATTACTATGATGGTGTTTTAATTTGTTTTTTACTTCTTTGAATTGCCTGAAATATACACAGTTACCAACTTAAAACACATGCATTTGCATCGTGTTTGTTGTTATATGCAGTAACTGTCTGGTTGGTCTAGCGGTTGACGTATGCGACTGCCGATCAAGAGGTCTCGAATCCCGGTTCGGGCCAAAAGTGTGGTTGAGTTTTTCTTATATATTATATAAATGCTTAATAACAGCATGGAGTTGGATGTTGGGATTTGGACCACCGTGCCTCGGATAGCAAGTAAAACTATCAGTCCTGCATCTGATCTCTCCCCGATCGTGTCGGTTAATCCTCCCATCGGATTATGAGATTGAAGGAACCAAGGAAAAAGAGAGTGCACCTGTGTTTGTGCACACTTATGCACTATAATATCTCCAGCGTAGTTTGCTGGTCTTCGTTTTGACTGGCCGTCGTGGCCGTGATCAGCTAGGAGAACATCAACATGCAAGGTTAGCTTTATTCTCTTTGATTAACTTAAGAGGGTTTTTTCGTGACATGTTTTATACAGAATTCTAAAGTATTTTAGCAAAGTATTATATTTTTGATTTATATTACGGTGATAGGCTCCACAAGGTGGTCTGATGACCTAGTGAAGATAGTGGAAAGTCGATAAATGCGAGCTGCATAGGACTAGCTGCAAGGGAGAGTTTTTTAGTAGGCTTATTTCCAGGAGTGGACGTCTATTGACTGACTATTGGTAGTTTTTCATAACTTATGAGGATTTCAATTTTCATTCATCTACTTCCATTTAAATTTAAAAAAAAGCTACCCACAGAAGTAATAATTGAAAAAATAAAGAACACAGTTCGTTCTAGGCGAGTTTTTATTGATTATGATCTGACTAAAAAGCAAAATGAATCGCTACTCATTTGGTACTGAGCGATATTTGATTCACATTTTGGGTAGTAATTATAATTTTTTTTCTCAGTACATAAATAGGAATATTTCAAGCTAATTCATATTTATAACAGTCGTGCCTAGAAGTTCACAGTATGTCTATTTCTTACATGAAAACCTAATACATTCGTATAACAAACGAGCTTTATTACGCAAGAAAGTAACTCAACATTCTGTGATATTTTCCTCACAGCTAAAGAAAGTTTCTGTAATGTTATTCTTCAATTTCAGGAAATATTTTCGTCCAACCCTTTTGCTAAACCAATCATTTTGACTTAGGAACTACAATGTTATATTTGAATTTTCCATATTGTTTTTTCATGTGATAAGGGTTTAACCTTAAGGCTACGGGAGCAATTTAAATGTGTTTTTTGAAAGTGCTTAGTAAAAATGAAAATTAAGTGAATCGTCATCATTATCAGCCTATCGCAGTCCACTGCTAGACCTCTCCAATTTCACGCCACTTAGTTCGATCTATGGCTTCTCGCATCCAGCTCCTGCCAGCCAAATTAAATGAAACTTGGGATTAAATGAAAATAGTTTATTTTTTATATGGTAAGGTTTCGGACGGAAATGATTTCTCCTTTATTTCATATTTTAGAGTGAGCGATATGGAATCAAATCAATATTGTTTTTATAACCCTACTAGCTTTCGCCCACGGCTTTAGCATTCATTAAAAATTATCCTTTGTTACTTATAATATATCCAAAATAGGTGTACAAAGTTTCATGGTGATCGGTTAAGTAGTTTTCGCATGAAAGCGTAATAAACAAACTTACTTTCACCTTTATAATATCAGGGTGATTCACTAAACATGTATATATGTAGAGTAAACAATCTTTCAACTCGAGAATGCTGTGATGGATAGATTGATTTTTGTCATTAGTTTATGGGGGTTAATATTTTTAATAATCGTTGAGGTATTTTGGCAGATATAAATCAACTAGCTTAATAGGTTCTTACAGAAATCCGAAGCTATACTATTCCGTCGTTACTAGAAAAATACACTAAATAAGTATTAGGCTACGTTTAATTACATCTTTTCAATCTAAATGCATGAGCCTGTCTCTGTATAGGTCCCTTTTAGAAAATACTGCATTGTTATCATTTAAATTTACACGAATTTCTTCTTTAATAATCTGATCTAAAGAGAATGCAAGGAGCCAAAAGTCGATAGAAGTGGTATGCGGCAGGAGAGACTTATATCTACCAACGGGGTGTGATAGGCTGATTGTGATAAGAACAATGTTATAACATCACAAATGTTACCTAGGTAACAGTATACGTTACATAAAATATACTCTTGTCCTTCTGTCCTTCATGACATAACATTGAGGACACGTCAATGCCATGTTTCTGACTACATTTAGTCATATAATGAACTAAAAATACTCTGTGAATATTATATTATAACAAATCAGTAATCTATATCAAACATTTAGGTCAAACAAATCTCTTTTCATTACTTTTTAACATATTTTCTAAACAGTCATGCATTTCTTTTTAATCTACTGTAGAATACTTCTGTAGATGCGAACATAGTTTCAAGATAATAAGGATGTATCTAGTGAAATAAAAAAAAAAAGGAAAAAGTACTCTGAGTTGTCGATAGAAGGTTCTCATTTAGTGTTAAAATTCTTAGAAATAAATCCTCATACGTGACTCGACTGTGTTCGAGTTTCAGAATATCATGTTTACCACTTCTCACGTTACATAATCTTATACGAAAGAATTCTAACCTAAAAACTTTTAGTTCGACGATTTATTTCGTGAAGTTTGCGGTATAAAAACGTAGAGAAACTCGTAATGGTGTGTGCAGAACTTGAGGGGTGTGAAAAATATTTGTACTCCTATTGTGTAAAGTATGTTATACTTTTATGGGTTTTTTCTAGACTTATTTTCTCATGGTGATAGTGTACAAATATTCACTATTTGAGATGATGACAATAAATTGTAAGACTTTATATTTGACCGTTTTTTCGTAAACTAGAGTGCTAGTGCTTTGATACTGTTTTGTTAAAAGCTAAACATGGAAAATCCTCGTTCGACACATAACGACACGTGGATGGACTACAGTGAAATCACACCAATTACCGAAATTGAACCCAAAGGAATCTCAACGGGCGGTAACGAACCTCTTTATCTAGAGTTGAATTATATCACGTGACAGGTCTGGCCTTCTTACCATAAAAATAAATACTTTTTTTACTCGCCAAACGAAAATGTTAAGTAGCGAGATGCGCTCTTATTTTATTATATTCAAGATTTACCATTTATATACATTATATATAATTGAAATAATTATTTCTTCAAACAAAAAAACACATATTAAATTGAAAAACCACTTTAAAACATCCACTTAAAAACTCTAAACAGAAGGTACTAACTACGTATTTACATCAATTCTGTCCAACAATACATTTTTCAAGCGTTCTTTTATTTTGTTTACGATTACTATGGGATTTATTCTTAATGTATCTATACTGTTAAATATCTTAGGCATCATATATTTATTAGTCCTTTCGCCATGATAATTTCTAATTTTTGGTTTAAGTAGTAGATATTCTAGATTGACTAGCTTTTGACGTCGGCTCCTTCCACGTGTATATCAGCATCGCTAAAGTATCGGCACGAGTTAAAATAGCGGCAGTGGCTTAACCGTGAAAGTGATACAGACAGAGTAAGATTCAAATTCTTAATATTAGATATGGATACCTAATATTAAGAAGGGCGCTCATAGCCCAGTTGTCATAGATTAGAAACAATCAACGACGGTAAGTAACGACGGCGCGGCCAGTACCTGGATCGGTGACCGCTGGTAGCATGGTACTATGAGCGTCTCCGTGATTCGGAGGTCACGTTAAGCAGTCGGTCCCGGTTGTTATCATAGGATAACAGTCGTGAAGCTTAGTTGGAGGCCTTTGGGCGGCTTAAAAAATTCAACGGTAAGATTACGTAGCCACATCGTTGTCTTACCAGTCCCCAACCCGCACTTGGACAGCGTGGGGACGTACAGCCTCTCCGATCAAACCCTCTCCTGAGAGGAGACCCGAGCCCAGCAGTGGGACATTATGGGTTGTTGATGAGGTATGGAAACCATTAAGATACTGTAACAAGGAACCATCCGTAATGTTTATAAATTCTTCGTCTGAATGAAAATTCAATCCAAAACCTCTGGATCTGCAAGTTAGGATAAATTTTGTATTATTTCAGATCTTAATATTTTTAATGCTATATAAGTATGCAGAACGTATAGAGAAATAACTATTTAATATACTATTTTCTACTAAACATCTATCTATATATCATTTATCTCTGCAGCATCATGGCAATACATTTAAATCGATTTTCCAAACAGGTCAATTCCACATCAAATGTTTAAATTTCGAAATCCATGAAAGGTAATTACTTTCAAGCGTTCATAGACGCATTTAATTTATACATGTTTATTTGAAATTAAACATTCATATCACAAAAAGGATTTGTTTTTATGTAATAAATAGCGTTGATGTTTTAGTATCAAACATTAAATATGTTCCATAATCAAAACCAATGAAACACTTCATCAAATCTGTTTGAAAATCCGAATCTAAGTTATAGAGTTTAATTATTTTTTTGCGGAAAAAAATGTTACCTAAAATCCTTCTTTTACTAAAAGTTTTTATGGTCGGACTCGGAGTAGCAAAAAGTATAAAACTGGTTTTAAAAATTTAGAACACCATAATAAGCAGTACAATATTTTTAGAAGAATTTTCCGTGGAGAATTGTGTTTTGCCACAAATGGACCAGCAGGAAAATGAGCGATTTAAAATTCACACAGGAAATCAGAGTTAGGTAGACTATCCTTAGGTTTTGTGGAGTGATTTTACTGGCGATCAATCTCCGGTTTAAGTTTAGATCTGAGTGGATCTTTAAGCTACTTCATATATTATATTAATTAAATTGATTGACGCTTCAATTTGTAATATCAAACAGCTATTCATCAAATGTGAATGGAATTATATAAGAACGGTATTTATTTCAAATTGTTATGTTTTAAAATTTTAGTGTTTGTGTTAGCTTGTTCCGGTAAATCTTCTAAAACGGCTGATGTTATAATGAGTAACTGAGGTACGTTGATTTTAAAACAAAATTGAATTCAATTTTGTAGTGAATAAAAGCAACAAAACCCGCTACGCACGGAGTTAGTTTTAGATAAAATCACATTTTTTTCAAGACTCATTGAATTTTAAGTAACTTAAAAGAAAACTGTAAAGTTTCTTTATAAAATTATAATAATCGTTTAACTCAGAAAGATACTATTATCACACGAGGCGATCATGTTTTAATACCCCTTATTAAACAACAGTCGCATAAATAACTATTAAGAAAGCCACAATAAACTAAAACAGATCATAGTCAGCACATGCCAAGGTGCTAAAGTGGTTCTGTATTTTCTTACTCAGCTAGCAAGGAGAGCCGATTACAACGGCGCTAGTCTCCAAAAGCCCGTTGTTGCAATTAACTCAGAACGCTAAAATCTGTAAGGAACAAGTGCTATAACAATTAAAGAGGTAATATCTTAGGCAAACGGTGACATTATTTGCGAAGCAATGAATTCCCAGTGTATTTTGATTTTTAAGTAAAGATTCTGGTCCTCAGTTATGGTTTTCAGTTTGAAATTCTCTTTCCATAATTTTGATGCAATTATTTACTTTGTTAATTAGAAAACATATGTATAATAAATCCGTATATGTGTAATAGGTAAAAGGAATAGAATACTAAAGTAATTACCCATGAAATTTAGTGGGTGTGTAATCAAATATGACACTCTTATTGTCTTATTTTGTTAGCGTACTTCATCGTTAGTTTTACCTGCGGCTCCGTCCACATGTATGTCGGTTGTCGCGATGCTTCCTTAAAAAACTAAAACCTGCCCAATTTCATTGGTTTTTTTACAATGGTTTAGCCGTTTTCCATTGCACACAATTTCTACCAGAGATTCATTACTATATTTTTGCCTCCAGAAGGTAATTCACAATATTTTTAGATTAAAATCCTCCAAAGGCTTCTTTGTGTAAGCCCACGTACCTGCACAAGCTTTTTACAAAAAAGGTTATTTTTTAATAACAAAGAGCTGAAAAATAATAGTCAAAATAGAGTATTTTGTAATTATTTCTGCAGAACCAAAGCTTTTTCAAACATTTTCTATCTATTTATGAATTTAAACTAAACTAGCTGACCCGTTGAACTTCTTACCGCCGTTTACATTTCGTAAAAATTTCCGCAATTACTGAAAAAAACTTTTAGTGAGCCTGTGTTAAATTTCCGCAGGGCCACTGTATATACGACTAAGCAGTCTAAGGAAATAGAACACCTCCGGTTTTCTTTTTTTGTACAAACCTTTTCCTAACCATTACAAACACATAAAAAAAGAATTATTTAATTTGATGCAGTCGATCGAAAGTTATTCGCGGACATACATTTTTTTGATTAATTTTTTATTTATATAGATTATATGTACCTTAAATTTCAAGAAAATATATTTTACTTCGAATGGTGGCTAATCAAATTTCAAAGTACACAGTGTTTATACTATAATTTAGACACTTTGAAGACATAGATGAGCTTAAAATAAATTATAGTTTCTATTTCAAGTATATTACAGTATTTACTATATGAAATATACATTTTCTTAGTTTATAAGATTCACGTACCTAAATCAAATACGCTAAGAAGCATACCATTAAAATTTTCATAAATTCAAACATGACAATCAAGTTTCAATTCAAAACATAGACTAACATTTATTTTAGAAGAAGGACTGACTGGATTTAATTCCAATCCCTGCATACAAAATTTTGATGGATGGAATAATTTTTTTAAGACAAAAGTGAAAGTGTTGTTTCTGATATTACAGAAGTCCAGTGCTTTATAATGTTTGTGATCATAAATGCTTTCCTGTCGGTATGGTTGATCTTATGTGTTTAAATTGTCTGTTTTAATTATTTTCAATATGTTCTATTTTTATTTATTTTTTTATTGCTGAAACTGTGCGTGCTGAAAATTAGCACTGTGGCCTTTTAGTCATACAGCCAGACATTTCACTGTTTTTATTTTTTTTGTTTCGTGTATTGTTTGTTACCTAATGTTAGTTAAATTTCTTATTTTTTTTCCTTTGACTTGTTTATTATGTGTGACTAATAAATGTATTTTACTTTCTTGCTTTCATTTAAAATTTAAACGTTTTTATATTTGATAATTGGTTACCAAAAATAGGTGAATATTCATCGCAATTCAGTTCTAAGAATATTTCCAAATACTTTTCTAATCTTTTTTTTCTTTTAAAGTCCCTGTTAATTAACAGGAACGTGTATCTGTGTATTGTGTGTGAACGTGTATCTGGAATCTGTGTATTTATTTTGTGTATGAGCCGCCAAAATAACTCTACTCTGCCTTACGGAAAACATATGCTAAATCGAAATGATTTTCTATTTAATCAGTATAATTGTAATTTATTTATCAGGCTACTTTAATGTTGTAGTAATAAACAAAAAACTATTATTGCTGAAAACAAGTAATGAATTGATAAAAAAATCCCTGATAACGTGTTTTTTTTTAATTTCGATGAAGCCTGTGTCACTCACAAAAAAATAATATTGACACCACTCACATAAAAATACGATAAGCCGTTTAGACTCTTGGGCGTGCCAAAGAAATAGACACACATAAATATACAAACTGAAAAGACATTACCCTCCTTCTGTTGCACTTGGTTCAAAATGAACTATAATTGGCACCTCGTAACCTTTTCTAACCTTTGATATTTTAATCGCAATCTTAATCGATTTAAATATTTTCAGATCAAGAATTATTATAATTACTTTGTATTGAACGAAGTCTATAAATGTCTCATCAATCAGGATGTCATTCACACTAAAAAACAAACTTATGCCTCTGCACTTAGAACGTTATGGAAGTTGGCAATTGATAGTTGATCTTTATTTAATATCTCTATACCAACCGTACAGTCACAACAAAACATAAAAATATATCACTCACCTGCGCAAAATTACAGAAAAAATATTCTTATTACATTCTCGAATATTCTCAAAGAAAGTCAAACTACGATCCAATAACCTCATATTGAAGGAAAACACCCAAATCAATTCGTCTTTTCGCATTTTCCTTGATCGTATGCAGTGTGCCTATACACAAACTTATCTATTATTAATACTCAATGTGTTTCACAAGATGGCGCTGCTCTCATTAACATAAATCATGTCGAGACTTGATATCACTGGATCTAAGGTACTTTATGAAGTGTATTGTGCGTATGAAGGATGACACCAGCCGTGAAATGTTGGCGATAAGTTTTGGGCAGAAAGTTTTGAAAATTGCGTATTTAGCGTTTTACGGATAAGTTAAGTCGTGAGAGTTTAAGACGCAATATACTGTCGGAATGTTTATTTTATAAACATATTTATCTATCATCAGTAATCTAGAAAACTTTATTTGGCAGTGAATAGGAAATTCCATTTGAGAGTGATTGCCCTATCGATTTAATGGTTAGTGAACTGTCAGAGGTCCACGACCTCTTTAATTTCCATCCTAGGTAAATATCGCTGTGATGAGCCCCACTATTTGTTCTGTGTCTGGGTATAGTTTATTTATCTATACTTTTATACTAATATTATAAAGAAGAACGATTTGATTGTTTGTTTGTTTCCATTGAATAGGCTCCGAAACTAGTAAACCGATTTAAAAAATACTTTCACCATTAGAAAGGTAAATCTTCCCCGAGTAACAATGACTATATTATATTTCCAAAATAAGTTAAAGATCCGTATGAAAACCTAAAGGCTTGGACAAATGCTCTAAGCTTAGAAAGTTTGCTAAGAGCGTGTTAAAATTAATAATATTAAAATTTTGGGTAAATAGCAACGTCTAGCAATGTCTACCCGTGCTAAGCTGGGGCGGGCTGCTAGTACCCAATATGTGTTTTGATATTTATACTTACAGATATTAATTATTGATTACTACTCCACTTATGTGTTTATAATCTTAAAATGTAGTTTACGGATGATAAAAGAATTTTCAAAGTCAATTTAGTGATTTAGTCGTAAAAGTGCAACAAACGAGCTCACATTCGTATTTTTTTTGATGATATAGGGCCAAACGAGTAGACGCAACGCCTGATAGTATCTGTAGAATTAGGTTTTTTATCAACAATCAATTTATTTATATTTCAATCTCAAATAGTTACTATAATAAGAAATAGTTATTAATACCGTTAGCCGTTGCCATACAATATGAGGTGTAGTACTGCAAAAGATATTTTTTAGTCCAGGTTACCACTCTGTTTGCCCCTGTCTAAAATCTCGAACAACAACAAAACGTTCAAATGTCAATCATCAGGATTGGTTGTAACTCAGTTCACATTGCGTGTAGGTTGAAGTTTAGTGGAAAATACATAAATAAGTTAAGAGCAAATATTGACTGTTAATTTAGTCATCTCGACCTAACTATAGCTGTATTTAATCATTCAAAAAACTTAAATCATAAATTTTACAAAATTCACTACGAGGATTCGATAGTGCAGATAATGTTGTGTATAGTGCCCATTCCTTGCGTGTGCGCGGCATGAATTCGTGACTCAAGACTTTAAATCAATAAACTTAGTGGACCAAAATTTTTATATTTCACTTTCTGGATGTGGGAGATCCACATTTTGGCATGCATGGGCCGGCCCGACTGGAGTGATAGCACGTCCTCATAGGAAACCGTTGTGAAGCAGCGCCTGAGCCATACCCCAATCCTTCCCCACCCACCTTCCCATCCCCCAAAGGAATAGCAACGCGCTATATCAACGCTATAGCAACAATCTATGATATCTTAAGCGCAATGCCTTTGGTGCTCCGGGTGTCCAAGGGCGATGGTAATCGCTTATCATCAGGCGATACGTCTGCTCGTTTGCTCTCTAATCCATAACAAAAATAATTGAATAAAGTTATAGTTGTTTTGAGCACGTTTACATCTAAGTCTTACGGTATTATTGACATAGGATAACTGTAAATATGATATAATTACTTCAGAATTGAGGCAGAATCAGGAATTAAAATGACATCTACGATCTTAGTTAAAAATCAAGTATTGAACAAAACTTTCAAAAGAATTACCATTGATTCAGTAAAATGAAAATACTTTGAAAATATCATGTTAAAAAACTATGTATTTTCATTGTATTAATAGGAATTTAATTCTTTGTAATTGCTGAAAATCTAAAAAGATTGCAGGGAAGTCATTTTTTTTACTTTTCAATGAGTATAAACCGCTTCTTTAATACTCCGTTTACGTAGCAAAACATAGACTCAATAAGTAGTAATAAAAAAAGTAGTACTTATTCATTAAGTAAATTTGTGTGTCCAAATGAATATGAAGAATTAAAATTTCAAATGTAATTGAAATGAAAATGCCTTGATCAGTTAATGAATTCGTTAACTATTAGACGTTGTGAGAATCTTGTTATCCTTCGTAGTTCATTTTAAAGATATTTTGCTTAGTGGGCTTTGCAATAATAGTTTGAGGACATTGAGAAATATTTAAATACGTAGCCGATCTACAACTATTTAGAACTTAGAATAGCAAATAATCCCAACAGTAATAGAGCATATTCTGATATAGGTATTTACAGACATGTTTCATGATGTAGTAAAACTTTGGTTGTAGACTAATCAACTAAAGAAAACAGTATAACGAAGACTCTGACAATCGTATTCTAAAAAAACTAACTCACTTTTATTGCTGCATGAAACTCAGGGGCTGTTACATATTTTGATAATAATTCAACCTTTTTATAAAACACATGCAGGAAAATTACTTTCTTATATTTTACAGGGAATGTTAAGATCGGCACTTCGCATACAGGTTTCCGAAACATAAAATCACAGTTGGCTTTGGCATAAAATCGCAAAGCAATTTTCTTAGCAGCATATCGTTACTTAGCAAAAATTCCTTTTAAACAACTTGAAGGCATCATGCATATTAGCTGTACACCAACAGTGATATGTTAAAGTCTAGGAAGAGAAATTTCAATATATATATATATATATAACCAAACTTTCCTTTTCTCAAAATTTAATGTATATATATATATAAGTTTTGAGAAAAGTAAAGTTTGGTTTTTAATAGTAGTTTGCGCGATACTAGAGTAGTACAAACTAGAACAACTAAAAATGTTTGCTATCAAAGAAGTATTTGTGTTTAATGTAAAATTTTTACCCGGCTGCGAAAGAAGACGTGTTATGTTTTCGAGTAAATATTTATTTGGCACCTAGAGCCTAAACGGCTTACCGTATTTTTTGTGAGTAGTGTCAATAGATTCGTCTTAGTCGTGAGAATGACACTGGGTACATCAAAATTATAAAACAAAAACAAAATTAAGGATTTTTGGTGCCAAAAAGTAATCTCAAAAAAAAAGTTTTCAAAATACAATCACTATCATCAATCATCAACAACCCATAATGTTCCACTGTTGGGCTCGGGTCTCCTCTCAGGAGAGGGTTAAGGCCATACGTTCCCATGCTGGCCAAATGCGGGTTGGGGTCATCAATCAGTGTGGTATTAAATAAATATTTTTTAAAGAGGACAGATATTGACGCAGTCATATTTACAGTTACCCTAAGTCAATAATACTGTAATACTAAGATCAAAATATGCTTAAAATAACTATTACTCTTTTCAATATTTTTTTATTGAATAGGGGGCAAACGAGCATATATGCCTGCTCATTTGCTGCTGTATGGTAAGCAATTACCGTCGCCCATGGACACCTGCCACACCAGATGCGTCACAAGTGCGTCCCCGGGCTTTGGGGGATGGGGAGGGGGATGAAGTAGGGACGATCGTAGTAGGGGTTGGGGTATGGGCCTCCGATATTCTTACTCACTCAACAGCCTCGTTAGTCCCGCGGTTGAAGTATGCCATATGTCAAAGTGGTCTCAGGTTCAAATCGCGGGTCGGGCCAAAAGTGTTATTAAGTTTTTCTGATTAAATAAATACTTAACAACGGCTCGGAGTTTGGAAGTTGGGGTCTGAACCCCCGTGCCTCGGAGAACACGTAAAACTGTCGGTCCTTCACCTGATCTCTCCCTGATCATGTCGGTTAACCGTCCCATTGGATTATGAGAGTGAGGGAACAGAGAGTGCACCTGTTTTTCCGCACACACTTGTGCACTATAATATCTCCTGCGTAGTTGGCTGGTCTCCGTTGAGACTAAACGCCGTGGCCGTAATCGGCTAGGAGAACATCATTATTACTCACTCACTCCGTGGTATCACTCCCATCGAGGCGGCCCATTCGTACCGAAGAATATCTCTCCTACGGTGGTTTGGTCTGACAGGTTGGTATGATCATATAAAGTGTGGAACAAAATTTGATCCTTAATATTGTGATCACATATCACAGTATAAGAAATTCTTACCGAAAAAATGTACGGAAATAATGTTACTGATTCTAAAAGACTCATTCAAAAGTTAGTTAAAGAATTCATAACTTCTTTGAGTATTTTTTTTTAAAGTAGTCGTAAATTTTATATTGAAATAAAAAAATCCATGCAGTAACATTTGAGTTTTACTCACTGATTTTAGTCCATTCGAAACAGGGTTCAACGAGCAGTAAAATAAATACAATCGTAAGAATGAGTCAGAGTGATAGCCGTTTGCCACCCAGAGAATAGACACTAAAATGTCACTCTTGGAACGAATCTATGTCCCATTTATTGTGTCAGCTTCTAAGACTAGTGATATCATTTCTCGCCTTATTTAATTTGGTGAAAGGAGAATTTACCTCCTAAAAGTTTACTCTTTTCGTCATACCTAAGCCAAATAATTGGCAAACTTTCCATTTAACGCGTCCGAAAATGTAACCATTATCAAACTTGCTTCAGAAGCAATATACATTTGCGGGTCTCTCGACACTCTTAGTGGGAACGTTATAATATTCACAATCTACATTTATTGAATATTAATAAACCGACCTAGCATAATGTATTTTCTCTACCCATACATACAATTTACGTTTAAGGAGGTAAGGTGGGGTACGGAAATTGATATTCTATGTAAATGTTATAGTTAATGAATTTGATGTATGCCTTTAACTTACAAGTGAGGGTATTATCCTAAAATTAACTATGTACGTTCAAAAACAGAAGTTTTACTTTTAAAACGAAGCTCAAGTCAAACAGTCTCACGTATATTCGCAATGTATTCTGACAATCAAAGGACAACGTTGACGAGATTTTCAGACAGCTCTAAGTCAGTGCTAACGAACCAAACAGTATGGAAATTTGGCCTGCCTTTGAAGCCTCGCTTATACATTTTGGAAATGAAACGAGTTTTGATGTCATATTGTTCCGTTTTCCTTACGATTTCACTTTTTGTTCTATATTTCCGAAATAATATTATTCACTTTTATAGTTTTGTACTACATGGTTATTTTTTATTTATTTAATATAGAATAACAACATACAATAACAGACATAAAACACCCATCAAACTTGGGTGTGAGTGTACAATCCTCATTTCATTCTTTTTTACTTTAATTACTACATGCACAATAAGAACAAAAAATCAAGTAAATATATGAATTATACAAAATTGTTGGTAGCACTACAATAATTAATAGACTCAGGGTAGGTAGGCGAACAAATATTTCTAGCAACCGGTAAATTTGTTTACGTACGATGAAGCTAATATTTTTTACCTAATGTTACGAAGCGCAGGGTCTATACAGGTGATTGGTAACTATTATGAGTTGTTTTTTTTTTGTAAAGTAATTATTATATTTATTATATTATGGTTTATGTAAGATGTTTTATTTATAGGCTTCTGTTACATTACTGTTTGCTTTGGGTAAGTAGATATTTTTGACTATTCTTTTTAGGTTAGATGAATTAATTTTATTTCTTGTTACTACTGGTATTTCATTTATAAGTCTTGGTAAGAGGAAGTCAGTAGTTCGCTTGCCGTAGTAGTTACTGGCTGTTTTGGCTGTCAGCATTTTATTTGCCATTTGGCGTGTTGTGATTGGGTGTTTAATTAGGTTACAATTGAATTTATAATAGTTTTCTATGGTGAGCACCATTTTCACTCTCTCATGAACTGGAATCACTTTACAAAATTTAAATAATTATTCATCACTATAGTTAAATTGCTTTTGAATTTTTCTAGGCACAATAGACTTTAACAAACGAAGTTGTAAGAAATATATTTTATTCAAATATGATTGAAACGTACGTCCGTAACTACTAAGCCCATACAGTATAATGCTTTCCGCTAAAGCTGTATACATATCTAGTAAAATAGCGAAAGGTATTTTATACTTAAGTATACAGACTTTTGCCAAAATGGTGCGTAGTTTATCACACACAGTATCAATATGAGCCGTCCAACTGAACCTATTGTCGATTTAATACAACGTTATTTTTATTTACTTATTTATTTATATATCTTTATTGTATACATGCAAAATTACAAAGTTAATTGTTATAGTTTTGTATAGATATTTTTTTTTCACCTTGAAAGAAAATATCTTTTAAAGTAAAAAAGTAGGCTATGATCCATTTTAAAATTGGTATGATTGTTGTTGTAGTACACCGCCGAAGATTATTGTTATATTGAATTTTGAGCAACTAGGTTCCAGCATTTACATACATTTTTTTTATATTCATTCAAAAAAAAATTATAGTTAATTCTGCTCTTGTGGCAAAATACCTCTAACAGGATGACTATTTTAGGACAGACAGTAATAAATCATATTAAGTTCCGCGTCACTGGACCTTAACATTTAAGCAAAAGTCAAGACATATTATACATAATGAGACGATAATAAGGGGTCAAGGTCGACAAAGATGAAAGGGCAAGAGACAATTGTAAGAAAAATGAAGAATTTTCTTTTGTGTTGTAATTATTTTCGCCGCAACAGTTTCTGGGCGAACAAAGGAATTCGCCGAATTTATGACGAGTGTTTTCTTTTTGTATATTCGCAATTCCATCAGGACAGTATCAAATAATTATTGAGTTAAGTATAAATTTTTGATGCCTGTTCATTGTTGGAGTCTACAGACTTTATCAAACAGTTAAAGAACAGTCGTTCACGTTCATGATAACGTAACGAATTTTCTTTTTCGTTCAATTTATTTAGATTGAAACAATTGATTGAAAAATAACATGTTTTAATAGATGAATTTTACAGTAAAATAATCTCTATTTCGTGCTATCAGATTATAACCTAGATACACACTAACTGATGTAAAAAAGAAATACTTTTTGAAATGTTTAGTAGTAACATATACCAATCACTAAATACTAATATTAACTGGAAATTAGAACATATACAGCCAGAGAATCAGGTAGCAATATATACGAATGATACGCATACAATATTCTGTGAATCAATGACACCTCAACGACAAAAGAAAATATCAAATCAACTTCGTTTAAAAAGAGGATCGACATTAAGTAAATTGCAAGTTTTCTATCGTAAACTCAAGGTATTGAGTTAGAAAGATTATGAGTGACCTCGATAAACAAGCCGTCAATTCATGTCAGTTGACGAAAACAAATGGAAAATGGCAACAAAGTGTGTTTACAATCATAAGATAAATTGAAACGAGCCTACAGCTGTAAACATTAAACTTTTTGTAATTAAGGAGAATAAGATAATGAAAAATATTTTAAAGGGCATTCGTTAATGCAGAGCTAGAGTTTTAGTCCTATATTAGGCAACTGTTTGAAGTATAATTTTCTTTTTGCAGTTAGGTTTAACCTCACCCTTATTATTTTATTTTCTTAATGCTTGAAACTTAATAAGATTTCATCGTCAAAACTTAACCATATAGAATGACCGGCCTCCGTCAATAATAATGTTATTAATCTCACATTTCACACAAAGCTGTTTGATTCTGCGAAGATCTGAAATAATAATTTTCTTTTTAGAGCAGGGCGTCTGAGACCGGCCGTCGTGTTGTTTTTTAGTAGAAATATCACATGCTTCTGGCCCCTGAGTTCCCAAAGAGCTGTAGATACCAAAAGATTTTCTTCCCCTCACCAAAAGAAAAGATATCGAATACTAAGGAAAGTAGGTTTGTCGTTGTTGTAAAGCCTTCTTAGACAGCAAGCTGTAAACCCATTATAGGCAGGTGCGGTGCTCTGGGCTTGAAATATTAAGTATTTTGCGCTTATGCAACTTGCAGTATGATAAAATTTCAGCTATAGTAAAAAGAAAAAGTGTGTTACATTCTTAAGACTTTTTATCGAACTTATTTGTAATATATTTGTTTAAGGTGTAACTTATTGAAATAATCTTACCAGTTTTGGAAGAACTAATAAACTAACCGTAGGAGATTTCGATAGACTTTGAAATTGGATGAGGTTGTCAAATTATTTGTACTGTTTTTTTACTTGTTATCTATTTGGCCAATTTTACCGAAACTTATTTCCAACTTTAGCTATTAATAATAACACTACGAATGAATTCATACAGTCACCATCATAAAAAAATGTTTTCTTTACTTAAGAAAAAAAATCTTATGAACAATTCCATATTTCTGATCGTCCGCTTGTCACAGGGCGAACAATTTTTCATTTGGCAAATTTCACCTGTTCTTCTAGTTTATTGAAAAAATTGGCTAGAACCATGTTCTTGCCTATAAAAGCTAAGTAAAGTCTATCAAAACGATTTTTCAATTTGGAAGCCTCAATTTAAATTAGAAAATATCTTCGCGCGCTTTCTTGAAATACAAATTTTGTGGTGAGAGACAATGATTACATTTAGTTCGAATAAAACGTCGAACGAAATTTGAATACAATACTTTTATATTTCTTCTCGTAAAGATCCTTATTTTTGAAATAAATTATAATCTGCCAGTACTTCTTATATTCAACGTCTTATTCACCAAAAAATATGAGTATATTCAAAAGATTCCGACTTTCATTTTAGATTGGATTTTTTGTCGGACAATATCATTTAGTCCGGTAAAAATTCTCGATACTCTGGTTTTATTCGTCCTGATATTGAATAAAAGAAGAATGTAAGTGGGTTTGGAATATCTTGATGAATGATTACAAAAACATAAATGAGAAACTGATACATTTGACAAAACCACATAAGCTAACACCTAAGCGGTGAATGTGTCCTCTCTAGAACACTCAATATGCATAATTAATAACCTTCTGGGTGGTACGGGCGATCTGTTAAGATTAGTTTGTAAACAGTTTGTCAATGTCAGTTGCAAGTTAGCAACTAACTTGAACTAGTATCGTACTGATTTCTAGGGTCAAACTGTGTGATCGTCATCTATTCGCTCGAATTAGTGTGTGTATTGTATTGTTGTGTATTGTGCTCAACATACCGTGCGCTTTTAAGTGTAAATTTTGCCGAGTATAGGATTTAGTACATTTTGGAGGGGCAAATGATCCTATACCCTTCATTTCCGTCAATATAGCAATAAAAATAAGAACATCACTTTCCTTTTCTTTGAAAATACTTTCATAGAATACATCCAAACTCTGATATAAATAACTGTAAATAGCAAATCATACAAGACAATCAAAACATTACCAACATCATCTTATCACAGCCCACTGCTGGTTATAGGCATCTGTATTCAAATTATAACATTTTTTAACTAGAATACTCTTAGGCACGATAATCTAATAGCTTTTATTTAATTAGTATATAAAATCTACGTGCAAAAGACGTAAGGCTATGTGCAAGCAGTGAAATACTGGTTTGTTGAAAAACTTCATGATATAAAAGATTCACATTTTTCTTCAACCGTCTTCACGACATTTTTCTTCACGAGTGCATCGATTTGTTTATTACTGTAAAAAATTAACTAATAAATAATAAATGACGAGTGTTCCTTAAACATATATTTATATAGCTAAAGAAGTAAGTAGGCGTAGAGATTACGTAGACTAATGCGATTTGATCAAAACCAATCACTTACTGTTTATCTATATCTACGTGTAGCATTCATACGTCTGGCTTTAATAATAATTTAAATATGGCATTTTCTAAAGGTTAGATTTAAAATATTAACCCTAAATACAATGTTAAGGCTCACTAAATCAATTTTTAATCCCGGAATATTGAAGGATTTTGTAGTCACTTTTTGTAAAACTTCTCTTCTTGTTAAAACGTTAGTTAAATCGCAAATGGTTTACCAGAATGAATACGAATTTCATGATTGAGATTAAGAAACTTAAGTTTTGACTACATTATTTTTTGTATGTATATAAATGAGATTGAAATGACAATATTAGAAGGCAAACCTTAAATAATGTATAACTAAGTCTGGTTGTTTTTTCTGGTTAGTGACAGAAAATTAATTGAAAACCTCTTGGTAATTTTGAAGGTTCGCCCGCCACGCTAAGATATTCATAGTAATATCTGATGTTTTGATTATATGTTTACATTGGTAGTTTTGACCCAGAGGCGTGAAGGGGTTTGCAGAATAACTCTAAACCTACATTATAGGGCTGTGTGTTATAGAGGTTAAAAGGCAGTAGAGACACGCCAATTTCAGCACGAATAGGAAACCTCGACCGGGGCGTTAGTACCCTTGCACAGAAGATCAACCTAAAATGACAGCATTCTTGTTGTTTTGTTATTGGTAAGTGCGAGACCGGAGGCCCAATGAATCGGAAGCATCACTTGCTTGCTTAATCGTCGCATTTTGACCACCATTTGCGCATTCTGCTTATGTTCTACATCAGGTAGAGTCTAGCCACATTGGCAAGCCCGTACATAAAAAAGAGTAAAATTGAACGTGATACTTTTTTTTAATTACACCAATTCAATTCTACGTACTTTTTTATTATATACTTTCTGTTTTGTTGCCTACCCAACTCAAGATAAGTGATAGATATAATATATAACGTAACTCCCCCCCCCCTTTTCTCTACGTACGTTGATGAAATAAAACAAAAGCAATAGTGATCCCTTTGAACATTTTCTTCTATAACTATCAACTAAAACCTAGGGTATATTTACAATTGAACGTTTAGAACAGATTTCCAATACAAGCGTGTATTTAAATATGTTTTATCTTTATTACCTTATAAATTGACTCAGCATACTCATTTCCCAAATTTTGTAACAAAGGCACAATATTTTACTATTACAGGTACTTAAATCGTTACGAAACAAAACTCGATTTATTTTACCGAACACAATACACGGCCACTTAGTATCTGAATACAATATTGCTGATGCTTAGAGAGCAATGAACGTCGAAAGTATCGAAAATTTCT
This sequence comes from Hyphantria cunea, assembly GCA_003709505.1. NCBI lineage: Eukaryota > Metazoa > Arthropoda > Insecta > Lepidoptera > Erebidae > Hyphantria > Hyphantria cunea. The sequence goes on from PKRV01000262.1 coordinate 1,355,230, forward strand.
TGAAACCCTTCATTTTAATAACACCCATTTAAGGGTTCGTTCGACCCGAAAGGATTTTGTATATGGGCCATTAATGAATTTCGTTCAAGAATCATTGGGAGCAGACCTTTCATACCTTAATTTGTAAAGGTATTTGATATTAGGGTGATCGCCTTCTTTTGTATGGAAAGGTCGTATTGTTTGTGGTGAGCGTTTGATAGCTTAGTTTTACTTAAGCAAACGACTTTTTGGCTCATACGCATTACGTGAGAATGGGCTTTGAATTTTTATGGCTTCATTGTTTTGTATGTATATTATAGGGTAAATATCTAAAACGATGAGAGTGAAAGGGTTAAAACACAAAACGACCGCTGTAAACATGTACTTTTGTTTGTTCTTTTTGATGTATTGGGGATAAGAGATAGTAAAATGTTTTAAAACTTGTATGTGTACAAATTGGTCTAGTCGTTTAGGTATTCGTTTTCTTTTTCAGTAGTTTCTTTGTAGAAAAAAAATCTTAATAAATTTTTATTACAATTTTTTTTTGTCTAACTACCTGATGGTGCAACGGTTATAGCTTTGTCTGATCAAGTGGGAGAATACTTTCTGTGATCCACTTATTGTTACTCTAAGTCTGGGTGTTTTTTGTGTCCGTTACGATACAGGTTATAATTCTAGTACCAGAAAAGCCTTAAAAAAATGAAACAGTTCTAAGGCTACGTTTGAATGAATAGTATGTACTTTATTGATTTACATACAAAAAATTTAGAATATATTTATTTAATTTCATAGATAGCATTGTTGATTGTTAAAATATAATTCTATAAATGCTTTGAAATTTGGAGCTCATTGATACACAAACTTAATAAGTTTTGTAAAATATCAGTAGTGTTAATTTTGTACTGTAAATCGTGTGTTTGTGTTAGTATTTTATGTATATATATATATATGTGTATATATATATATATATATATATATATATATAATAGTACACTGTAATAATATCAAGTCAACAGGCAATATTATTTGATACAACGATGAACATGATGATTTATACTGCTAAAAGGGGAGTTACTGCAATTTTTTTTAATAAAATAAATTATAAAGAAACGGTAACTAATTGACGCTCTTTGGGGAGGCCTTCGTTCAGCAGTAGATAGGAATAGACTGAAGAATGAAAAAAAGAGTAAATGAAAATATACCTTAATTTAATAAGTTTCGAGCGGGCGGACTAACGGCTAGCACCTTCGGACGCACAACGCCATCTAGACCTAAACTAAGCAGAGCTTGTGCTATAGGTATTAGATAACTGACAGAAATGCATTAATAATTTTTGGTGAATACATACATAAAATATATAGAAAACACCCAAGCTCCGAAACAAGTTTATAGATCATACATTTAGTCAGAATAGAGACCTCTAGCTCGCAAATTGCACACGCTACCGCTGTACCAACGAGGCAGTCAAATTAGTCACTCAGTCACATCTGTAGAAAATTTTCTTTATTGACATGACATGACCTCAGTTTTTTAATTTCATTATCGGCATGTTCATAATAAAGTATTGTGGTATAGTAAGAAAGAATAAAAGAATGAAATAATATATATTATACGCAATCTGCAAAAATCCTGTGTGAAAATGTTACATTTCATGGAATATGATGCAGTGATCCCGGAATTTCCTTCTGTCAGACATTTGATGGATGATCAGTTCTTCCATAATGATATTAGTTCACTTATAGCGAGACGAATTAATTTCTTCATCTTTTTTTGTATACACAACAACCTCAATACTTTGAGAAATTGTTTTGCGAACGTGCTATAAAGGAAACACTACAAGAAGTAGTTGTGATTGTGCTTATGTACGTGTGTGTGAGTAAGTGCAAGTAAATATTTTGAAGTGTTTGCGACTTAATTCACTTATTTATTTCTAAGTGTGTGATGAAGTTGAATACCTTTTACTTTATCGTTGTCTAGCAGAAACCAAAAAAATACTACATTAAATGAATATGGGGATATTAGTGTGGGTCATCCACACTCATATCCCCATACATATATACATCATACACCTAAAAATTCATATATTCACACAATTAACTGCACATTTAATTACGTAAGGCCTTCTTCAGGATTTAATTTAATTTATATTAGTACCGAAACAACTGAACGCATTCGAAATACTGATTTAACCAGCTTACTGTCGAAGAGAGAATATTCCTAATACAGGCATTCTTTTCTCAAATAAAATCTTCAATTACAAAAAATACATAAACTAGTAATTCAATGTAAACCCACATCAAAAATACTTGAAAATATTCATCAATCTACATCCATACCTCACAGAAAGGTATTCCTTTTATCCTCTTTTCACAATAAAACAATTTTATTTATAACTGTAGACAATAAAAACATTTGTCAAGTCCTAATGAACTTCAACGCACTTAACAGTAACTCTGGACTGTCCATTAAAAAGTTTCAAATTATCTTAATGATTCTCCATTTACATTGCTTTGTAAATCACTGTTTGAGTGTTGTTGTAGAAGTTAAATTGATCATTGTGTTGTTTTTTAAGTTAATTTTTGTTTCGAGAATGTTGGGTTGATGGAAGTGAGCCACAAATATAAAACATAACATAAGTCTAACATTTTTAATGGATGCGTACTTTTTCGTTGCTTTTTGTATATTTTCTTTTACTCGACTACGTGGTAACCAAAGTAAGGGCATTAGTTTAGAAAGTATGTGTGTGTATATTTATTCGACCCATCGTAGTGCCTAAACTACTAATCAATAGATAAAGACTCAAGTCACAGGGGCTGCAGAAATACTATCAAAAAAAATTCTATTATAGTTTTATAAACTTATTTTTGGTACATAAATAAAAGTAAATGACCAGACAGATTGCTGATGGTAAGTGATTACCGCCGCCCCAGGATACCTGCTACTCAAGTGAAGTAAGCATATTGCTGTCATTCTGAGTCCCACCCCAAGGATTAGGCCGGGGAGGATCTAATAACATATCTCGCTTAATAAAAAGCAAATAATGAATTATATGCAATCCTCAAACTTTCACAAAGCATCGCCAGGTAACAAACAAGGGTTATTTTAAAAGTTGTAATGGTTGAAAAATTTGCCCAAATATAATAATGAGTCTGTCTTACTTTAGCATTTTAATTTAGTTAACAAAAGTCGTGCTCTCTCACTTTATTTCTTGACGGGGACTTGGGAACAGCAACACGCTTGTATCTATCAATTGTGTTAGAGACATATTTTTGTCAGCTAATTTGTCTGGTCCCCTGTCACATCAAATCTCAACAATTTGCATTTTTTGACTGCCTCTGTGGTGTGGTGGTAGCGTATGCGACCGCTGTGCTTTAGGTCGTGGGTTCAGTTGCCGAGTCAAACGGAATGTTTTTTGATCTGCAAATTTTTTTTTCGGAATTTGGGTGTTATTATGTATAATATGTCTTTTCTTTCTTCCTAGTATTATCCCAACATTATTTGAGGTCGGATAATAGTTTAACAGGCTTTGCCTGAATTCAGTTTTCCACGGAGCGACATGTGTCGGACCTGCGCAACAATAAGGATGGAAACTGAATTCGAATATTGAACTATTGTCAGTATATTTGAGAGCAGTACTCATCTCCTATAGCTTTTCATGACAGCTGGGACCCACGACCTACCGCACTCTTCCAAGGCATGGGCGGGAAACACCGCCATCTTCCAAACTCCGGGCTGTACAATAAGAATTTCATATTCGAAAACACGGTATATAACTTTGGTCGGACTCAGGTATCGAACCCGAGCTTCTTGATTAGCAGTCGCATACGCTAGCCGCCAGACCATCGAAGCAGTAGCATGTACAACATGTATTTATTTACAAGAAAAGTATTTGTGTACATATATCATAATTCCCAATGTACCCATAATTCAAATTCTGCTTAGCTTGACTAGATAGATAGATAGAAAATTCTCTATTTGTACACCGTTTTTACAATATTAATTGAATACATAATATATATATTATGTATTCAATATATATATATATATATATATATATAATGTACAAAGGGCGGCCCTATTGCCAAAAGCAATCTCTTCAGGCAAGCTTAGGATGGATCAAAAAGTATCGGAGAGACTGTTGCANCAAAGGGCGGCCCTATTGCCAAAAGCAATCTCTTCAGGCAAGCTTAGGATGGATCAAAAAGTATCGGAGAGACTGTTGCAGTTGACGGTGCAATTAATTTTAAAGAAAAATTTAAATTTTTATGAATATAATCGGGCACATATACATATATCTTCATATATAGGGACTAGATTTCTGAAAATTTAATTACTTTACAATAGTGTGCATACTATGGATTATTTTTAAACATTTCATTAATTTCATAATTTCATTCTGTTACACTTTTCCAATTTTCCGTAATGCAAATTTTAATCTCACCTTACAAGTCAATTACTCTTTCGCCACGGCATGTTTAATCTTTATTACTTCGTCTCCCGATTACATTATCAGACGGGCGTCATATTTAAAGAACCTTAGCAGCATTCATTTGGAAAACTGTCTCTGACAAACTATGAGTCAAGTCTAATCATCTGACCGTTAACTTTCCTTTTATGCTAATATAATGAAACGAACTCAGCGAGGCTGCGGAACTTTCTTAATATAATATTCCAAAAGTCAAACAGTGGAGGCTACACCGTTTATAATTTTAGGTAACGATAGCTTTGCGCGTTCTAGTTATTTGTTAAGTTTCGTATCAATTTCATATTTGGATTGTGAAATTGATATAATAAGACTACTATTTAATAGATTAGTTTTATGCTGACTGGTCCAAAAAGAATTTCGAACAAAGCCTTTAATTCCATCTTCTATACTAATATTGTAAATTAGAAGTTAACTGTCTATAGGTCGGTCTATCTGTCTGTTTTTGTTAAATTGGCAAAACGTTGGAATGATTTTAATTAAATTTAGCATAAGAGATACTTTGACTTTTGAGGAAAGACAGGGGTAACTCTTTACTGCGACAACCAATATATACGTGGCCAGAGCCTCAAGCAATATCTTAGCTCTCTAATCTAGCTGATTAAAAATTTATAAGCAGATTGATATGCAAAAAATACAAATCTTGTGACTTCTATCTTGTACCATTTGGATGTTTATGTTTTGTATCAAAAATACAAACCACAAATAAGACAAGTGACTTTAGCAATTAAAATTGCTTGAACTTACTAAATGTCAGTTGAATTTACATCACAAAGTGGTATCGTTTGCATTTCCCGCGATCATTCATTAACCTCCATTGACTCGGTGTTTGTGCTGAATCAGTTTCCGATAAGCAACTTACTCATTTGCTTTTCCTACTAAGGAATTACATTTACATAAATATATGTCGCAGCTTTATCTGGCGGATTTCGTTGTAATCATTTTTCGGGTTAACCTATGACAGTCACAAGTAATATGGCTTTCTAGTGGTAAAATAATTTTCGAAATCAGTTCAGTAGATCCAGAGAATGACACCTACAAGCTCACAAACTTAAAATCAACGCCATCGCCCCAGGCCATCCCAATTGCATGCTACTGGGTTCGATCCTTGGCTTCTCGCACCAAACTCCTGTCATCCGTTTTGCGCAATTCGTCTGTCCATCTGGCACGCAGACGTTCTACACTACATTTGCCAAGATGTTGTCTCCTCTCAAGAACCCGTTTACCCCAACGGTTATCGCTTCTACAGCAAATATGCCCAGCCTACTGCCAATTCAGCTTTCTAATCCTGTAGGCTATGTTGATGACCCTGGTTCTTTGCCAGATTACCTCGATTCTGATACGATACCTTAGAGAAACGCCAAACATAGCCCTCTTCATAGCATGCTTTAACTAGCTGACCAGGCAACGTTGTTTTGCCATACATAATAACTTTTATCAAAAAACTAAAAAAAAATGTTAGGGATGGGTCACCCGTATCATTTAGGGGTATGGAAAATAGATGTTGACCGATTCTCAGACCTACCGGATATGCACAAAAAATTTCATAAAAAATAATTCACAAAAATCGATTGTAAAGTTCATAAACGTCGGTCCATTTGCTTCGGAGGAGTTTGATAACAAAAACAGCGACTCGCGACTTTAAGTACTATATCTAATGTATAAAATTCAATACATTAGATATAGTACTTAAAGTCATTTCTTAAGACTTGTCACCCAGTCATCAAAAACAGCTGGAAAACCATTACTGTTTTAAAACCGTTGTTGTTTATTCAATATATATTGAATAAACAATGACACATTTTCATACTAATAAATCAAAGCGAAAAGGAAACATAACTGGAGTAATTTTATTACAGAATTTTAAGTGATTTTCAATTGGTTTAACAACTTGTCCGACAATTATGACAATTTTTGGTGTTTGGCCTAAAATTTCATATTTTATTTTATTTAGCGTGAGAGACACGTTTCAGTATGAATGGGCCGTCTCGACCGGAGTAATTTCCACGGCCTCATAGAAAACCGGAGTGAATCAGCGCTTTCGCTGTGTTTCACCGAGCGAGTGAGGTTACCGGAGGCCCATTTTTTTACGTGTGGAAACCCCCTGTGCCTTCACCCCACCGGGGTTTGCGGCGGGGCGGTGTGTCAGAATCGAACCGACTAAAACTTCACGGTGTGCCCCTCTGCGACTGAGACGGGAGGGATCCGGGAATCGCTACCTACACCATCCGGATCCCTCCCAGCCCGGACCCCTTCCAGTGGCTATCGGAGGCCCATGCCCCAACCAACCCTCCCATCCTCGAAAGGCCGGTAACGCACTTGTGACGCCTCTGGTGTTGTGTGACCATGGGCGGCGGTAATCGCTTACATCTGATTGTATGCTAGGGGCATACGAGTAGACGTATTGCCAGAAAAAAAAACACGAAATCGATTGCAAGGCGTTGTTCTCTACTTTTTTGTTGCATTTTTTGTGGATTCTGGTAGCGTAAGCTACAGTATAAATAAAGTTTACCATCCTGCATTCAAAATAAAAGTTTGGTATTTTCGTAATTTTGAATTACGACAGTTTCGGAATCAAACGGATCAGAATATAAAAAGGTATGATGCATATATGTTGTTTTAATTTGTTTCTTCCATTATTATGTCATATTTCAATTGAATAAATTTCCTTTTTTATGTGTAAATAGAATAAATTGACATATTGCGAGTTGAGTTGATTAATCATATCGCGTGTCTTACTTAACAGACTATTCCTTATTTCAAAAGGCATAAGGACTACTCATGTCTGTTACTCGTGAACTATTATAGAACAGAACAATAACAAAAAAAACAAACCGCTTCTAAGTCCGCTCTCTTTCATAAATAGAACCTCGGAAACTAATTTGTTGTCAGGATTCAAGCGAGATCAATCAATCATTTAGACAAAGAGCCTCCGCTGTCAAAGTTTCGTCGATTAGCCAGTCTTGGGTCATACAAAAGGGTAAAGTGAATCTTAGAGAATTATTAATGTTAGATTAACCATCTAACATTTTAAAACTACCTATATATTAAATTAATTTATCCTTACGGTGATGGATCAAAAAAATATCATAACGCCTATTTATCCCATAGGGGTCATAACAGGCAACTGAGAACAAACTACGGAAAACAACATTAGTACAAAAAGTAGAAATACAAATAATAAATAAAGCAAGCCCTTTACCAATTAGTCTAGCTAGTATGGTGTAGAAGACCAACAACAACATCCTGCAGAAGGAGAGGCTTATGTACAGCAGCCTTATTAAACTTGTTTATATCGCCGTGATGTATCTTAGTATAAAAGTAAGCTGACTAGCACATTATTATTCACTACAAAAAATAATACTAAACACTTTTACCAGTTATCCCAGATTCCACTGCTATATACATCACGTCCTTTGATGACCTCTAACTAGCAGTAATTTATTCCAGCGATACAAAAATTGTACCTGTCCATGCTTAAATAGAGTTTGTAATGTTTAGTTTTGGATCATTATCAAGAACAGATTTTCAAAGACAACTCTTATTTAGAAAAGACGTTTTGGCCTACTAAACCACGCTAGCCAGACGGATTATTATAGGGTTTTATATCGATTTGTCCTTCTCTTTACAGTGGTGTTATAGACAATACATAAATATTTTTAAGGAGTTTTAAATGAAACTTATTAAAAAAATGTATCATTATACTCTTTGGTGCAGTGGCAGCTTATGCATCTTGAGGTTTCGGGTTTCATTCCCGGGTCTGACTAAAAGTTTATATGTTCTGCAGATATTTGTTTTTGAGTTTGGGTGTTTCCTATTTATAATATATATGACTTTACAAAAAATAGATATATATATGTATATAAGTATAAATAAAGTATGCAGTATTATAAGTAACGATTCCAACCTCGTATTAATGTCTAGTTCATTAGAATCTTAATAATTACGGGACAGGCAATTAAAATTTTTATAGCCTTATAATTTAGCAATCAAGTCAATAGTTGATTCGTATTAAATAATATTAATATCTTGGCGCCTTCCGCTTGTGATCTTCCGGCGCGACCAAATAGTTCCTATTATCATTGACGTCTATACTCTTTTTATACAATGGTACTTCTAGCGTAATAAATCTTTAATGTTTCAAAATCCTGTATTATCATATAATAATTTTATGTTAATAATCATTAGAATAATGATAATAAACAATGTTTAATATTATCTACTAAGTTGGGAATTTAGTATTAAATTGGGTCGAGTCTGTTGGATGTTACAAAATGCCATCGGTTGGAGTAATGTGAGATATACATATCCTAACCGTTCCAATTGATGTGCATTGGAGAATATTCTAAGTTTGTACTAATATAACGTGTGGCTTTGCTGCCATCTTGACTGTCCATGTTACAATAGTTATTTATATCAGATGTCTAGTACCTATAACACAAACTCTGCTTAGCTTGGGATTAGATGGCGTTGTGTGTTAAACGTCATAAATGTTTATTTATAAATATTTATTATTTCAACACCCAATAAGTAAAGTTCTAAAAGCAATTACTTCATTTGGCGCCATAATTTTGTGCAATCAAGAGAAAGCGCTGGACAGTCATTTGAAGTTGCGTCCGAGATGGAAGTTTCTCCTACGTAGTTACTTGCTAATATATTTACATATTGAGAAATTTTAGAACTTATCTACTATACCTCCATTAGAAATTTCCGAAAACGAAAATCTTTTTATCAGTTTCTTTATGTAGATGTGAATGTAATATTTTAGTTCTTATAAATGCTCTACTTCCAAAGCATTTATCATTATGAACAGGTATAAAGGTTCAAATACTCTAAAATAACTTTATTTCTTGCATAGAGGATTGGGTAGTAGAACTAAATTAAAATACTATTATTACCACTTCAAACTTTTAGATGCGAACATGAAACTTGTAAGTTACTGTTAATTTTGTAAGTGCAAATTAATTATACAGGCGTTATGTTAAAGCGTTTCCACCACTTCTAGAACATTTTTTAGGAAAAATGCAAATTTTTGTTGAGAATTAATTTATGATACTACTGCAAGTACTAATGTCGATCACTTGATTGATCTTATCGGATTCAGAACGAATAGCAACGACAGGGCCCTTTAAAAATTGCATGTACATTGTAAAAGCGGGTCGTTTTCCTCCCTGCTCTAAATCTTTATAAACGTAAAAGTCATCTCTGTAAGCATTCAATTTGTAATTAAATCTTATCAAAGTGTTCGAAAATAAATTTAGGTCGTATTATAAATTCATGGATGAACGTTGTTATTATCACTAGTAGCCAAAAAAAACATTAAACTCATTCAGATTTAAACTAAATGTATATGTTTCATATAATTGACTATTTTTTATTTATTTGCTACACTTCGTAGAGGCTATTTTTATATCTTATATTTGCCATTACGTGTGTGATGGTGTTTTGGCTATGGCGACAAAGAATAGCCTATATTTTTCTTCAAGAATCAAAGTATATCGTGCCCAAAATTAATAGTCAATTAGTCCAGGGGTTTAGCCGTGAAAGTGAGATGAATTGAGAGGTTGTCAACTAAAAATAATATAATATTCTACAGAACTTGCCCTATGATAAATGCTCAGTCACTTCTGAACATAATCGTTTTGGAACATTTTGTCAGCTATGACAGTAAAAGACAAACATCAGTACTTCGATAAAAGTAGATAAAATAAAATACAGTTCGTAAGTAACGAATGGTCATATGGACTTACTTAAAAAATACAGCAACTCTAAATTTTTATTGATTTTATCAATTTAATCAAATGTATTTTTAATATATGGAATAGCGAATATATGCATATATAGAATACATGTATATAAAAAAGTAAATAGAATTGCTACTTAATTACCACTTAACTACTCTATTACAATATTTAGGTGCAAACCACGTCAGAAACTTCAGATCTTCAAACAACCTACTTCTCCACTGTTCCACTCACTGCTCAGACCTTGTACATTCAACTTTCTCAGTACAATCTATTCTGTTATTGAACACGTTCCCTCTCGAAATCAGGAAGGCAAAAACTCGACAAACATTCAAATTTCTAGTGTGGAAACACTTGATAAACACTTCATTAGATCCATCTCATGTATATTTTTTCTTTTTTCTGTTTATTTAATATATGTAATATATCCTTCAAAAATTAAGTCATCATTTCTATGCATCTACAATGATTGGCTCTGCATCGTCCTAAAAACGACTGTTAGAGAATGCATACGATATTAAGTCTTTGTACTATTGTACATAAAGATTAAAAAATAACAGTAACATAAATAAGGTCTTGTTATTTCAACAAAAATCTAAACAGGTTAAGAGACAAAGTATCAATTCATATGTTATATAGCGTATTCTAATATAATTTTTTCAGTCCAATCGACCCTAAAAAAACTACCCAGGAACTTAAAACATAATTGGAAGTACAAAGTATACAAGGACTCGTAAAACAAAAACCCAAAGTTTAAAATTACGCTACGTTTACAGCTAGACTTATACAGCTCTTATGAGCTTACTCTTAACCCCTTCCAGTTGACGAATTAAGCGAGTTAAGATTAAGACAACTGCCTCTTCTTGCTAAGAAACGGGACAAATTTGCACGAACTAAGATATTCTGGGCAGTAATTAAAGGTTGAAACTCAAAATGTATGCTGTTAAATTTCAATGACTTCATTTTGTTGCAGGCTTACCGGGCCTGATTCGGTGTGAATAAGGTCAGTAGGCTTCTTATTTTCATTGGCTATCTAAAAGCCTTTTTCATCTGTGGAATTTATTAAGGTTGCCAAATAGACGGGTAGGAATGAAAAGTGGTGAGTATTTATTATGAGGTCCATCTTACAAACCTTGCTCTGGTGTTTTATCTTGTAACCCTAATCTTGGATCTTACCAAAAAGATATCGGATAGAGTTATCAGGCAAAATTAAACCATCTATTTGAAAACTTCCTTATATTAATTAATGTAGAAGTGGAATTTATATTTAGAAGTACACTTTCTCTTTTTTCTATTGAGTAAATATTTTTCTGGCTGACCTATTTCGTTAAAAAATTAGAATATTAGATATTTTGATAAAAGTATAATAAACTAAAAGTTTTTTTTGTTTTACTACATAGAACACGTTTCTGCAAAATTAGATCTTTTAAAACTAGTAATGGTATTCGTATAATAGTCCTTCAAAAGTTTACCTCGGCTTATAAAGCATTTGCAACAGGAGTTTTATATACATACTCACACATACACGCGACACACAAAGACACACTCACACNTACTATATACATATGCTCATACAACTAGACAACAAATTCTGCCATTGGCAGCGATCAGCACGACGAAACACTAGTTCTGATAACACAGGTCTGGTCAAGCTTTAAAACCAGCAATTTACAAATTGTTTATTATTTTTTAACTAACTAATTTAAACTTTTCGAAATAAACATTTTTAATATTATTATAGTCTTACATATACAAAGTCTAGTTAGAATACTTTAATATACAAAATATCAATATTTTACATATGTAAGTAAAAAAGAAGGTAAAACTGAAATCGTTATTGTGAACATAATGTTCTGGCTATATATTTTCAGTGACTTTGTAAAAGATTCACGAAATCGAAACACAGCTGATAGGTAAAGTTTTGATGGATTATCGAATTCATGTGTCTATGTTTTAAAGATGGGATGTTGATATTAAAGTTTGATCAAATTGGTATAGCTCGCTCATAACTTAAAGCATTACGTGTTTACTTATTAAAAGTTGAATTCGAGATTCTCGATGAACCTTGAATTTTTTTTAAACTAGCGGCTAACTCCGTTCCGCCAAATATTTTCTTTCGTAAATTTTTTAGTAAATTTCTAAAACATATTTTAGTCGTGTACAAAAAAGAACTTTTTCAGTTATCTTTTGAGTTTTTTCTATACAAACCTTACTCTAACAATATTGAATACACAGAAAAAAGAGTTATCCAATTTGGTGCAGTCGATCATAAGTTATGCGCGTATATACATTTTTTCGATTCGTTTTTGTTCATATAGATATTGTTTTATATATTTTGGTATATTAAATACAAACAGCCGCATTAGTATTTTCATCATTAAAGTGTATATTAAAAATATTTGAAAGCCATGCTTCGGCACGACTGGGCCGGCTCGACCGGAGTGATACCACGGCCTCACAGAAAATCGGTGTGAAACAGCGCTTGGGCTGTGTTTCACTGAGTGAGTGAGGATACTGGAGGCCCCCTTTCACTCCACCCCCTCCCTATTCTCAAAGGCCGGCAACGTTCTTATGACGCCTCTGGCGTTGCGGGTGTCTAAAGGCGGCGGCACATAAAAAAATTATAAGATGTTTTGGCTTCAGATATTTAGGTTTACATTAACTTACAGAATGGTATTGTATTAACTAAAAAAACGTAAAAATAAAATGACAGTTGAGTAATTTCAAAGGACAATTTAAAAACAAGAAGCTATTTATATTTAGAAACAGTAAATTAGTCGCTGAGCAATGGGTTTTTTATATTATACTCGCTGTACTCTGCCATGCTTCGCCGTGACACTGTCTTATTACTTTTACAGCGATGAAAAAAATGGAAAACAAGAAAAAGTTTGGAAATCTAAAACCCGGCTTCCGGAATACTTTTGATAAGATGTATAAAGCCACCTGTTGTAAAAAAGTTTTGAACTTAATCAATCAGAGCAGAATATTTTGAGTATTTGCCCACACAAACTAATCTGACATTTATATATGTATTTACAAATATAAAATATGTATAACAAAATTATGTCACTTATTCAAATTATCCGATAAACGGAAATTATAGTTAAATTCTCATATTCTCACCCTACACTACAAGGGTAGGGTGAAAATATGAGACAGGTTGGTCTGACAACGATGAGACAGGTATTTTAACCCTTGATACAGGTCTGTAGCTTGTTAGACGTACACGTGTATGTTTCGCGTGTTCAATAACAAATGAAAGCATAGTTAAATTTTAGAGTAAACACAAGTCAGTCAGTGTAGTATTTGACGTACATTTTATATTATGAACTAGCTGAATTCCGTGTTGGTTGTAAAACTCATGGTTGTCATTGTACCTTCACAACAATAAACGCGGGTAGAATTAACAAGTTGCTCTTTAAATTATCAGCTTTCTGAAGGAAAAAGTCTTGTCAAAGGCAGTCCAATCGTTTCATAGATAAGCCGGAATAAACAAACAGTCAGACAAACATTTTAAAAATTCTGTTTTGGTGTAAGTACCTTGTATACTTTTATATTCCTTTAGTAAAAGGCTCTTATTGTGAAATTACAAGTATACACCTCAATTTTATTCATTCGTCTATATCCGTAAGCGTTAAGAAGTCTTCCTTTTGGGTTTATAATTTTATGAAGTACTTAGTTCAGTACTTAATTTTAAAAGCATTACGCCTAGTTGGTCTAAACTGCGTCGTTGGACTAGTGGTTAGCGTAAGCGACTGCAGATGAAGAGTTCTCGGGTTCTATCCCCGGGTCGGACTGCCGTTGGGTTTTTCTTACAAGAAATTCTTAATAGCAGCCCGGAGTATGGAATATGGCAATTTTTCCCGCCCATGAAAATAAAACCCACCAAATATGCTGACAACTAGTTCTATCTTCGACTTCAATTCACCCTCAGGGTTACGAATGTCCGATGCCAGTCGCGCCACGTAAAAACTGATATTCAGGTAAAACCGGTTAAACTAATAGCCGACCCCAAATCTTGGGAATAATAAAGGCTAAGAAAATGATGATTACGGCTAGTTATATTTAATTTAATAAAACATAATTATATTATCTCAGTTACTATCAGCAATTTTCTGTAATCAATAGAATAATTGTTAGGCTGGAGGTAGTATACAAATATAGAAAGATAGGTATATTTGTAAAATTTATTAGACAACACTAAACATTAGCAGACAACTATTTACGTTTACTTAAACATATCACTACCGTGGGAGAGCCACGCTTCAGCAGGAATGGGCCGGCTCGACCCGGAGTAATACCTCGGCCTCACAGCAAACCGGTGTGAAACCGAGCTTGTGCTGTATTTCATCAATTGAGTGAGGACACCAAAGGCCCACTAACAATCCCTTCCTCAAACCTCTTCACTCCGCCCTCACCATCCTCCAAAGGCCGGCAAAACACTTCTGAAGCCTCTAGTGTGCACATCGGCGGCGGTAATCGCTTACAACCAGGCGCTATATCTATTCGTTAGCCCCTATTCTATAAAAGAACTTAATGTTATTAATACTTGCTATATGTATTTGTACATCATGCATAATATGTCATAATAACATCATCATCATCACTATCATCATCAGCCTATCGCAGTCCACATCTGGACATAGGCCTCTCCAATTTCACGCCACTTAGTTCGATCTATGGCTTCTCGCGTCAACATAACAATAATATAATAACATCATTATATTAATATAAAACATTTCAATAAAAAATGTTCTATCTAAACCCAAAATCAACTCTGACTATAATATTTCACTGATGTAATATTAAATACGATAGTGAAAAACTTCCACTCCATTACCTCCAAGCAACATACAAACCCGTCTCTTATATTATACCCTACATTTTTGAAGCATACGAGACTATATAATGTAGAGGGTATTTTATAACGCATTTAATGTTCATGCCTGTCATTCGCTACCAACACGACCAAATAACTCCAATAGAACTCTAATAAAATGACATCTAAAAAAGTTACAATTATATTAAACGTCTAGTGTACTGACAGATTCTGCAATTCTAATAATTCTGAATTTCATAGAACTTCACAAAGCATTCGGATACAAATACATTCGCACCACACAGTAGCCATTTATCTCTGCTATTAGCTAACTAGTTTTGGAGTTGGTACGAAGCGTACAGACGAATTGCGGGCGTACAAAGTTGGTCTGGCATTCCCCAATATCGTTAATTGAGTTGGTTCAGTATTAGTCAGTGAATATCCAGGGCTAAAAACTAAGCGAGCATCAATGGAAATATATTAATCTAAAATGATGTTGATTACAATGTTAAATTACTCTTGAAAACATTTATGGTTATTATCATCTTACAGTATCAGGTCATTATGAAGATAAAGAACTTTCAGGTACAAATGAATTAATATACGAATATCCATAGTGATGCACATAGTAATCGCTTTTTATTAAGATGACTGTTTGCTTTTAAAACAAATTTCTGATAATAAATGTCAGCTTATTTACCGAGTTATTTTTTTTTATTAAACATAAGATCAAAGTGAACAAAAATTCAGAGAAGGACATTTTTAATATAGTTTATTACGCAGTTGAGCAAAGGGGTGACATTGTGGCGGCTATCGATTCAAGTCCGATACCCACCACCAGTTACCAGTGACCTGTATCCGAAGGATTGCCGAACAGACAAAAACAAAAGTTTAAATAATTCTTGCCTTGAATTAGGTTCCTTACTTTCGATTTTATAAAACCTTTCAAATGGAATTCACTGAAATAGCGATGGAGAGTAATTTTCAATCAAATGATACATATATTTTCTTATAATTATATCCTAATAGGTAATAAAATAAAAAATACAGATGCCGAACTGAGCAGTTTCTCAATTAGTCCTTTTCCCTCTGCCGGTTTCGACGCCAGTGAAAGTTCAAAGCCAGTTTGCAAATGAATTTATTTTTATCGTTGTAATTGGACCTCAAATTTTCTTGGCATTTTGAAGAAACAGGTAGAAGAGAAATTCTATATAGCCAAACATTTTTTTAGAGACGGTATGGAATTAAACGTTTATTAATTGCAGACTTAATTCTTAAAAGAACTTGAAAGCTATAATTCAGATTAAAAATAAATGTTATAATTTTAATCATCTTGAACCTTTCATCCGATGGTATTTTAAACGGAAAATATTTATTTTTCCTTACTTATCTCTTTGTTTTGTACCATTTTGATGTTTTTTTTTAATTTATTTGGACTTATAATTAAAAACGATAACATTGTTATTGAGAAGACAGTCCAATACAAACCTAACACTTAGTCGCGAGTCACTGCGGTTTAAAACAAACAAGTTCTATAGTCAATGAATGATTTGCGAAGTAAGCTTTTTACATCATCTTTATATAAAAAATCCAAAATCTTAAAGTATTTCTCAGCTGTACCAAAAGATTTTACTAAATTTACTGTAAAATTAGTTAATTTAAATTCAAACCAAGGCACATCTTCAACAATAGCCACTAAAACCAGCAGCAATACAGAATCAGGTCAGTGGCAGCGCCTAAAGTACTAAAACGATCCGTAGTTTGAATATTTCTTTCAACATTATAAATCATATTTCTGTTTTGGATCGTTCCATAAACCCGGCAGAAAAACAAAGCTACAGATTTATTTAAATTTGTTTTGGATAGAATGCTGTATGACTCCATATAATAGTTTTGTTTACGCGTTTCGTCTAGATGAAACTTCAAATCGAGTTACAGCCTGTAATAATTTTACGGCTAAAAATATCTTATGTGTCACACATACATATTCTGTTGTAAAGTATGATTTTTATTATGTTTACTATGTAACACTTTTTGTCATATTTTCAATCTTATGCACGAAGTCGTATATAATAAACATTTATTGCAATCTTGTTACATGTCGCGACAGCGCCTTCAAATGTAATTTCGCTTAATTTATTTTTTAAAAGCTGAGCCTCGCGATTTTACCTGCGATTGTTGTTGTACCTTTACAATAAGAAATCAGAGGGCGAAAGTACTCTTAAAAACTTAACCCTTATATCAACATGTATATGTTAATAAAAGTTTCGTCAAAAGCACACAAACTAAATCAAAAAATATAAATACCGCGTTTTGATAGTTAATAAGCAAATTTTTGGCACACTACTTAATAATATGTATATTATATATTCTTAGTAATTTAAAATGATAATATATCTTGTTTTTCAAATAATACAACAAAGTTAGATATTTAGTGATACGACTGAAAAACTTTTATTGCCCAATATATTTAGTTTTTTTATGGAATAGGGAGAAAACGACGTATCGCCTATGGTAAGCGATTACCCCCGCCCAAGTACACAAGCAATACGAAAGGCGTTACAAGTCTATTGCCAGTCTTTCAGGATTGGGAGAGGCGTAGGGGTATCCTCCGGTATCCTCACTCACTCGGTGAAACACAGCACAGGAGCTGTTTAACACCGGTTTTCTGCCGCCCCATTCGTGCCGAAGTATCTCTCCAGTGATTTATTTGTACTGCAATATTTATTACAATATTTGCTAATGTAATAAATAAAATGTGCAATAGTTACTACTGTATTTTAATAAATATAACTTTAAAAATATAATTGTAACTCGCGTTTTGTTCATTTTTCAGTCTCTTTGTAGCAATATCTATGTGAAACAATTTTTTTGCAAAATACTTGTGTAATTTCACCGACCCTGTGTAAATATTACAGCTATTTATATTTTTCAAACGGATCATAAAAAATCGGATCATAAAATTAAAATAAAATAATGGCTTTTGGTACAAATAAATTCATTTAAAAAATGAGATGCCAGCCCCAACTTTAATATGCAACCTTTTGATATTGTATGTTGGTAATATTAAAATTGACCAATTTTGATATTGTAGTCTTTGATATTAATTTATATAGCGTTTGTTACTAAATATATGTTATGATAAGCATGTAAATTACAAATTTCGCATGTTATAACTGACTGACGAAATATGTAATTCTTTCTTATTATCTCTTTACAACTTATGTACTGTATCTCTGCAAATGAAAATATCATTTCATTTCATACAAGGTTCATTTTATTTGTTTCAAGTTCGAAGTTTATTTGGAAAATCGAAATATTTTCTATAATAAGTTAGTCTTCTTGACTTCATATGAAATTAAGTCAGCTAGTCCGAGCGTGGCTT
The DNA here is from genome assembly GCA_003709505.1 of Hyphantria cunea. Taxonomy (NCBI): domain Eukaryota; kingdom Metazoa; phylum Arthropoda; class Insecta; order Lepidoptera; family Erebidae; genus Hyphantria; species Hyphantria cunea. The sequence continues at coordinate 1,373,640 of PKRV01000262.1, forward strand.
GTTTGGCAAAAAGTAAATTAGGACTGAACTTACGTTTTTGCGAATCTCCTAAACTTATGGGTATTAACTTGAGTATGAGTCATCCACAGAAGGGTATTAATACAGACACAGTCGAAGTTTCATCCGGAGAAAATTGTAGATGTTTGTCTGTTTTTCTCATTATATATATCTCTCTCCTTCTCTAGTAAAAACATAAATAAGCCCCAATGATGTAGATGCATCTATAGGCCGCCATGTTGGGTCACCATGCTGCATTATCTGCATTTCATGTGAGTATGGTGACCATCACTCTTGGATTCAGGGCCAAACATAAAAGTAAAAATGTTATTCATAAAAGACAACCTAACTGCAAAAAAATATTTACGGATCATACAAACATTTGGTTCGACCCAAGAATAAAAACTGAGACCTCACACGGCAATCACATACGCTATATATACACATATTTTTTTTTTGTTTTTTCAACATCTAATATATTAAGGTATAAGGAAGGAAATTAAAAATTTAAACGGACCGTCATATCTAATCAAGAAATCGGTACTGATATAGGTACGATAGGGGTGTATCGTCTAGTATTGTGACAGCTATCATTAGACTAGACCTAGGAAGCAATATCAATACCTTCATTAAATTAAACATTGAGTTTTATTGAAAGCATGTGCCAAACCTTTCAAATTTTCAACTTGCTATGAATTAATTAAGTTGTCATTATTAATAGATTTATTTTAAATAACTTCCGATTTTTGTAGGAGCATCTGTTTAAAAAGGCAAAAATGATAGTCTAATTAATAATGATTTACTTGATTGTACCCATTTTACAATTGATAAATAATAAAAATGGAACTCCAATTTTAGATAAAACATACCCATATTATAAAAACATATTTGATAACTTTCAGGGTACGAATAAAGTTTATTTTTAAATCAAGCACACTTGCCATAGTAACTATAGTTCATTGCGCATCTCTCTCATCTCTTTGAAGCATAGCAATAATTTTTCTGTAGTATTGCCACACTGATTACAGCAATTACGGCCGGCTCGACGGGGCGGTACTATCCCTGTACAGAATATCAACCTAAAATAACAATATTCATGCTGTCCTGTTTGGTTGGTGAGTGCGAAATCAGAGGCCCAAAGGTGCAGAAGCATGACTAGGCTACCATGGTGTCGCTGTTGGTGCCGCTTTCCGGATGCGAAGTTCTAGTCGCAAAATCGGATTAGACATATCCCCACCAGCAATCATTGCTGTCACGCTAACTGATCAGAAGGGCCGGGGTGAAGTGGTCTCTGTCTATGAGACTGTAATATGTCAGAAAGATACTGCTGAATGGGACTGGGAAAGGGCCCATCCCAAGCGAAGATGACATGAGCGGCGACCCCAGCATAATTTATGCAGTCAGCGGTAGTAGGTATGTCTGGTCGTAAAACTTCCGCGGCGCCGATCCTGAGGGGATCTGAAATAACATAGTCCGGGTTCTCCTCGGAGAGTACCTGAGACCGGCCGTCGGTGTAGCTTTTAATTGAATTACAACATACTTGGCTCCCCAGTCCCCGAGGAGCCGGAGATCCGAAGGGATTTTGGGTCACCATGTTGCATTGTTGCATTATCTGCATTCGCAATGAGTATGGTGACTACACTTTGGTTCTGCTTATTTTTTCGATCAGGCACAGTAGAATCATTCTGGCGGGCTCATACATAAAAAAGTACTCAATAAACCGAAAAACTTCTGCGCAGAAAAACCTTTCTAATGGATTTTGTGGCGAAGTTTTAGTAAATAAAGTTATTTTAAATTATAAAAGAGAAAAAAAACTGATTCAATTATTCATGCCTTGACGGTTTCCATTTTAAAAAGTATATTATACAAATAAGCGGTTTGATAGTTGTGTAAATGTCACGACGTGATACACATGTCGTATTGTTTTTACGACATTTATGAACCTTTGGAAATGTCCAATCATTTGAAATTTGGTTTGTGAAAGGTTGAGAGTTTCCACACTCACGTTAACAATCTAAAAAATGATAATGTATAAAAAATATTCATAAATACCCGACTACATCAATATCTGCCACGTTTATTAAATTCAGGGTTTTTTGATTTCTTAATTTTGTATTTTCTTTTTTATATTTACAGTGATACTTTCACGACTAAGAAGAATCTATTGACACCACTCACATAAATATACGACAAGCCGTTTAGGCTCTTGGGTATGCCAAAGAAAAATACATACATACATATACTCGAAAAACATAACCATCCTTCTTTCGCAGTCGGGTAAAAAGATAGAAATAAAAATGTATTCAAAAATAAGCCTCCTCAAAGTGAAACCGAATAAATTAAATATCAGTTATGTTAAGATTTGATCATCAAATTTTACGTAGAGGTATTCCATTAGAAATGTGGGGAAACAGGTGTCATGTCCCTCTTCTATTACGCGATTCAGGATTAGTAGTGTTGTGTCGTACGTAGTTCAGTGTATCTGGTAGATGGCGCTGACATATGTTTTCGTTGCTTCTGTATGTGGTAGTAGCCACAGATACTTTCCAAATATAACGATTTTCATTAAAAGGTAAGCATGTATAATTTAATAAGCCTCTATATTATACTGAAATAAAATATATTGAATGCTGCTGTTTTGTCTAGATATTTTTTTGTTACAAGATTTTGTAAATGCTGTCAAACAAAAAAAAACAACATCAAAAATATTCAATTGCAATCTAACGTTGGACGTAGGCCTCTGCCATTACACTTTGATATAGAAGATTGACTACAAGGAATTACAGTGTGATCTACATTATTTTGTTCTGACTCTGGGAGTTCTTTGAGTATGTTTCATGTATATTTGTAAAGTCCCCAACGACACAGGACGTATATTCCTTTTCAACTATTCATAAACATACGAAGTTCAAATTTACAAATTAATCTCCTAAGTCCTCTTTCAACGACAGAGCAAAATAACAGCAAGTTGAAACGATATTTAAAGAACACATCAATCATACGTTTTGATGAATCATTGTGTGGACGGCACTGTTGACTCAACGATACCATTATATCGAATTAATAAAACATCAACGATGAATGATGTTTTTTTAATTAATCTGTTCCGTTTCGTGCGAAATATTCGAATGAATTTTATTGATATCATCTATATTGAATTCGTTATCATTTTTTGAATTGATTTCTTTAAAAGTTTTAAGTTTTATATGTATTTAAATAATCAGTAATTTTAATAATAAATGGATTTATTTATAAGTTTAAAAAAATCAAATCTGTTGCGGTGTCAACTAACAAAAAATTATAATGTTATTAATGATTACAGTGTATATATATATATATATATACATATAAATATATATATACATACATATATTACTGACCACATTATAATTTAAATCAGTAAAAAAATCAGTAATAACATAATGATTTTTTGTTATAATGTAATATATGTATATATATACATCGATCAATATAAAAACGATCACTTATTTATTTTATATTATTTAAAAAGATAACTTCCGCATTAGAAATATCCTATCCTGTGTCGCGGGGACTTTCAAGGGACTTACAAGCATACATTAAACGGACACAAATAATACCCAAACTCAGAACAACAATTCGTGGATCATGCAAAGTGTTGTGCCATGCAGGATTTGAACCCATTACTCTTACTGCAGTAAAGAGCGCTTTAACGACCGCTTAAACCACAAGTCCAACCGTGCAGTCGAACGGTTGTGAAGATTCCTTTTTAAAACAAATGAAAATTATAAAATTCTTATGATCTTTAACTCATCTACTAAGTCCACAATTAAAATTTTACATTCTGTATAGGATTAACGCAATGTAAGACCTCGCTTTTATATCACTCACATAATTGACAATTTAGAAATCCACATCCACTTAAAAGTATATTATTTTCTTTAGAATGCTTTCAAAGATCTTAGTGCCAATTATTTTCAAAACGGACAGCCGTTAACCAAGTGCTTCCTTACTAAGACTCAGATATTGCTCACGAAATCCCTTTATCAGTTTTCTCCCAAAAGAAAACTGTTGAACGGAATTAATGTTCATCAGAATGAACGAACACATTTCAGATTTTATTATATCGCTTCCTCGCATCAAGGAGAACGACATGACCCATGATGATGTCATTACAGCGTTATTTACATAATCACCCGCTCTTCTCAACCCCTTGTTAAAAACTCAATATTGAGCTCTGGACCTGCAATGTTAAAGTCGAAAATTGATTGTTTTATTGATTCTAAAAAATATCTTAAGCGCCTTGGCCTTTGCTGCAGAATGTTCAATATGAAAATACTTTACATTTAAAATTATAGGTGATGGTATTTATGGGACGCTTTTTCGGTCAGGTTGTACGGATTTGTAGAAAATGTAGCTTTACAAACGACTGTTTATTTGTGTTAGTATGAAGAAAGTCTAATTTGTTTCCTTTTACTAATGATGAAATGTATACACGTAGTAATGTACACACGTACAGACACATGTATCATACAAGTATGATGTACGTACGTGTGTATATAACAAAATTATAATACTTATACTTTCGGTCAATTAGACCCAAAAAGTTCGTTATTTCGCAACTTTAATTGTTTCAACTTTCAAAATTCTCTAAATAAATTTGTCAATTGACATATATAATTGAAAGTCAAAAAAATACTCTCATAAAAAATATAATTGATTAAAAAACCAATTGATGATGATAACTGAAGTAACTACTTCTACATGAAAATTACCACTTTGGAATTACAATGTACAAAACGCAAAATGAGCACCCCACGCAAAATGTGCAGAATGTACAATACGCATAATGAGCAAACGCAAAATGTACAAAACTCAGAATGTACAATACAATACTCCGAAGGGAGCATTACGCTTAATCCTACAATGACATTATTTTTTAATAATAAATAAATGAATAGCTTCAAATATTTATCAACAAAGACCTAACAGGGCAAACATTATGAATAATTCATTTAAGTTACAATGTGACTATGCCAAGTTTGTTTGGACAATAAAAGTTTTGTAAGGGCAACAGTAAAATTCAGAGCTATCCTATTTCTATTGTACTTTATAATAATGATTATCTTTTCAAACATATCAATAGGTAAAGTAAAATACATACAGAAACTAGTAATTCTATGTGTGCATTCCAATTATGTATCAAGTTACAGTATCTAATCCAGATAACAATCAAAATTTAACATTATACAAATAATCCAGTGGCAACGTGTAGTAGCCATCTGATTTCAGCATGAACGGGCCAACTGGAACGGGATGATACTAGCTTCTCACAGAAGACCAACCTAAAATGACGGCATTTGTGGTATTATGTTTCGTTGGAGAGTGTGAAACTCGATGCCCAATAATGCGAAAGCATCTCAATTGTGTTCATTCGCAATGAGTATGGTGACCATTATTCTTGGAATGAGGTGCTTATAGCCCAGTTGCACTCGATGATTAGATACAATCACCGAGGGTAAGCAACGATGGCGCGGTCAATACCTGTATGGGTGACCGCTGGTGGCATGTTACCATGAGCGTCTCCTTGATTCGGAGGTCAGGTTAAGCAGTCGTTCCCGGTTGTTATCAAAGGATGACAGTCGTGAAGCTTATGGAGGCCCTTGGGTGGCTTTAAAAGATCCTACGGTAAGATTACATAGAAACTTAGACTTGCCAGTCCTCGCACTTGGCTAGCGTGGGGCCTTAACCCCCTCCTGAGAGGAGACTCTTTTTTTTTAACTGTGGAAACTTCCTTGGGACTTCACCCCACCGGAGTTTTCTTACGCCATCCGGACCCTTCCCAGTGCCTATCCGCACTGAAGCAGGCACAGTCTCCTGATATTAAACTCTTAATTAAGACGACGTACGGCATACGCGTAACGTCACCCCCTAGCAGCTGGCCTGTAAAGCGGATGGAAGGGAAAACCCGTCCCCGCCATCCGCGGCCACACTCAGGGCGGCATGAGGCGCTGATAGGCGTGCCTCCGTCACCCGGTTCACCGGCGGAGGATCTGGTCCGAGTGGATATCGTCCTCCCGGACCTTCTCCACCGCCTCTTTCTGCGAGATAACTTCCTCCTGACGGAAAGCACTTGCATCAGTCGGAAGGAACGGGTCCCGTGCTGCCGCCCTGCCCACTCGGGTATGATCGGCTGAAGAGCCTCCACGATGATGAAGCCAGCACGTGGAGCCTCCAGCCGCGACGACCACCGAACCATCACGGCTCGACGGGCGGGTTCACGCCACTCGCGTAGGACTATATAGGGAATTCAGCCACTAGTCGATAAACTTCGGCAAGCACTTCCGCTTCCAAATCCCACGGGGGGGTACCGGCCAAGGCGCACGTCGCCCCGGCCGACACGCCTTATTCTGGGCGGTTAGACTCGACACCCACACAGGTGCGCTGTACAGCGCCATCGACCGGAGAACCCCCGTGTAGAGGTTTTTCGTAGCGACGCTGGCTCCACCCAGCTTGGGCAGAAGTCGCCCAAGGGCAGAGGCAGCGTCGACCAGTTTCGGAGCAAGCTGTCGAAAGTGCTATTCAAAGGCCTATACCTGGGCCGCCCACGATGGGGCCCATGGAATAGCAGGGCCTCCGTCTTGTCCAGGGCCACCCGCAAGCCCAGCGCCTCGATTCGCCCGAACACCAGAGAAACACCCTTGATGGCCAGGCACACCGCCTCCTGGAAGTTCGCCCCCCGGGCTGTGACCATTGTATCAACGGCGTAACAGATTACGCCCAGCCCGGTCCTGAGAGGAGACCCGAGCCAAGCAGTGGGACATTATGGGTTGTTGATTGATTTGATTCTTGGAATTTGCTCATGCTTGCCAGCAGGCTGAGTATATTTGTGAAGGAACGGGTATCGTGTCCCTCCAACACCAAGGGAGGATCCTCCGATCAGGCGATGTGATCATGCTTGGCGGGCCACTGCCCAACGGTTGATGTTGGGACATTATTAGCCGGTGCAAAAACTTCTATTGCGCTATTCAGGATTGGTTGTTTCTTTGTTACGTTATACTAAGTTGCTCCGAAGTTCAGTGTATCTTCAGTAGATAGCGCAATCGTGTGTATTTGGTCGATTGGATTGGATTGGATTTCCTGGATTTCCAAATTTTTATGGTATTAATTTACATTTGTATATTTGTAACTCTTTTTTTTTTCTATCTGTTAAGTGTATACGATAAAGATAAATTAATAAAAAAGTATTATTTGATTAAATGTTAATAAATATACCAGTAATCTTACAAAATACAAATTTAGTTGACTGTCTTTACATCTTAGATAACTCAAATATATTATTTGTAACAGTAATAATATTAATGAAAAACATAACTTCATAAATTGAAAATAACAATTTCAATTTCACAGAAAATTCTAGCACTAATTTATAACCGAATATTTATTCAAATCTGTCTCTGAGAGATTACTGAAGTAATTACTATTACGAAACAAGGTATAGACCGTAATAACCTTCATCAAATAACTTAGCTAAACAGAATTAGCCAAAGAAACAAAATATAACATCGTTTACCACCCCTTAACACGACTAAACGATTTTGGCTGGAATCTTCTCGAACTTTCACAAAAGTCTATTTATCGGTGCGTGACGAGAAACCTGATTGTATTTTGTATAAGTCATTACCGTGTTATTAGAAGTTCTAGCATCTGATTGCATATTTTTATTTGTAAAGGTGGTTTTATTGGGCATTCGTAAAATTAGATTTTAGTTTTTATCACATCATCACTAATTGATTTAAATTTAGAAGTTTAGTTGACTATTACGAAATGTTGATAATTTACAAAAATTTTGACTGACAATTTTTAGTGGCATGTTATATAAAGTTAGCAAACTGAAGAAGCAAGGTATCTTAGCTTAAATACAGCACGTAATCTAAGTTCTATTTCATGGTTCATCACGTTATAATATTTTATCGTACATCGGTATATTAATCTTGAAAAATCGTAATCAGTGCCGTTTTGAAGTGAAATGTGAATCCGATTTTTTTCGAATTATATCAATACTTCAAGATATTATGCTATATATAGTAGCATACATTCTAATCTGAGAGGCATTAAGAAGTTATGACAGAATAAAAAAGCCACACTTTCAATTACATGGTTATAAGAAGCTTGAAAGCATTATATTATTTTTTTCATGAATCTTCAATACACAACAATCGCTCCTCAAGGCGGTCGAACTATTTATATACAACTATGTTTGTGATCGGAGCTTTCGGTGCGAGACTGAGGTTAGGTATTTTTCCTTTTTTATAAATATTATAATTCTGTGTTATTTGACTCGTAGATTTTATTATTAGATTTTAATAATTAATAGAGGTTGGTTGGCTTATTAATATTTAAATAGGAATTATTAGCCTATTCATAATTTGCCACTCAATTAAATCTATTTGTGAACATATAAGTTATTCTTTTTATTTCAGATATTGTTTTCCCTGCTTAAAAAGTAAATAGTTCTTACAAATTTTTTTTGTTTGTCATTTTTTACCAATTAAATTATAATTTCAAGAAATTTAAAATTAGGAAACCTATGGATTGACTTTACATTCAATTTTACTTCAAAATCATATTTATCTGCCAGTAAAAAACGAGGTGGCCAGTGCTAATTGTCTTACTATAATGCGTTTAATGTCTAATTAAAAATCGATTTTGTACAGAAACAAATTAATCTTCGTTACATTAGGTAGCCGTTCTTGTGGCGCGTAATTTTCTACGTTTTTGATGAAGCTTTATGACGAATTCTAATTATTCATGGCCAGGGATTTTTACGTTCGCAATTAAAAAGGGTAGGCCTTTTTCATAAAGCCATCATTATACTTTTTTTTCTGTAAATGTTAGGTAATAATTTTGGTAATACTTGGAAATATTTTTTATTCGCTAATCCAAGGTCCTCTTGATTTTAATTTAAGACCTAATTTTAGATTTTCATAGTATTTTTTACAAGAGAATCTTTACAACATACGTATTTATTTTGTGTTTTTTTTTTGTTTTCACGACATTTTTTGTTCTGGAGGAGTCTAAAATCTACAGTCAGTCTTCATTTCCTGATGAAGAGTATATGTTGGGTCTAACTATCTCAGAATCCCCGAATTATGGCAGTAGATGAGTAGAAACAATATTTTAATAAATTTCAATGATACTTATAACAATTTTTATTCAAAACAGATGAAGTAGCCAGTTTTGCTTTTGAGGTTTTTCTAATATTAAAATGTATTAATTACTTTGTTAGAAAGTACCGCACAAAGGTTGCAATTGTGTGAAGCTGAAGGCTCGAATGTTAGTTCTATTACGCGTATTATATTTAATGGCATTCAAATTTTTTACCCAAATAAAATTTTCACCGGTCATACTCGTGATAAACTTTTTATTTTGTACCAGACCCTGCTTTACCAGGCCCAGTCTTCTTAAAACTAATCTGTAATTAAATGTGTTACTTTTGTATATTTTATGCATTTAGTTATAATCTTAATCAGGGTAGTGATAAAAGCACTAAGATCATGTTTTTATGTAATATTTTAATATCATTTTATATTTAGGCAAACGAGCAGACGTATCGCCTAATGGTATGCGATTATCGCAACCCATGGATACCCGCAAGAACAGAGGCGTTACAAGTACGTTGCCGGCATTTGGGGGATAGGGAGGGGTAGGGGAGGGTTAGAGTATGGGCCTCCGGTATCCCACTCCAACACCCCAGCCGGGTCCCTCCCCATCTGCCCTCTCTAATGAGGGTTGGCAGGTAGTAGGGGGGGCCAAAAAGTCTAAAAAGGCCCGGAAGCGGGCCAGAAAGGTTGCCTGTAAGGCACCCGCTGGCCCACAGTCGCACCCGCCTAAGACCGCAGCTGTTGTAGTCACGGTGTCATCGGAGGCGACAAGCGGCGGACTGTCCTACGCGGCCGTTTTTAAGACGGCCCGGGACAGTCTCGCCGGCGATTTCGTGTTGGCAGGGGTCCGCCTGCGCCTCGTCCAAACGGGAGCTCGAGTGCTCGAGTTCCCGGGGGCTGATGGCGCAAAGACGGCGGACACCTTCGCCGAAAAACTTAGGGGGGTGTTTGCAGCCCAGGGTGGTGTGAAGATCTCCAGGCCCACGAAGTGCGCGGAACTGCGCATCTCGGGCTTGGACGACTCTGTAACCGTCGATGATGTCCGCGTTGCAATCCAGGAGAAGACGAAGTGCAACGCAACATCAGAGTCGGCACCATCCGCCCCGGTCCAGGAGGGCTCGGCTCCGTGTGGGTGAGCTGTCCCGTAGCGTCGGCCAAAATCTTGGCCGATGCCGGCAGAGTCCTCATCGGGTTCGTGAGCGCCAGGATAACAGTCCTGGCGGCGAGACCGATGAGGTGCTTTAAGTGCCTTGTTGCGGGACACACTCGCACGAAGTGCCAGAGCTGCTTCGACTGCAGCGGATTATGTTTCCGCTGCGGTCAACCGGGGCACAAGGCGGCGGAATGCTCTGCCGCCCCTCTCTGCCCTGTGTGTGCGGCGGGCAAAAAGCCCGCCAATCACCAGATGGGGCAGGGAGGCTGCAGGCCCCCCGTGCTTCTCGGCAGACGTTGGCGGCTAGCCAAGCGACCCAGGCTGCCCCCGACGTCGTCCGTCCGTCGTCATCGACACCAATGGAGGAGGGTGTAGAGACGATCCAGTAATGGACCACGTCTCCAGCCTCCTTGTCCAGACGAACCTCAACCACTGCGCCGCGGCGCAGGATCTCTTCCTGTAAACCATGGCGCAGTGGTCGATCAGTGTTGCCGTAGTTGCGGAGCCCTATTACGTTCCTCCCCGTCCAAATTGGATAGGTGACTGGGTCGGCTCCGTGGCAGTCGTCAGTTCCGTGGCGGCTTATTCCCCGCCCTTGTCGCTTAAAGACAAGGGCAATGGATATGTTGCCGCCGAGTGGGGGGGGATCACCGTTTACGGTGTGTACTTCTCCCCCAACCGGAGTCTGAGCGACTTCGAGGTCTTCCTCAACAACCTGGAGACCTCGGTGCGGCGATTAGCGTCTGGGCACGTCCTCGTGTTGGGGGACTTCAACGCCAAATCCATTGCGTGGGGTTCTCCAGCATCGGACGCCAGGGGCGAGGCCGTAGTGGAGTGGGCGGCCTCGGTGGGTCTCTGTTTGTTAAACAGAGGCTCCACCAACACGTGCGTGCGACAGCAGGGAGGGTCGATAGTGGACCTTTCGTTCGCTACCCCTGCTGTCGCTGCAGAAGTAAGGAACTGGTGTGTCCTGGATGAAGTTGAGACGCTCTCGGATCACCTGTATATCCGATTTGAGCTCTCCCGGTCCCAGGGCCCCAGTAGGGGTCACGTGGTGCGGCGATCCTCCCGCTTTCCGCGGTGGGCTGTCGCCAAGCTCGATAGGGACCTGTTAGAGGAGGCAGCCATTGCTCAGTCGTGGCTGTCTCCGCGGGCCTCGACCGAAGAGGTCGACATGGGGGCTGGCCGCTTTCGCGATGTGACTGCGCAAATTTGCGATGCGGCCTTGCCCCGGATTCGAGGTTGTCGACTACCACGAAAAGAGGTCTACTGGTGGTCCCAGGAGTTGGCGGACCTCCGTACACGTGCCCGGAGGTCCTACACCCGCAGCCGGCGGCGTCACCGCGAAGACGGCGAGGAGGGCCAGCTTTACGAGGAGCACCGCGAGGCGCGGAAAACTCTGAAGCTGGCCATTTGCCGCGCCAAAGACGAAAGTCGAAAGGAGATGCTGAGGCTGAGGGTCTCCATCGTGACCCCTGGGGACGCCCATATCGTGCGATACGTCAAAAAGCTCCGCACGGCGGGCCCCCCCTTACCGAGACACTCCAGCCCAGCTTCCTGTAGGAAGTGGTCGAGGCCCTATTCCCGCAGCGGACGGAACACACGTTAGGGAATCGGAGGTAGGGGTGGCTATTCTGCGGATCCGATCCAAGAACACCGCCCCCGAGCCGTACGGGGTACCAGCCCGAGTGATGGCCCGAGCCCTCGACCACATGTCGGACCGCCTCAGGGAGGTGTTGGACGCTAGTTTGGCGTCCGGACGCTTCCCTGAGTGCTGGAAGAGCGGGAAGCTAGTCATGTTGAGGAAGCCGGGACGGCCTGCCGATTCAGTCGCGGCCTACAGGCCCATCGTGTTGCTAGACGAGACGGGCAAGTTGTTCGAGAGGGTGCTCTCTGCCCGCATCGTCCGGCACCTCAGCGAGGTGGGCCCCGATCTGTCGGACGCCCAATTCGGGTTCCGAGAGGGGCGTTCGACGGTCGATGCCGTGATGCGCCTGAGGGCCGTGACCGAAGAGGCGGTGAGCTGTGGCAGCGTGGTGTAGGCGGTGTCTCTGGACATCGCCAACGCCTTTAATAGTCTGCCATTCAGCTGCATCAGGGAAGCACTCCGCTACCACGGAGTGCCAGAGTACCTGAGGCGGCTGGTGACAGACTATCTAGAGGAGCGTACCGTCGTGTACGAGGACCGAGAGGGTGCCTTGAGACGGCGACCCATGTCATGCGGCGTTCCGCAGGGGTCTGTCCTAGGACCACTCCTGTAGAACGTGGGGTACGACTGGGTCCTTCGCGAGCGTCTCCCCTCCGGGCTGGGCGTAATTTGTTACGCCGGTGACACATCCGTCACAGCCCGGGGGGCAAACTTTCAGAATGCGGCGTGCCTGGCCACCAGGGGAGTCTCTGTGGTGATCGGGCGCATCGCAGCGCTGGGCTTTCGGGTGGCCCTGGACAAGACGGAGGTCCTGCTCTTCCATGGGCCCCGTCGCGGGCCGCTCCCCGGCGCCTCCATAGTGGTCAACTTGGTCCTCGTAGCGGTTCGGGCCCAGATGAAGTATCTGGCCCTAATCCTCGACGGTAGGTGGCTCTTCGACGAGCACTTCCGACAGCTTGCTCCGAAGCCTGCCACCACTGCGACTGCAGTGAGGACTCGGCCCAGCATACGCTGGCAGTGTGCCCCGCTTGGGCGCCGCAGCGTCGGGCCCTCATTGCAGTCATCGGAGGAGATCTCTCGCTGCCGGCCATCGTACGCTCCATGGCCGGCAGCGAGAGCAGTTTTACCGCGGTCGCGACCTTCTGCGAGGAAGTCATCTTGCAAAAGGAGGCGGCGTAGAAGGCCCGGGAGGATGATCTCCACTCGGACCCGATCCGCCGCCGGCGAACAGGGCGGCGGAGGCGCGCCTACTAGCGCCTCATGCCTCCCTCACTCACTCAGGGGAGTGTGGCCGCGGATGGGCGGGACGGGTTTTCCCCCCCATCCGCTTCACAGCCCACCCGCGAGGGGGCGACGTTACGCGTGTGCCGTACGCCGCCTAAATTGAGAGTCCTTACCATCAGACGGTGCCCGCTTCAGTGCGGGCAAGCGCTGGGAGGAGTCCGGATGGCGCAAGAAAGCGGTTCCCGGATCTCTCCCGTCTCAGGCGCAGAGTGGCACACCGTGGTCGTTTAGTGGGTAGTCTGGCGAGTCAGTCAGGAGTCCCACACAAAGTGAACCCCCTGTCCCCGCGAAGTGCGTAAAGGCATTCCACCACGTTAAAAAAAAAAACTCACTAGGTGAAACACAGCGCAGGCGCTGTTTCACATCAATTTTCTGAGAGGTCGTGGTATATTTGCGGTTGAGCTTCCCAGGAAATTATGGCAAATTAAAATAAAAACGAAAAATTTCATCCTTTTATAAAATTGGTTAGTCAACTGCATTTATACATGTAAGTCTCGTAACAAATATTTTTTTAAAACGTAACCATCTGATAAAACGATATAATACTCCGTCATATTATAAAGTACCCCACTGGAAAGGTTTCTTTACGACCAGAAAAAACTACTCATCTGCTACAAATTAAGGAAAATGGCTCAATATACAAGTTGCATTACTTTTTCTGACTTAGTAATTACTTTTTCTGCGAATAAACTTTGCGATGTATTCGAAAATTTTACATTGTAACAAAAAGAACGCTACAACAGACAATGGTTTAGAAAACAAAGTCACAATGCCCCTCTGTTAAGTAAGTACCTTCCCGAGTAATTTTCTCACTGAAGATAAACTTAGTGTTGGCATCGCTTTATTTCTTTCATTGTAGCTGAACCCTTTGTAAAGGGTGTGACAGTAAGTCTATTGTTACCTTTGAATAAGGTTTATGATGTGCAACTTCTGTCGGCTGACGCTCTCTGTATTGCTCGGCATTGTGTCCAAATGAAATTTCGGTTTGAGCTTAAGGATTTCATTTTTCAATTGTTATATGAAAAATTAAATCAGACACTACTTTGAACCTTCGTTGTGGAGGATCTAAAATATCTAGACATTTCAGTTTGCTTTGAAATTAAAATTACATTTCTCGACCAGTCTTTTGTAATGAATTCTGAAAATGATTTCAATTTTTATTAACATGGAAATAAATCACAAAGTAAAAAGTGGAGTGAGTGATTTTTCTATACATACGAACCCAAGAGGTATTCATACTTGAAATATTTATGGAAAACCAAATCTGTTCATAATCTTGGACTATAATGTATTTGGAATTTTCAAATTTTCAGTTTTATGCAAAAAAATTGCCTTGAATGGTTGGGATATTTTTAACCCATAGAAGTCATAGTATAAATATAATAAAAATTTCAATCAGAATAAATTATGATGTAATCCAGGGTCTCAAGAGTTCCGTTCTATTAGTAGACATCTTAAACAACAATTAAATACATTAAAATACAATAATTCTTGAATAGTAACAGTAGTTGTCTATTATGTGAATGTGATAGGTCTAAAGAAGCTAAAACTTTAACGTTAGAATTATTCAAACTTACGGAGACTATTTATTTTTCCTGTACGTAATAACTTTCAATATCTATCACAGAATGGCTTCTTTAAATGTTTTTCTCATTTTATTTAGTACTACAGTATAATTTGGATATAACAGTGGAGAGAAGAAATATATATCATAAAAGATTCTCAAATTAATCAAACATGAAGAATGTTCTCAAAATCACAAGCCCGGGATGTTATATGAAAAGTCTAACATCAAATTATTCTATTTAAACGTTGACTTTAAGAATCGAGTACGTGAAAAGGAACTTGGAGGAGGGTATATACAAACGTTGACCCTTGTCCCTTTGGGTCTGCCGTTTTGTTGACACGACCTTGTCAAGGAAAACAAACTGTTGGGATGAAGTATGTTAAAAGGATGACGATTCAAACAGCTTAAGGTCTTTGAAATGCTTCCAGTTAGTAGTATGAATTGTATTTAAATACTTGCACGCACATGTGTAAGGGCTAAGGAACTGTACAGGTACATGTAGACACACACACACATACACTCTCTATAGAACGTTAGAACCAAACCAACCAGCTTTGTCGCCAACCAGATAACTAGATATTAATAAAAAGATTTAAATAAAAATAACAGAAGAAGAAGGTGCCTCCCAAGGATATTAAAAAGATAATTTTATCTATCAATTCTAATGCCGTGGGGTATGATGGTATTAGCCGTCGCATGATTGTCACCATACTCGACTGCATTCTTCTAGCAATTACCAATTTAATAAATTTCTCCCTAGATTCCGGAACTTTTTCCTCGCTGTGGCGCAAGGCCTATATTATCCCTCTTCCAAAAATAAATAATCCTACAATCCCCTGAACACTTTCGACCTATCTCTATTCTTCCTTTTCTGTCTAAGGTACTCGAGGCCTGTGTTAATAAGCAACTCGCACACTTTGTTCATGCAAACAAGCTATTAAGCTCTCTGCAATCTGGGTTTAGGGCCGGTCACAGCACGGTCTCCGCTCTTCTTAAAGTGACTGGCGATATAAGGAGAGGCATGGAAGATACTAAAGTTACAGTACTAGTGTTAGTTGACTTCTCAATGCCTTCAATACTGTCAGGCACGAAATCCTTCTATCTATCCTTACATACCTTATGGTGCCTCCCGAGCTGCTGGAATGGTTCTCCACTTATGTTCAGGGGCGACAGCGGTGTGTTCGCGTTGATGACTCGACATCGAGTTGGTGCGACCTCCGCACTGGTGTCCCTCAAGGCGGCATTTTATCCCCTCTCTTATTTTCAATATTTATCAACTTCCTTACTCAACAACTTCGGAGTGCGTATCACCTGTATGCTGACGATCTGCATGTGTATTCGCAGGCAAAACTGGAGAACATAGCTCAAGCTATTGACAAGGCCAACTGGGACTTAGAGATCATAAAGTTGTGGTCGATGAGATTTAGCTTATCGGTTAACCCAAGTAAATGTCAGGCAATCATAGTAGGAAGCAAACGCATAATAAGCAGAATTGATACTGACTCGATCTCACCGATTGTCTTCAATGGCTCAGTCATCCCATTCAGTCCTGTAGTCAAAGATTTAGGCTTACTCATTGACTCGACCCTTGATTGGCAAGCTCAAGTTACTTATGTCAGCCAAAGGGTAACAGGAAACATGAGAACGTTATATCGTCTCAAGAATTTCCTACCGCTTAACACCAAAATAATTCTCATGCAGTCCTTAATAATCCCAATAATTGACTGTAGTGATGTATGTTACTTCGACCTGAATGCAGATCTCCTCAATAAACTAGACCGCCTTCTTAATAACTACATTCGATTCATTTTTAATCTCCGGAAGTACGACCACGCGTCAGCCTTACGTTCCAACTAAAATGGTTGCCTATTCGCCTACGTCGCAATCAGCGAGCACTTACCTTCCTATTTTCATTTCTTAACTCACCATTTTCTCTTACTTATCTTGCTTCATACTTCCGTTATCTGTCCTCTAATCATGACAGAAACCTTCGGTCAGAAAATAATCTGCTGCTCTTATGTCCCTCTCATCATTCAGATTTCATGAACTCTTCTTTCTTTATCCAAGCGGTACTACTCTGGAATGCCCTCCCACTCGAAATCAGGATGTCCACAAACCGTTTTACTTTCAAAAAGAAGTTACACAATCTCCTTCTGGGTGAAACGGCAGAAAATTCCAACCGATAGCTGTTTTACCTTATATTCGGGTTATCATAGTGTACGAACGTAATGTATTTGTGTCAGTATATATATATGTGTATGAATATGTATGTATGTGTATGTATATGTATGTGTATGTATATATATGTATGTGTGTGTATATGTATGTATATGTTTTTTTTTCTGTGTAAAGCTTCTTTCTATTGATGATGTTACCTCTGTGCACCACCTTACAAGATTTCTACACCACCCTAAGGTTGACTGGAAGAGAATGCCTTGGGCATTAAGTCTGCCAATGGACAAATGTGCATGAAGTTTTAAATAAATAAATAAAGAAGGTTATGAACAGGTATTTTCGTAGTGTCATTGTCAGTTTCCCCGTTGAGGTTTGGCTACCATTAGTACTGATCCCATTTATTATGATCCTAGAAACTACACGGTTGGCCTAGTGGTTGTAGTGGTCGCCACACCGCTTCCTACTGTGCCAAGTGTTGTGGGTTCAAATCCTACATGGGACAACACTTTGTGTGATCCATAAATGGTTGTTCTAAGTCTGGGTGTACTTTGTGTCCGTTTCATGTATGTTTGTAAGGATCCCCGCGACACAGGAATGTATATATTCTTAATGCGGGAGTAGTCTTTTTTTTAAGAGATAAGAGAAGAGAGAGAAGAGAAATTAGGATAGAATTATGAGACTAACCAAAAAAAAAATAGAAAATTGCGTATTTACTTCTTAAATTCAACTTCAACTACAAAAAAATCCTTGATAGAATTGGTTTGATTCACTGTTAGGTAAAGTGTCCATTAAAAACCAAAGACACGTGGCAGAGTCAAGCTTCGGCATAAATGGGCCGGCTGGACCGGAGTGATACCACGACCTCTCAAATAACCGGTATGAAACAGTGCTTGCGCTGTGTTTCACCGAGTGAGTAAGGATACCGGGACCACATACTCCAACCCCTCCCTTTTTCCTCACCCCACCCCCTAAGAACGGCATGCACACAGTTGTGATGCTCCTGGTGTTTGTGCGTGTCCATGGTCGGTGTCAATCGCTTACCATCAGGCGATACATCTGCTCGTTTACCCCTTATTCCATAAAAAATAACTCTATTTTAGCAGACTCTAGAAATAATATGAAGAATTAACAAGCATGTGTTATATATAATTATGTTATTCTTCAAACAATATTTAAGTCTATCATATTAAAGTTAAAATAATGATTCAAACAGAACAAGAATAGGATAATGAATTATTTACATTCTGATACGAACTCCTTCTAGCATAAACAGAAAACACAAATATTTATTTGACCTAGATCTTGTTGTTTGAGTTTTATCAAGTGTTTCGCAAAGGTATCTATGTCACTGAATAAATTAGATTTAACTCCTAAGAGTTATTTTGTTTTCATTTACGATTAACATGGAATAAATGTTGAGCTTTTCACTTATTGTATAACTAGCTTTTGCCTGTGGCCCTGCCCGCGTGTATGTGGGCAATCATGGTAGAGTAGCATATGTCTTTCCATAACAATCATCATCATCATCAACTGTTTAACCTTATTACTTCCAAGATTATTTGGCATCGGCTATTAGTTTAACTAGTTTTACCTGAATATCATTTTTTCCACGGAGCAACTGGCAGCGGACTTTCACAACCCTGAGGACGAAGTGAATTCGAAGGTTGAACTACTTCTCAGTATATTTTTATGGCATTGACTTCTAATAACGATTTATAATATTATCATGGATAAAAAAAATATTAATGACCCACAAGGACATTATTTTCCTGAAGAGACATTATTTTTTACACAGTATACGCTGTATGGATGAAATAGAAATGACAATTTACTATTTCCTAGTAAAGCAAACATAATAAGAAATAGAATACTGTCACTCCGTAGTTATAATATATTTATATTCCATGTTTGTAACTATTATATATCCATATAGTAAAATAAATATATTGGTAACTAGAAGGTAAAATTAAATTGTCTATGGTTTTTAATTTAAATGTAAAAGAGAACATTGCCAGTAAATACAGCGCAGCGAAAATTTCCTTGATGAGTAGTTTTAATTAAAACTACCTAATCAGTACAGTAAACAAATCGACCATTTAAGGTTTGGTTTTCATTATCACTTGTTTTAAAAGAGTAAGTAATAGAGTAGTTTTGTTAAAAATAATTAAACAAAGAAACTCATGAACAAAATTTTCTAAGTATATTAGGAATATTTTTTTTGTGGAGTTCTCGGTCTTATAGTATCAGAGCTTACATAGCCATAATATACGTTTTTTTTATTCGTTATAAATAGCATTCACAGCACAATTTAGATATTTTCTACATTTTCAATAAGAAAGTCTTCAATTCAATTTAGGTAAAATAGGCTTCTAGCCCCTCAATTTTTTGTTGATATTTGATAATTATGATTGATTAGAAAATAACATGCTTTCATTTATGTATCGAGGTGAAACTAAATTTAAATTTGTACTTTTATTCTATACTCCTACTAGTCTGAATGAAACAGACAACGCAAACCAAAAAAAAATGTAACAATTTTTAAACACAACAATGTAAATAACATTTTTATGTAACATATAATTTTGCAGATATTTACATTAAATCATAATAGAACATTCTGATAGATTCAAAATTGACTTTGTTTTTTAACAACTTACTACACGAATTTTAATTACAGGCTTGCCGACAGCGAGACGATCTAAGCATATAGAATTTGTTCCAAACTAACTTGAGTTGACAAAGGACTGAGGTTAGGGGTTGATTACAATCTGACTGGTCAACAGCTATCCATTGGATGGACGGCTCATTTGTTTCCAATCAAGCTTAAGGATAATTTAATGTTATACCTATACTGAATATTGATTCTTTGTTTTGTGCCTGGGCATAATTTACAAAAAATATATATGTATTGAGTAATTTATGAATGTTTTTGTTAATTGCTTGTTTACTATTAGTACAAGCTTTGTACGTATGTAGTATAGGATGAGATGGCAGTGTATATAAATATTCAAAACATTTATTTCTCACAAAAACCGAAACATATTAATTAGTTCACGGAGTGACTTCTGAAATAGGTACTTGTAATAATAATTATTATTCTATGTCCTCTTTAAATTAAATATCCAACAGTTTTTAGGTTTTAGATGTAAATACTTTATATACAAATTGATAATTTCATAAGGCAAAACCATTCCAGTGTAACCTTAATATATTGGAATAAGCACAAGTGAGTTTGATTTTAGAATGTGCTGGAAGTGTTATTTTATAAGCTGATAGAATTAATTCGTTCAGAAAATATCTATTTTTAATAAAATAACGTGCCATTGCTCTACCTTAAATAGTCGTCCGTGGGAGATCCATAATCTATCATATATTGACCAGTTCGATCATTTGATACTAAAGGATGCCCCAGGAGGTGTGCACTTTTTCATTTTAAACTTTTTTTTAATGGTCTTGTGATTTTTTATTGGATTGTAAAGAAGACATATTCCGATTAAGTATGAAACAAAATATCCGTTAAATTGCCCACGGGCCTGATGATATTACTATTTTCATGAAATTTTCCATGCCATGCCATTTTTCTGGATGTGTTTATTGGATAGCTTTATTTCACCGCTAATGATATATATATGCGAATAAACGCGATATTTCTCAAAATCCCAAAAAAATGATGCCCTGTATCGACTGAAAATTCATCAATTTGTGCGAACGGTCTCATTTTATTTTAAAATAACATTCAACTTTTTTGCAATTTTTTTTATAAAATTTATAATCAGAGTTACCACACGCTCAAAGAGAAAATGACCATAAATTTGAAAAAGTGTACTCTTACAGAGACATCTTATATTTAGGCTCAGTTTCACTGAAAATCGGTTGTAAGTAATTTATTGATGCTCTTTACCAAGTGAACTTGCAAACGGCCCAATCTTAGAATTAGGGGTGACTCGTAATTCTGCGATCAAGGGAGGATGAGAGCATTTAAAAAGCGCCAAATAATTATATGTCTTAATTTACAATTCTTTATTTTTAACATCAGTTATCATTAGGGGACTCTTCTCTTTCTTGGTCATACCATAAAAGGACAAGTAAAATAATATGTCACATCATATCAACAGCCTTGAGCAGTCCACTACTAGACATAAGCAGCTACTCAGAAGGGAGGTTTTGCCTTCAGACTAAAAATAATACATACTAATATTTTGTGGAAATTATATAACTAAAACACGATTATTTCTTCAAATTTTGCATCATTATTTACAACGTCTGAAATCTAACACTATGGTATTAAAAGTCTGGTTAGATCTAATAACTTTAGCCCTACTGTATCTTAAGCACCAATAAATAATCGACTTCATTCGATATTCATGATACTGAGTACTTTTTATCATAACTGCAGGGCCACCCACATAATTTTTGGAATAGAATTATTTAGTAAGTTGGATTTAAATGCCTTTAATATTTACTCAATATTTCATGATACACATTTTCTTATAGTGTTTATAATGTGAGATGCTCTTTATAATTTATAATAGGTTTCTCTAAAATTTAATGTTTAGTATAGAAAGATTTGAAAGGAAAATTGTGTCATATTATGTGACATACAATTTAATATCCCTTTTATGAAGAGGTAGCGTAATTATCTACTCGTGGATGTGACGTGTAAAAGAGGCTGTCTGTAGTGCAAATAATATAGATGACTAGAAGCTCGTATTTCCTCTGTGAGTTTTTTCTCTGTGTTTTTTTTAAATATTAACGGCAAATAGGTGATCCATTAGAAAGTGAACACACCTTTATTTATAATAAACAATTTCTGTATTTCCTTTTTAAAAATTGCTAAACGAATATTTGATAGCTTCCGTTGGTTGATAAGAGACTGGATATTCTTCTGCTCTATTCGACTATTGGTATTCAGCGGGTCTAGTTGATGTTACTTTCTTTCTCATTCTGAGTTTTATAAATGGAATAATTGAATAAAGAGTTGTAATGAGCTCACATTTTAATTTATAAGAGTATTTATTTGACCGTCATTCGGCTAGATGACCGTTTTTTGCACATTGAGGCCAGTCCACGCCTTGCGGGGTACGTAGATCGGTGGTTCTGGATGCCAAACAAACATCTTTGCCATTTGTTACGAGTACCTGGATCCCTAAAAAGTTCGACAAAAATCTTTCTACAGAAGAACGACATCGCATAGTACTTAGACTGTGGATGTTTCATGGCAGTCGCACCTTGCAGTCGCAAATTAAAATTCAACCGTGTCGTACCATATCGAGTGACCGTAATCTTAAAGCCAACCCCAATCTGATTTGGTAAAAGGGCTCCAAAAAGACCTTTTATAGAAGAAAAAGATTGGAAGATGATTGATTTACGTAGGTACATGTTGATATGAGATTATACATGTAACTTTACTTAGTAACTCCTTATGAAGGTTACAAATTTATACGTACGTATTATTCAACTATTTTAGCTATCTCCACTTGTCACACACACAACTATCATCACATATACACAAAACTAAATATTACAAGAAAATCAAAGCTTTCAGGAAATTTTCTTGGAAATTTATACAAGAAATGCTCTAAGAATTTGATTATGTCGTTCCCAAATACATAGCTACTACTAAATTAATTATTATCTAATAAAATTAGGTATATAAATATAAAATATTTCATCTGAATTTGTTAATAGATTTTTAATTGCATGTACAAAAACTCTGTACGCTGTTCAATGAAATAGATTAAATTATATGCCTGCGTTATATTAGACTGCAAAAATAGTCATTATCATCAACGACCCATGATGTCCCACTGCAGGGCTCGGATCTTCTCTCAGGAGAGGGTTAAGGCCATACGTCCCCGTGTTGACCGAGTGTGGCTTGGGGACTGGCAAGACTACATTGTGGCTACGTAATCTTACCGTTGGATGTTTTTAAGCCGCCCAAAAGGCCCCCAACTAAGCTTCACGGCTGTTATCGTATGATAAAAACTAGGAAGGACTGCTTAAAGTGACCTCCAAATCACGGAGACGCTCATGGTAACATTGGCATGTTACCATAAGCGTCTGAGCTTCGGTCACCCATCCAGGTACTGACCGCGCCTTCGTTACTTACTCTCGATTATTGTTTCTAATCACTGAGTGCAACTGGGCTATGAGCGCCTCCAAAAATCCTCGCAAAAATATTCATCATCATCATTAACAATCTTTACTACTCCACTCCTAGACAAAGGGAAGAGACAAACTGGTCAGACAGGTTCGTATAGGCTTTGTTCCAAATTCTCTTCTTTTTGTAGTATGGTTCTCCAGCATAGTTTGCCCCGTTACTCTTACGGCACCTATGGGATGAATAGTAGCAGCAAAATCAGTATTCTTATAATAAGTAAATGTTTTATGCCTATTTGTGATATTTCTGCCGAAGCATGCACTGGCTCTTGATGCTTCAGAACAGGACTGATTCCACGACCTCAGAAAAAATAACAGAAATGCGAGGGATTGTTTCGTCCTCTGAGTACGAGGTAGGGTATTAAAGAGCTCTAATGTATTTATGACAGAGCAGTTTTAGCTATAAATGGGCTGCCTTACTCTCTTACTAACTTAGTACGCCATAAAAAAAATACTTATCAATTAAGGACTAATGGCGAATCTTCGACAATTTCTCTGATGAAAATTGTCCATTAGGTTAGTTGTGTTCAACATACTTATGTTCATTTTGAACCAACATTACTGCTGCTTGAATTACACGAGATGTTATCTATACACATAACTGGTATAGGGCTTTAAATTTAATAGGACGTTTAGTGGGGACAATTTATGATACCAACTGGGACTTGGACCTCGAGGCTACGTTTGCTAGTTAATACACATGTCTATTGTTATTTTCCAATAAATAAATGTAATTACTATATTAGTGCTTTCAGGTTGTAGATATAGAAATAAACTCAAAAATAGCAGTTTTATGAATACACTATTACTATACATATTAGACATATCGAAAATTGAACGTCATGTGAACCACCATGTGACCTTTTTGGAAAGAAACAGGGACAGAAAACAATAACATTCAGCACTATGCCGTCACTTGTAAGCTGTCCAACTGAGTACAGGTGAAGAGGAGGCGGTAGCAACCCTCGATTTTTCTCCCTTGCCACATGATTTTTGTACGGTGTTGCAGAATAATGGATAAAGGAGGTAATGAAATTGTATGGAACCGATGCCGTATAAAATATAAAATTCAGCCTTCCTAAAATGACTTAAGTAAGGTTTGTTTTTTTCCACCTTTGATACCCACTAACTGTAAAACGGCCCCGGTTACAGCTTAGCGAGTATAAATTCCTTTCTGAGTTGAAGTTACTACTACCGTACTGACTAGCGATTTTAACAATTTCATCTTTCCTAAAATGATTTAAGTCCGGGATGACTAGGATCTCACTCTATAAGTTCTAGCTGTCCATGATCGACGGTTGTCACTTACTATCAGGTGGCCTGTCTGTTTGTTTGACTCCGGTACCATAAGTAACATTTATCACTCAATATATCCTCAAATATATCTTATATTTACCCAAAACTTACGAGATACCAATAACCATGTTTTTTCTTTCTTTGTGAAAACGACGGCTTTGTGTAGCGTTGAAACAAAGACATCTCCCATCTGCTTATCGTTTTAGTGTTGTGTAGTATATTAAAATATTTCTATGAGACATGTAACATAAACGTTAAATATTCAACCATGAATTTATCTTTGTGCGAGGCTTGTGTTTAAATAAAAAAAAGTTGCATACATGTATTGCTTGTAGAGAAACTTGTAGAAGTACAACAAAAGCCTTTAAGGCAACTACAAAGCTTGGCTTTGAAGACAAACAACGTAAAACATTGTATGTTGACTGTTTCTTATACAGAATAAATGATAAAGCACTTTTAGAAATCACGTTTGTTGAATGTGCAATGTTTCTGTTCATCAATAGTCATGCTCTTTACCAATTCGGAAAACTTTCAAAAGATTCGTGCTGTGTTCAGTGTTTTGTGTATAACGTTATAAAAGAAGACTTGAATTTTCAGTTCTAATTTCATAACTTTATACACGAAACGTTTTTTTAATATATCCTTGAATATAAAGAAAGAAGAAGTCAGTTGAAGTCAGTTATTACAATAATATTATATGTAAGGAGGCATTACCTTCACTTATCAGGCAACTCCCTAAATTTTCACTGTTGGGATTCCCTCTGGATCGGGTCCAGAGGTTTGAGTACCTGGGCCACTGGGTCGCAGACAATTTAAAACGCAATATGAATATAGATAGGGAGTGCAGGTTGCTGACTGTCCACTGCAATAGGCTGGCTTGCAGGTTTGCGTGCTGCACTAACGCTGTGGCTTTCTGCCAATCATTTTACACGAGCAGCCTGTGGACTCAGTTTACGTAATAGGCATATAGTGACCTGCGTATCCAATATAACAATTCATCTATGGTGCTTTTGATTTAACCGTTGAGTTGTAGGCGTCGGGCATGTTCATGGAGTCTCAGGTCGATCGCTTTGTCACAATAATGCGAAAACGTTGCACTTCCATGCTCGACTCGACTTTACCTCAAACAACGTGCTGAATGTTTTTATCAGAGAGGTTAGACTCCCTCGTATGTCCAGGCATATATCCACACTAATAAATATTTAGAATACTAACACTACGTTAGGTCACTACAAAACAATTAACAAAAACTAACTAACAAAATATAAATGTGTTGATGAGTCTGAAATATGAATTTGAATTGAATGAATATGAAGTCACAGGTGCATAATTATAATGATGTTCTAAATAAATATGTTACTCGTAAACACATCGAAAACAAATTTGTTAACAATGGATTAAAATTAATTCTTTCAGAATAATTCTGTTCTACTATTTTGTGAAAGTATATAATAACACACTATGAAATCATGAAGATGTGTGATATGACTATTTAATAAGTAATTTTGCGATGGTTGGGGCTCGTATACCGTCTGTATAGATAGGCTGACTCAAAACTATGGTCTTTTCTTCAAAAAAAATAACCTCGTTCCTATAATATACTCGTTTAGCTGTAATGTAACCAATGTTAACGGACATTTAAAATACACCTCTGTGGTTTATCACGGCATTTCTACCTAGAGTGAGTCTTAAGAAATACCAGCCTTCTAGCTGTAAAGTTCAACGTGTAAATATATAAAGAAAAAACATGATTTATCGTTCTTCAACTGATTTTTTTATTGTAAATTAATGAAAAAGCTAAATTTAATTAACTGTATTCAGATTCTCATTTTTACCTTAATTTTATACGTAAATTTTGAGGCAAAATTAATCGAAGAAACGAGTCTCTAATAACATTTAATATTTAAGATAAAGAGATTTTAATGGTTTCCTTGAACTTTTATACAACACCCAACGTATAATGTAATTTGCTGAGTCAAATTACAAATAATTTGCTTTTCAAATTATACAAAATCTTTTTCCCCTAAGGAGATTTCGTTTATTCACGAAGTTCTTCTCCTAAATCAACAATAATTTTACACAAAAAACAGCCACACTTCGTAACAATTATTAGATGATCCGTCAAAGAGTGTTAAATGGTGATAACTATCTGATATTTTATCATGAAACTGGCTCTTAGAATGACAATACTATAGTAAAATGTATTTAACCCAATATCTACTTTAAGGATATTCTTATATTAAAACAATTTATTTATCATTATTCAGTCCTATTTACTAATCCCGTCTGATATAATTTCTTTTACGGATTATGGAGTAGTCGAAAGTAAGTTTGTCATAAGGAATATTATATTAATGAAAATGGACACGCAAGATTATACCTCTATTATTTCTTTTTACTGGCATATTGTCGGTTCAACTTGTAGCGGCCCACACATAGCGCAAAACAGAAACACATGCCATCTATCGAAGATACATCAAACTACAGAGTGACGTTCCTACACGGAGTACAAAACACTACTAATTCTACTATTTTCACCAACCCAACATCAACCGTTGGGCTCTCCCACTGCACACAGGCATGCTCACCTTGCCTGGTCGGTGCAGGTTTATTTTTCAGTATTTGCTCCTTGCTTTTAATTGATGGTTTAATTCAGTCTTGATCCTCAATTACTTTATTCATACTTTTCTATGTATTGGATTTTCGATAGATTAGATTTTCTTGTTATTTTTGTTTGAGACTTTTTATTTTTTGATGAATATTTCTCACTCTTTAGGATTATCAAAAAAAAAACATCTCTTTAAACCCAATTGCTTTTTTCCTACCTTATTTTCTAAAGTTCTTAAAAATATGTTCAATTTCGCTCTCTTTCATTTTACGGCAGACTTTCACGGTAAAAAGTCTCCAAAGTCTTTTCTCAAGAATCAAAGTATATCCATGTCTAGTGCCGTTAAAGTCAGTGCATTTGTTTACTCGTGAAGTTTATGTTATCTTCAAGACCTTCAAACTTGCGCTCTTATTTTTACTTTATATCAAAACCCCTGACCCTTTCTAAGAACTTCCTTCTTTTTCTTAGAAATAAGTTTTATCATTACAGTAAATATTGTTCTTTATGCGTACTAGGAAGACGAGGTTGGCACATCTGCGATCCGATAGTATGACCTCTGACGTCATTATCACTATTCTTATCTCAATGAACACTTACGGTAGTTCAGATACAGACCCTTTTCGTGTTTACAACTTGTTATGAGGAAAATTTATCACACGTATTTCGGTCTAAGCTACGATTTTTTTTCTTAAGCATAAAATCTGAGGTTATCAAATGATGCTCTTAAGTA
The DNA here is from genome assembly GCA_003709505.1 of Hyphantria cunea. NCBI lineage: Eukaryota > Metazoa > Arthropoda > Insecta > Lepidoptera > Erebidae > Hyphantria > Hyphantria cunea. Next base: position 1,401,400 of record PKRV01000262.1, read on the forward strand.
AGATTACTTACGAAATTACGTCACGTTACAAGCTCTTGCTAAAGGTCAAAATTCCACAATCAAAAATATTGCCTCTTAGTGAAGCCTTCAAAAAGTCATCAATTATGAGTTTATATCGGTTAGTCATGTTTTAGAATAAATGAGCTGGGTCAACCGGTGTTACAGCTTTTCAGGAAGATTGGAAAGAAGATATAAATCAAAGGGCGTTAATGTATTTGTATCGACAGGTGATGTAATCATTTATGATCAAGAAAACACATCTGCTCGCTTTCCATGTATATCTAAAACAATTAGACTATTTTCGGAATTCAGTAGCTTTAGATCTACGAGGAGGGCAGGCTATAATTTGGAAAGGTTGATGGAGATGGGTAAGATGGAGGGTAAAAGGCCCAGAGGCCGAAGCCCATTGCGACAGGCAGACCAAATCTATACTCACAACAGTACGTTCCTTGTTACCGCACACACATGACAGGAATAGTTGGCGAGCTGTCAGTTGCTGATTACTACTTAATGGAGGTCACAATCCGCGGAATTGAGGACAGTGATACAAGGAGAGCTTTACATCTACATGAGCAAGGTTTAATTTAGGATATTTTTTAAAAACAGCAGTCTCCGTGTAAAATAAGCCTAATACCATCATTTCCATTTAGTTGCCATTTAGGTGTTCTGTTTCTCAACCACAACACACAACCTCCCTAACTGAAAAGAGAATTTGATATCTCTTGAAGTTTTGCACTATATAGGAGCTCTTTGCAATCATTTAACAAATGTAGGACTAGAGGGCTTTACCCGTACCACTTACAAATCCCTTTGGCCTTCTCAAAAGAGATAAATGCATTTCCCTTTTCAATGTCTGTGTAATGGTACTTGAGTTGCGTAGTCGTAAAGTTTATTAAATAAGTATTAATGAATGTTAGTTTTTCATGTTTAAGCATTGTTTTCTATGCACATTATTTTCTAGATCTACAGCTGATAGATGACAACGACAGTTGATAGAGTGTTATGTATAATCTTTAGTCTGTTTTGCGCCATACATATACACATAATACATGACAGAATTATGTATACTATCAAATATAGCTTAATTAAATGTTAATAAAGTTACATTGGAATAATACAACTCTATTTGACATTTATTATTTCGTATTTATTTATTTAATGCATCATGCACTTTAGGTGCATTGGCGGACTTAATGCCTAGGCATTCTCTACAAGTCAACTATCGGGTGATGCAGAGAAGACAAGATGTAGGTGCATCTTGTAAGAAAAAATGTATCAAAATATACAGATCTGGCAATATATCAAAAACAAGTAATATACAAAGGCTAATCTACATAAATACATGAACTAATACATATTATACATACAACTAGATATTTATTCTATTTATCCATCTATTAATTTCAACTAAACTAACTCATAATATAACTTATATAAATATATACATATATACATGAAGAGATATACTAGGATTAATAGATGACAATTATGTAGAAGTTGCGACGTATTTCCCTTTAGTAAAATCTGTATTTTTAGTAACACGAATGCTAATATTTTATTCTAGTATCGATATACCTATTGCAACTTTTCCTCACAATAGCAAATTTGAATTCAAACATGAATTTTCCTGCACTACCCTAAACAACATGAACAAAGTACAGTAAATGTTTGTATCATATTCATAAATGAAATAAAATTCTGTGTTTCCTCTTTAAATACTAAATCTACACGAAAATTGCACATTTCAAATTGTTACAAGAAGCGCGAGTGATATTTATAATTTATCACCAAAAATTTCTGCTCGTGACAAACGACAGAGTTTCTAGCAATAACACAACGAAGACAGTCGTTGACAGCGGCTGATTAAGTCCTGTACAGTCGCTTGGAGCAGTGATTAATGGAACGGGACGTACAGTGAAGGACAGATGTGTTAATTAGATTAACACATCCAGACGCTGTCAGTTCGAGATTTCTCCTCGACTGTACTAAGCCTGGCATTATATATGTTGTATTCATTCTTTGTTGGAATGAAGATAAAATGTTCTGTACGAAATTAAGGAACGCGAAGTGCTGCAATTTTACTCCATAGTAATTTACTTGTTTACAGTAATATGATGAATGGACGTGGATTTATTGTAGAAAATCAATTGACTTGCAAAAACACTTTAAGTTACTGTAAAACAGTTTTGTAAGTCTAGAAATATTTGAAGTCTTTCAAGTAATCGTAAGTTTTTGAACTTGTTTAATTTACCAATATCTCCTCAGAAGTTAGTGTCAGGAATCTCAGTATCAATAAAAATTACGAATAGAAAGTACGATATTAGGCGACTATATGTAGCTGGGCTTCAACTTTTTTTATATTTTATTATTTAGGGGTTTCTAGTCACATATAAGACTATATCATCTTTATTGTACCCTAAACTTAAAATACATTTAAGTCTAAATATAAATGACCTATATTTTAATAAGAAAAATATACTTATTTGCAAAACACTGCCATACGCACTAAACTCCAAAAAGTTTATATACTATCCACACCGCTTATGACAGAGGCTTTGACAATATTCTCTGGAACATGCCAACATCTACAATGTTCATCATAAACCTAATTACCGAAGTCTCTCTCTCAGCCTTAGCTTTGACACATTCCATTGAAAAATTATGGGTATCATTTACCATAATTTTTCAAAAAAAAATCTTTTTTGTTTATTAAATGCCGACAAACTGTCCTACACTGCCGACAAACTATCCTACAGTTTGGCAGACTTCAGACTGTAACATATGTAATTTAAGTAAAATAAATTAAAAAAAATAAATAAAAATTTGAGTTTAAACAATTATTTTGTGTGCAAATTGTTCTACTGTATTTCATTATTTAAGATAAAGATAAGTTATGATTATTAGTTTCATCGGCAGATAATTAATTATAAGAGAATAAACAAAATGTGCTAGTTAAATCTTTATTTTCAATAGTCGTCTGTTATGTTACCTGCATTTGTGAGTCAGCATATCCGACACCTGAGATAGCTTGGCAACTGGTCATCCTGGCATCCACAAGTAAGAATGGAGCCAACAACTTTATTGTTGATTCAAGGTTTAACTATGTTTAAAATAAAACTGCAAGAGGTTTTAGAAACAGTGAAAGCAAATGCCTAGATAAATAAAGACTATAGGGAATATTTATGTTTCTTTTTCTTGATCGAATCATATGCGTCTCTACACAGGAAAAAAAAATAGGCTTGAAAATAGTCAAACTAATTGTCACAGTGAAATTAAAATCCCTGACCAAATTTTTGCTATTCAAACGCCCGTTATTTTGCTCGCGCTTTTGAAATAGCCAATGATGTCACTGCAATTTGCCACGTGTTTGTTTACTATTCAGTGTTTCAGTTACTTTATAATTATTTACAGTTTTAATTGCTATAAAAGTCTTGAAAGAAGATATTTTTTCTCACAAACACTACTAATACTATATGAACTTCGACGCCGATGATTTCGATGTAGTGAACATCGGCGTCACATTTCGTTTCGACCAATAGTGACACATTTTGATAGATTGTATTGCCCTCCCTTAATTTTCTCTTTTTATTTAATGTTTTCTGGATTTAAATAATCACTAAATAAAAAAATACCTTCTATGTATATTTTTAGTCCAATAAAAAATCTAGAAAAACATTTTGTGCATATTCCCTATATTCTGTTTTAAACTCGTATATAAGTATGTCGGGTTGAAATCGATAGTTGGTAAACTCCGCATTCAACAATGCACGAGAAGTACTATAAATTAACTTTCCTTTGAAAGACTTATTCTTCTTAATTATATAATCCATTTTTCTTTGATGTACCCAGTTGATGGCATTATAGTTGAGCGCTTGCAAGTACGCATACCTGATTCACCATTTTAAGGCTTTTAAGACGTAAGACGTTATTTTGAATAAGGACGTAGCATGTATGGCCCAGAAGGACAACCTCCACTCAGACCCAATTCGCCGCCGGCGAACCCAGCAGAGCCGAGATTACTCTATAGTGTGGCCTTGGATGGACAGGACGAGTTTTCCCCTCCATCCCCTTTAGTGGCCAGCCATGAGGAGGTGACGTACGCATGTGCCGTACGTCACCTAACTTAGAAAGATTATTAGCAGATCCGCGTGGCTTAACAACTGTAGTTTCCAGATCCTTTCCATCTCAAGCTCAGAGTGGCACACCGTGTCCAAAACTTCACCCCACTGAAAACCCCGGTGGGGTTGCCCACGTAAAATAAAGGAAAGTGGTTAAAATAGTCGCCACACTGCTTCCCACTGCGCTGAGTGTTATCGGTGGACATGGAACAACACTTTGTGTTATCCACAAATTGTTATTCTGAGTCCGGGCATTCTATATATGTTTGTAAAGTCTCCAGTGACACAGAATATGTGTTCCTAATGCTCTCTCATTAAACTTTATTATGTTGTCTTTTAAATTAAACTAATGGAAATGAAACATGTAACTTCTACAACTACTTTAGGTATTATCTCTATATCTTTTCTCTTACACTGCTGGATTCAGTAAACATCAACGTTAACTGGAATGAATTTGCAAGTGATTTTGTTGGAAATTAAAATCAGTTTGTATCTTTTGTTCAATATTTCATCATTTCATGTATCGTTTATTGCAATAACTATATACATAATACAATTGATAAACGCTGTTCATTAAACATTCATGCAAAGTTTATGATAATCCCTTTGGTTCATCAAATTAAATTTGAATTGATTTAAAATTAATTTGCAACAAAATCTATGTACTTCATCATCATCATCATCATCAGCCTATCGCAGTCCACTGCTGGACATAGGCCTCTCCAATTTCACGCCACTTAGTTCGATTTATGGATTCTCGCATCCAGCTCCTGCCAGCCGTCTTGCGCAAATCATCGCTCCACCTGACTTGTGGACGTCCTACACTACGTTTGCCGAGACGCGGTCTCCACTCAAGAACTCGTTTACCCCAACGGTTATCGGTTCTTCGGCAAATGTGGCCAGCCCACTGCCACTTCAGCTTGCTAATCCTGTGGGCTACGTCGATGACCCTGGTTCTTTGTCGGATCACCTCGTTTCTAATGCGATCCCTTAGAGAAACGCCGAG